>JBBBDQ010001419.1:1692500-1833912 GCA_037127315.1 Ascarosepion bandense
ATGGCAGTAAATGTTGGAGAATATCATCAAAGATGATGGAAAAACTTGAAGCAGCTGAAATGAGGTTCTACAGAAGGATGCTGCGGATATCATGGACCAAGCATGTGAGCAATGACGAGGTTTTGGAAAGGATGGAGACGAAAGGGAAATTAATACTGAGCATAAGGAAGAGACAACTAAAGTTCCTTGGAGATGCAATGAGGAATGAGGGCTTGGATAACATGATACTAACAGGCCATAGAAGGAAAATGGATAGGGGAAAGCAATAGATAACATATTTGAAAGACCTAATCAGGTGGATGACGGAACGTGCTAAGAGACACCAGGGACAGGGAGATGTGGAAATCCATGATCGCCCACGTCCCGAAAGAACATGGCACATAAAAGAAGAATATACTAACTAGAGTACTGAATGACAGGAAAATCTGATTAGAAACAGAGAAAAGATAGCTGGATTGCCATGCGATATCTGTCCTTCTGTATGGAAGTGAATGCTGGACGATCTCATCAAAGATGAAGGAGAGGCTTGAGGTAGCAGAAATGCGGTTTTATAAAAAAATGCTGAGGATACTATGGACGGAGCATGTGTGCAACGATGAAGTGTTGGAAAGGATGCAAACGAGAAGAAAACAGATAATAAATGAAGAGACAAATAAGGTTCCTGGGACAGTTAATGAGGAAGGAGAACCTGGAGAACTTGATACTCACAGGTCGGATAAATGGAAGAAGAGACAAGGAAGACAGCGCGAGACGTACTTGTTAGGTCTGAGCAAATGGTTGACGGAGAGGGGCTTGGAATAGATACCAAGAGAAAAATTACTGAGACAGAGCCAAGTGGAGGTCCATGATTGCCTACATCCTGAAGCGACACGGCACCTGAAGCAGAAGAAGTGAGACACCTATTTAACGAACTTGTGTAAATGGACAGAGAAACAGGGGTCGAGAAAACAAAGTGAGAAATATATACAAGCGCCATTAGGGATGGGAATATTTGGACGGACATGATAATTCATGTGCTGATTGTTTACACTAAAGACGATATCATAAACATTGTATATGCGTTAAAGATACGCTCTGTTTTCTTTCGACCTACGTAAAGTGGTGATGGTGGGTAAAGGCAACATTTGAATTCACCCATATTTATAAAATATTTTTATTTTACTTTTTAACAAATGCAGACGACAATCCTACTCCTGTAGCTTCTTTCCTCGCACTTCCCGCCTGTGAAACTCGCTTCCTTATTCTTGCTGACGGCTACAATCGCCAGGAATTCAAATGCAAGGTCAATACTTATCTCTTAACCACTTGGCCCTAGTTCTTTCCTCTCCACCAGGTATATCCTTTCCTTTCTCTCCATCTCTGCAACTGTCATCACACCTGTGTTCCCTTCCTTCTCTTGCTTCTTTCTAAATGGTTTGTCTTTCTCATCACCCTCTTCTATTTAGGGCTTTTACTCTTATGTAGCCCCTGCGTTGACCCTAGTTCTTTCCTCACCACCCTGTTTATCCTTTCCTTTCTCTCCACCTCTGGAACTGTCATCACACCTGTGTTCCCTTCCTTCTCTTTCTTGCTCCTTTCTAAATTGTTTGTCTTTCTCTTCACTCTCTTCTATTTAGGGCTTTTACTCTTATGTAGCTCCCTGCATTGACCCTAGTTCTTTCCTCACCACCCTGTATATCCTTTCCTTTCTCTCCACTTCTGGAACTGTCATCACACCTGTGTTCCCTTCCTTCTCTTGCTCCTTTCTAAATGGTTTGTCCTTCTCTCTTTTATCTGGTGCTGTTACTCTTATGTAGCCCCCTGCACATCAGTGACGTACCGCGTTGCTCTGGGTGATATGATTAAAAAAAAAAAAAACAACTTTTTTTGCCGGAGAACAAACGAGAGAAATTTTACATCCGATTCATATTGTGGTTATGTATTCGAGCAGACTTGAGTAATATTCACAACAGGGTGACGCAATTTTATTTATTTATTTATTTATTTTTTCAATTTTTTCCTCGAAGTATTTTTTTTTTTCAATTTCTTTCGCAATTCTGAACTTATTCAAGATCAATCTCATCTTTTTCATTAAATCTTTTGATGCGCTTCACGCCTTTATATGCTGCCATTTCTTTCTGCTTTCCATCAATATCTAAATAGTTATCTAACCGTGACGCCCTCCTGTCTGGCAGAATTTTTTCCCTTGTATACATACTTCTCATTGGATCTTTTTTAACGGATTTGATTCTTATTTCTATTCTTTCAAATTCAGCTGACTACAATTTTCTTATTTTGCGACTGAAAACCTCAATTCGTCACGATAATATCGTTAGCTGACTTGAAGTATAAAAATGGAACAACATCTAAAATTATTTATGAATGGAAATTTGTCTCTGTGTGTGTGCCTGCGTGTGTGTGTGTCCGTTGCCTATAGACTCCGAAAAAGCTAAAAGGATTTTCTTGAAAATTTACACAGTTGTACTATAAGCGTCTGCGAGTGTTCTTAGCTAGGTTTTGTGTCGAGGTACCTCCGATAAATATCGAAAATCGATAATCGAAAATATCGGGTTACAGAAGGAATGGTCCGATTTTAATCAAATTTGATACACTCATAGACAAAGACATAAGAAACGATATTCATAAGTTTCAAGGTTCAAGTTTTTACAATGTTGCAAAAAATCGATAATATATATATATATATATATATATATATATATATATATATATATATATAAGGCAAGATGTGTATGTCTGTTTATCTGTCTGTATGTCCTTTTGACAAATCAACAATTTTTATCCAATTCTCACCAAAATTCACACAAATATTCTTTAGGCTGAATCTGAGTTCCAGGACCATGGATTAGTTTTAAAGCTTTCATTACACCCGAGCAACGCCGGGTTATACGGCTAGTCAGTCTATATTTTAAGATTAAGTATTGTGGCTAGTTGGATGCGCGTTGTGGTGCAGTGGATATCGAATCGGAACGACGAATCGGGTTGCCGAGTTCGAACTCCAGATGAATTCCTTGCATTCACTTACGCACAAATACTCTTGAGAAAGGTATTAACCCGTCTATTCCCTCTAGTTATGGGTTAAATAACAAGACAGATTGAGTTCTATAGCCTTGGTCGGCAACCAGACTATCGAAGAAAGCAATGGCAACCTACTGCGGGATAATCAGTCAGTCATATCTCTTTCGAGACATGATGGCCCAGTGCATGTATGCCGTATGCTACTTAACTGACTGATTGTAGCTAGTTACACTATTAACATAGTTCAGACTGTTTTGGGTCAAATCATTGGTGTACTTGAAGTACTTGAAGTAATATAAACCGCACATTACAGATTCTCTTTTGTAGCCTGTCGAGAACACTGAGTTTGATTGTGAAATTGCGTACTTATACACCACCAATTTACTTTTATCTGCTCTGTTAGTTCAGTATTTGTAAGATCAAGGGTCTTCACGATTTCATAACATTTTCAGCTGTTAATAAATTCTCTCTCTTTATTATCTTTCTTAAATCCTGTTCTGCCATCCATTTACAAAACGACGCTCGTTGAGTGATGCTTTGTTGGGTCATCATTGGGCGGATAATCAGGGATGTTTTTTTTTATTCGTAAATGGAAAATAGATCGACTGCATCAAGTAGACGATATTAAATATTTAAAACTATGAAACAGTCAGCTTGCCATGAGAAAGTCTCTTAAAAGGAAAAAATATGGAATGATAATGGTTGATAATTGATTATTGCAAATTAATTTAATCTAATAGGAGTTGCTTGAGTAGAAAATAGAAATATATAATAAGCAAATAAAGAAAGCTATATATATATATGTATGGATAATAAAATCAACTGTAAAAGTTACAGCGCATTTCTTACGTCTTTCTGTTATAAAATACGGAAAATAATCCTTTAATACAAACGGATTTTATTGAAAATAAACAGTAGTAATATTTGCAATTTATTTATCATGACATGCCGAAAAGTCTATTTGCTGCCTAAATACACACACACACACACACACACACACACACACACACACACACACACACACATATATATATATATATATATATATATATATATATGGCCTGTAGTAATATAATTAATAAGTAAGTAATATAAGTAATATAATTATAAGGCCTATAATTCTGGCCTGTAGTATATATATATATATATATATATATATATATATATATATATATATATATATATATACTACAGGCCATAATTATTAGGCCTCCACAGTGTTTTAAAAATGCACTATTTTATATTTTATAGTACATATTTCCAAGTAAATAATTGTAAATGAAAATAGAACAGGTCTTTTGTTAATATTGTACAATAACATGTGCATCAAATGCATTTATAAATATTTAATAATTACCTATATTGCAGTTTCATCAATGAAAGAATGAATCCAATTAGGGTAATTCGGACGAGGTCATTTTTGCTTCCTTGCCTTGTAAAATTTTCCAAAGTAAAAATAACAAAAGAACCATTCCATTTTCATTTAGAATTATCCACTTAGAAATAAATAGTAAAAATAGTATAAAATACATCATTTCTTTTAAAAACGGGTGGCCTAATAAATTATGCCCAGTAGTGTATATATTCATATATATATATATATGTATATAACCTCTCTAATAATAAAAAGGGTTGTTTATATATATATATATATATATATATATATATATATATATCCTGGCATTCTCATGGGGAGAGAGAGAGAGAGAGAGAGACAGACAATAGTGAGGTAGCGTCGGCTTAGTTCATTAGATAGTAACATTGCGAAAAAACAATGTCAGCACGGTTTATTCTCTTTACTACCAGTTATTAAACTTTACTACCAGTTATGAATATATATATATATATATATAAAGCCGGTAATTTCACATATTGTGTATTTTTTGATAAATGCACTAGTTTTAGTCCAGATATGTTATAAAAAAACTTTGTTTTGGAACCATCACTTATCTGCTTCCTTAATGGCTGAGGCGGCAATTTTGATACCCCCAAAGCACACAAAGTTTAGATATTTTTCTACAGAAGGTTTTAGCGTACGTTTATTTGATACTTATAATAAAGATAACCCACATATATATTAATCATATATCGGAAGATATTATCAGGCATTAAATACTAACATTTCTTTGGATAGCCTAGATTCATTCCTTTCTCTGGTCTTCTTCCTGTGTCTATAAATAGCTTTTCCTGGACACTACGCACGTCAATTAAATTGTTAATTAAAACAAATTATTGACACAATAATGCTCATTACATTGATAATACAATAACGATAACGGAATCAAATAGTGTGATAATAATTATGTTGGTTTGTTTTCATCAAATCAATCCTGGGAAAGTCAAATCTTATACTTGCTTAATCAAGGGACACTTTTACATTTAATTATCATGCTAATTAATACATAATCTGCTAAATGCAATATGAAGATACGTTCACTGATTTACAGTACACAGGTATTGACTGGAAGAGTTCAGAATTTTGATCTTACGTTTGCAGGTTGATTTCTGGGAACACTCTACGTCATAGGTGTATAGTGAAGCGCAGTCTAGACTTGACTTCTTGCACTTGCACGTCTTGATGCAATCCTTCTTTCTTTTATAGGAGACAGACCTTGGATTTCTCGTGGAGGCTTGTACATGGATAGTCATACATTTCACTGGTCTTGATCCAATCCCAGTCAGTTGGTGATGACACAATTTGACGCAGTAACTAGTGTCTGACTTCTTACATGTCGGCCTTGCCATATTGCTCCTCGGCCGAGCTGCATTAGGGCTTCACTTACCAGTGAGATTACCTGGACATTGCTTTTCTCTGAAAACATTTTGTGGCGTGACTTGCCGATAAACCGTTGCAGAGTTTGTTCTGTCTTAAAGCACGATGGCAGACCTTTCGACAGCGTGCTTTGTGTCTTCTTCAGTTTCAGCCAGGGAAGTGAAGAGGCCTGTGAGTTAGAGTTTTCCACACAGGTCCTACTATCCTCTTGTCATGTCAGGCTAATTACATGCATGAGAGGCTATACTAGATGGAATGCCGCAGCTTCAAAAAGGCTACCATTACCATGAGTTCCTCCACAAAATAAGCATGCCACTTTTTTGGTCTTTCGTGGTACTTGTTTTATTGAATTAAAAACTTCTGCTTCTTCGTCGACGCCTATTTCCATTTTCTCTTTTCATCTTTGAGTGTGGCAATTATTTTCTTCGTTCCTTTTGCAGTTATATATATATATATATATATATATATATATATATATATATATTCGGCTTCGTCTATTATGAAATCATGCGTGGACGAGCGCTTAAGACGCATCATATCAATTGATGGCTTCCCCTATGTTATTAGGGGCTCAGGTTCGACCTTGCTGAATAACAGACATTTCCTCAACGCTATTCTGGCCGGTAGTTATACTTATATAAATATACTGTTTAATTAAAAACAAAATATCTGCTCAAATACAAGGATCGATTAAAAATCATATTCAAATATGTCGCTTGTTAATCTAGTTCGTAAATCTCCGGAACTCTTTGTAATATATATATATATATATATATATATATATATATATATATATATATATATATATATATCCTCCTGGGTTAAGGCTGGCATCGATGCCTTCATCCCTGCTAGGAAATTCCAGCTTAAATCTCATTCGTCTCCATGGTTCTCACCCGCTTGCTCGGCTGCCATTGCCCACCGGAATCATTTCTTCCGACTCTATCGTAACTACGCGTCGGACCAAAACAGGCGCCTTTTCACTTCAGCTCGTAATAAGTGTAAAAGGATACTTAAGAGAAGCTAAGATGTTGTTTGCTGCCAGAATGAAGCAACGCATAGCATGCTTTAAATTTGGCTCTAAAGACTACTGGCGACTCTGTAAAAGAGTACTTAACAAGAGCAAGTCCACAATATCCCCGCTAATCAACAAATTTGAGGTCCTCACCTCCCCAGCAGATAAGGCTGAATGCTTTGCCCGCAGATTCTCGAACAATTCGAGTCTGAACTCGTCTGGAGTTTTGACACCCGACTTCTCACCTAGAACCGAGGCACAACTGAATGATGTCCACATTACACCTTCGCTTGTCTCTAAGATAATCTTAAAACTTGAGCGGTGGTGACGGAATCCCAACCATAGTCTTAAAGAAATGTTCCCCTGAACTCTCCTCTGTCCTTTCTAAGCTCTACAACCTCTGCCTATCTGCTTCCTGCTTTCCTGCCTGTTGGAAATCTTCCTCTGTAGTTCCTATATTTAAAAACACTGGAGAACCCTCTGACCCTGCAAATTAAGGAGGCGCTTCTTCCGATCTTTGGCAAAGTGTTCGAAGCCATTATCAACGCCGAGGTGGTTCAGCATCTCACAGCACACAGACTCCTCTCGGACAAGCAATATGGTTTCCGCTTCACCAGGTCTACTGCTGATATGCTAACGACCATCACCGAGTAAATATACCAGGCACTCGACAGGAATGGCGAAGCCCGAACCGTTGCATTAGATATATCTAAGGCGTTCGACGGAGTTTGGCATGCTGGACTTCTATGCAAACTGCGGAGCTATGGTATAACTGGACATTTTTTTGAACTAATCCAGTCATTCCTCTCTAACCGCACAATGAAGGTGGTATTAAACGGAATGCCTCTCAGAACTACCATACAAACGCAGGTGTCCCCCAAGGTTCCATCTTAGGTCCTACACTCTTCCTGATATACATTAATGATCTCCCTGATTCCATAAGAACCCAAATAGGTTTGTACGCCGATGACACCACAGTTAATTCTCGCCTCCTACAAAAATCTGGTGTAGGCGTCAAAGCTAACCTCGCAGCCGAGATTGAAAAAGACCTCCAATCCATATTAAACTGGGGTAAGAAATGGTTAGTAAATTTTAATGCTTCTAAAACGAAGCTACTCTCAATTAACCATCATCGACAATCTCACCTACCTCCCATTAGCATAGACCAGGCTTGCCTCCCAGAGAGTAAAACACTGCGCCTCCTTGGTCTCACACTTTCAGCGGACCTCAAATGGAATGACTATATCGAATCCGTTGCTAAATCCGCTGCTATGAAAGTCGGTTCTCTGTGTAGGGCCCGGAAGTTTTTTCCGTCTGAATCTATCCTGCACATTTATAAATCTACCATCCGCCCGTGCATTGAATACTGCTGCCATATCTGGTCGGGTGCCCCTGCTGTTCTCCTCGGGCTTCTCGATAAGGTTCAGAGGAGGGTCTGTAATGTGACAGATACTGACTTGGCAGACCGCCTGCAGTCTCTCTCCCACCGGCGCGACGTGGCTTCCCTGTGTCTCTTCTATAAAAAACTTTCACGGCTTCTGCTCCGATGAACTTAGATCACTAGTGCCCCCGAAATACGTATTTGAACGAGATACTAGATTAGCAACTAGATCCCACCCTTTTACAGTGAAACCGATAAAATGCAGCCGGAACTTCTACTCCAACAGTTTCTTTCCTCGCACTTCCCGACTGTGGAATTCTCTTCCAAACGATTGCTTCCCCGACGGCTACAATCTCCAGGAGTTTAAATGTAAGGTCAATAGACACCTCCTAACACACTAACCTGCTCCCATTCTATCAAACACTCTTCCCATCTGCCCAACACTCATCCTCGGTATCCTTACTCATCTGTCACCTTCCTCCTGACATTCCCTATCTCTAACCACTCCTTCTCTTTACCTTCCCATATGTAGCCCCATGCGCAATAGTGGTAGTGGAATGCCTTGCTTGGGGTGAAATGATTAAAAAAAAAATATATATATATATATGGTTTATAGAAGCATATCACTACACAAACATTTTCATGATTCAGAATAAAACTCATTCTCTTCAAGTCGTGAGTTAAAAGTTATTTTAAAAATGAGTTATTTTTAAAACATAAGACGAATTTATGGTTATTTGGAAGATTAGTGAGTGGTAGTTGGAGGAAATGTTTTAGGTGTGTCAATATTGTTCAATCAAAATTTAAAATTATGTAACCATGGAGATTTAATATTTGGTATTGTGGGAACCGACCTAAAATAGAATCTTCCACACCTTTGTAATATGGCTACTAACTCTGAGTGAAAAGTGAGTAGTAGCCACAGAGAGGGTGAATGAGTGAGTCAGGCCCCCTTGAGAGAATGTACACTCCAGTCCACGTTTACCTTTGTACTACGTTTCCCGAGAATATACTATTCAACCTTATATCCGAGTCTGTGTTATCTTTCTATGGCCCTTTGGTCATGACACTGTCGACGAAAAATATTCGAACCGCAAAGGGAAACCTCTGCCTCAAAGATTCCACAAAAAAGGGTACACCATAACACTTGCGACGTAGAATTTTCTAACCACAAAGAGAAATCTCAAATTTTCACGTACAAATACTTACTTTTACAACAGTTGTACGTTAATAACAAAACTGATAACTCAGTAAAAAAAAACCGGACATACCAACCGAATAAACAGGCAACGTAAATACGAAAAAAAGACAGATTCAGACGTCGGATATATTAGAAATAAGGAAAAAGAATAGAAAAATAATAATTCAATCAATTTTTTTGTGAAACTCAAAAATGCTTACTAGTGAAAACTGTAAGTAAGATTTTTTTCCTCCCCGCCTCGTCGCTATAATCAAAAGCATTTCATTGTTTTTTGTTTACCTCGACCAAAAGGAAGAAAAAATATATTTTCGGTTTTGCAGCGTGGTTGTTTACTCAAATTGTTTCTTCTCTTTCTTAGGAAACATATAGAAGCACCCAGAATGTATTTTTAAAAAAAGGATTTTCATAGTTATCACGAGCTAGAGCTGAGAAATTTTAAAGAAATAAATTACGTTACATTTTCTTCCCTTATTTAAAGAAGAGAAATTGTCTAAATTCTGTTTTTTTTTTCTCTGAAAAGACATATTTGAAGACATTATGGAGGACTTTAAAGCAATCATTGTTCAGTTGATGAAGGCACAACTTGATCATCAACAGAAGGCTGAGAAACGTATACTACAGCAGCAACAATTGTTGGAAGAAAAATTGCTCCCACAGCAAAAAGAACAACAACAACAGAGAGAGCAACAACAGCAGAGCGAAGTTAAAAAATAAGTAGAAATACTTCTAAAAATTTTAAGTTAATAGGAATTTAGGGAAAACAACACTGCATTCTATGAATACATTCAATTATCTTTCTAACGAAGGTAAAACATTTGAAGCTTTCGATAGATGATACGAAGATCTTTTTTCGGTAGACTTTGAGGATTGGTCAAACGCTAAAAATGTTCGCATTCTTTTGAGGAAATTGGGAACAGCGGAACATAGTAAGTCCGTCGATTACATTTTTCCGGATCAAAAAGTGAATTAGGTTTCGATGAAGAAATAAAACTTTTGTCTGAGTTATACAACACGATTCCACAAAAGATGGAAGTGTTTCAACTTGTCAAAACGGGACGACGAGGATTATCTTACATTTGCATCCATTGTAAATAAGCACTGTGACAATTTTCGATTGTCAAAATTGACAGCCAACAATTTCAAATGCTTAATACTTTCCCAAGATTTAGTCTCCCCAAAAAACTCGGAGATAATACGGAGAGTTCTATCAAGACTAGAAAGCGAACCAGGTCTCACACCGCAAAAACTGGTTGAAGATTGCCAGCGAGTAATCAGTGTTAAAAGCGATTTCAAAAACGTCGAGGAATCAGGCATATCGTATGTTAGAAGAATTAAGTACAAGCCAAAAAATTACTCCCCAGGAAAAGGTAGAGAAAGCAAAGCGTATGCCCATTCAAAATCTAAAAGTAGACGACCCTTTCAGAAACAAAAATTACCCACAAGCTCATGCAGGCGTTGTGGTGGACAACATTTGGCGGTAGGCTGCTTTTACCGAAACAAGATATGTAATAATTGTGGCAAAATTGGCCACAAAGGAACGCACTGTAAAAACAAAAGAAACAACAGAAACAAAGTCAGACAAACCAGATCAACTGAAAAAGTAGGTCAGAATCTACGAAAATACGTTGGAGTCAACATACTAAACAAAACAGTTAAGCTGCAACTAGATTCTGGCTCGGTTCTCTCAATTATTAATCTTCACACTTAGAGGAAATAAAAGAAAAACCAACGATGCAAAAAGCCAAACAAAATAGCTCGTGCAGTAACAGGAGACAAAATCAAGTTGTGGGACCAACCAATCAACAATTTATATATATATATATAGTGTGTGTGTGTATACTTAGGCAACAAACTTTCTTTTAGACATGTCAGATTAAATAAGATTGATTATTTTTAACAAAAGCAAGTTACAGATTCTCGAGGAAATATACATTGAAACACTTAAGTCGTCAATTAATAGAATCAGCTATGAATAATGAAGTAATGCTCTAAAATGTTTGTAAAATAAACAGATTTTTCATGCTTTAACAAGTGCATGAATATGACATTACAACATATAAAAAATTCCATTTTGAATAATTTTCACGTTCTAATAAGCGCTAGCAATGTTTCAACCCTTATATTTGAAGCAGAAAAAAATTACAATAATTTTTATCAACACAGTTTTGTGGTTATGTTTGGTTATCATAACTTACACCCCTGAAGATGATCTTGGAAAGAGATGGAAAGTAATTGGGTACATTGAGAAATGAATGATAACATCTGTCAACGTCACAGTTCATTTCTGAGATCTTTCAATTATAATACGCGAAAGATTATCTGTCAGTATGAACGGATTTTATTAAAAAATAAGCTGGCACAATGTTTGCAATTTGCTTAATCTGACACACACACACACACACACACACACACACACACACACACACACATATATATATATATATATATATATCTGTGTGTGTGTGTGTGTGAAATAATGACAAATCCATAAAACGGAGAATATAATGAAAAAATGTATCTAATTATTAAAAATTATTAAATATATAAAAATAGATAGCCCGATGGATATCATCCTGAACAATATGATATATTGAGAAGAAAACTCAAGAAAATTAAGAGGTTATAAATTTGAATTTATTTTGGTAGTCGTGAAAATTACAACTGTCTCATCAGAACAGAAAAATAAAAAAACGAAATATATATATAACTCTAATATATATATATATATATATATATATCCGTGTGAGTGTGTATGTATGTGCGGGTTCTTGATATAATGACTAGCTTTCATTCTTTAATCTTTAGATTATTTTTTTAGTATGGTTACACTTATTCATAATGAAAAAACGAAAATTATGGCTAAGTGTGACCATACTAAAAACGCTCTTGTAATTTTAAAAATTGCGCTTTCGAAAATTCCCTGCCACGTAAGTGTTAAAAAAAAACTACCGTTACGTGAGCATTCTTACAAATTAAAAAAATAAACGGTAAAACGTAAAATAAGTTAGTGAAAATGGCCAGAAGATACCACTCTTTGTAGAAACCTGAATCGCGTAGTAACTCGTTTACAAATTGAAAATATTCAAAAGTTCTACAATATAACTGTATTGAACACTTTTTATTACAAATATGCACTGGTCTAATTTTATTACGACCAAAAACTAAGTAATTAAACAATCAATATATATATATATATATAGTCATCCTCAGACAGATCTGTTTCGGTCTCTCACCGCTCATCAGTACGGTTATATATATAATGATATATATATATTTTTTTCTAAACATTTACTGTTAAATATAAGAGACAATGAATATCGATTATGTTTAATCATGTGCCGTTCTAAACCTAGTATTTTGGCCTTAATTTAGGTTACAAATAAAGACAAAAAGTCTCCAACATTTCGATAATATTTTATTAAGTTGGTTCTAAGCTATCGGCTCACGTGAGCCATCTTCAGAGAGGTTAAAGGGACGTTAACATAATAACTTTTCGTTTCAGTCCTTTTGGAAAGGATGGCAACGAAAAGGAAATTAATATTGAGCATCAGGAAGAGAGAACTAAAGTTCCTGGGTCATCCAATGAGGAAAGAGAGCTTGGAGAACCTGATACTGACAGGCCAGATAGAGAGAAAAAGAGACAGAGGAAAGCAGCGGATATCATATTTGAAGGGCCTGAGCAGGTGGATGATAGAACGGGGGTTGCGTGGTGTTACAAGAGAAAACGAGCTCAGAGCCACCAGGAACAGAAAGACGTGGAAGGCCATGATCGCCTACGTCCCGAAAGTACAATGCAAATAGAAGAAGAAGAAGGTAGCAAGGAAGCAAGTAAACGAATAGGAGACCACAGGCGGGAAGTTCCAGAAGTTTCTTGGGGCAGAATCGGCTGTTGAGTGTGTGTGTGTGTGTGTGTGTGTGTGTGTGTGCATGCGTACGTGTATGTGTGCCTGTGTGTGTGTGCTTGTGTGTGTGCATGTGTATGTGTGTGTAAGGTGAATTTTTTGAATGCATTATTTGATCTTCCCTATCCATTGTCTCTGGTTTTTACTGCTTATCCTTCGTTCTGTTATTGTAATTTAAAATTATTTATCTATCATTTTTTTTAGAAATGAATTCGCTTGTTGTTGATTTGATTGTAAACTAGGATAGATCCAGATTTTTAAACTAGATCTTTTGGAACGCTAATTTAGACTCCAGCTTAAAAGCGAAGGGATCTCTAGTCCAGCTTAGAAATCAGCAGTGATAATTTTGAATAAATTCCTTTGAATTTCTCATTTTCCTCCATGGAACTTCAAAAGCTCCCTATAATTCAAATTCGGGCCAAATGCCCGATGTGAGCCAAATAACAAATTCAAGCCAAAAGACCGCTTCTGACCATAATTCCAGTTCAGGTCGAAAGTTGACTTCTTCAAATCAAAAACACAGTGGAACTTCAAAATCCCTATCCTGAAACTTCTCGCTTGATTCTTTGACATTTTGAAGAAAGAAATTGATTTCTACAATTTATATCGTTTAAGAGATATTTTTATTTAATAATCTTTTATTCAGAAAGTTTGTGTGTTGCTTTCAAATCAAGATAATTTTAAATCTTTTCAAATCACTAATTTTTTTCAGTCATTTTTTTAATTAAAACCTTTAATTATTCTCTCATTCGATACCGGGATCATCCTGATTCTAAAATGGTGCATGTCTAATTAGAGCAAGTGTGACTGGAATTAGAAAAGTTTTGTATAGACGGACATCAGATATAGAGAATTTACCGTTTATTTAATTAGGTGATTACAGGGGGAAAATGAGGCTTTTTATTCTGATTCAGTATGGTCATCAGTAAAAGGGCAGCCCAAAATGCCAAATACAGGTGGGGGATACTAGAATCAAGAAGGTAAAAAAAATTAAATACCTGGGAAGTGTTATAACAGAAGACATAAAGTGCGACACAGATATCCGAAGGCGAATTGGCATGGCGAAGGAAGCATTCCAGAAGTTCAGTAAAGTATTAAGAAACAGGATAATTTCCCTAGAAACAAAAAAGAGTACTGGATTGCTACATGCTATCCGTCCTTCAATATGGCAGTGAATTCTGGACAATATCATCAAAGATGAAGGAAAAGCTTGAAGCAATTGAAATGTGGTTCTACAGATGGATGCTGCGAATAACATGGACCGAGCATGTGAGCAATGATGAGGTCTTAGAAATGATGGAAACAAAAAGAAAATTAATACTGAGCATCAGTAAGAGATAGCTGAAGTTCCTGGGACACACAATGAGAAAAGATGGCTTGGAGAATCTGATACTAACAGGCCAGATAGAGGGAAAAAGTGAGAGGGGAAAGCAACGGAAAACATATTTAAAGGACCTGATCAGGTGGATGACGGAACGAGGGTTGCATGGTGTAACAGGAGAAGGCGTGCTAAGAGCCACCAGGGATAGGGAAACGTGGAAAGCCATGATCGCCTACATCCTGATGGGACAGGGTACCTGGAAGAAGAATATATATGCCAATTGTTTAGAAGAAATTATAATGTGGTATAAAATGGGGGCTCAATTCTATATTATAATCGATATATAAACTAATCCCTCATTTTGTGGCCATGCTAATTTCTATACATTTATATTCTAGATTTATGGGCTGGTAGATGGCAAAAAGGGGTTTGTGTGGTGTAACAGGAGAAATTGTGCTAAGAGACACCAGGGATAGGAAAACGTGGAAAGCCATGATCACCTACGTCCTGAAGGGACAGTGCCCATAGAAGAAGAAGCGTAAATCCGAGTAAAGATCAGAAATGGCCAGGACAGTATCATACTATCACGATCAAAACTAAAAAAAAAATATTGCTACCAGAAGAAATTTTCAGTAACGTCCCCACAAAAAAATGGAGATGATTATCTATGAAGATTCATCAGAAAGAAAAACTGAATCGTTTTACAAAACTGAAAACTATACAATAACATCGTGTATATTTGTCGTTGCAAAATTACTTTGTTTTTGATTTTTTTTTTTTTTTTATTTGTTAATTTACCTGTAGCAGTCAGAAATGCTAGTGCGGTATTTTCTTGTTTCTTAATACTTTGCTTAGCTTTCGCAAGGTATAATTCGCTCAATGCACCGTCTGACTTCGTGACCCATACAAAAAGAAATAATCAGGACTACCACGTGGGGTGAACCAATTTGCGAATGAAGACACGTGCCAGCCTGTATAGGACATGTTAGAAATAGTAATCGTAATCGATTGACTACCAGTTTGTGAGTCAGCGATTAGAATAATTTGATTAACAACCTGGGTTGCGCTTCCAAATATATTGACGGATCATTTAGAGTGATGAACAGGACTCGGCCCATTAAATATTTACGGTTTTTTTACAAAGCTTTGTGCAGGCAGAAAGAGAACTTCTCTGTGCCTCATGGGTTGGTGATAATTCATTTTTGTGTTTTATACTCACTTGGGACATATTTACTCAGACTTGTTTGCTTTTAGTAATAAATTTATTTTATTTTCTTTTTATTTCTGGGATCAGTAATTTTCAATAATCTTGGAATTATTTCGAACATTTGTTCTCATCTTGGTTGATATTGATGTTATAATAGACACAACGTTTCGACCATGTACACTCTGGTACATCATCAGGTGTCCATGATATCTCGTTGATTATTGCGAAATATCCTGTGAAATCAATTATTTTTCTTTCAAATTTGAATTTGGTTCGCCACTACCAAGTCCAAGGATCGAACTCATGACCATGAGATGATACTAACACATATATAACCAACTATATCCACTACGCCATTTTTAGTGTATTTAGTGGTGCATTTTTGGAGCCTTTTATATTCAGTGTCAGATGGATTTTGACATCTGGATTATGTTAGTGGGTTCGTGCCACTTGTCATAATTTGTATTTATTTCTTAGATGAGTAATTTTCAATAATCTTGGAATTATTTCGAAATTTTGTTAACATCTTTGTTGTTATAGGTGTTATAAACTGTTGATTATTGCGAAATCTGATGATGACCAGGGGGTACTTGGTCGAAACGTTGTGTCTATTATAACACCTATATCAACAAAGATGAGAACAAAAGTTTGAAATTTATTTTATACCTGCCGCCTTATTCCCCCCCACCAGTACTTATCCCTTTCGCTGTTTTGATTATTGTCGTTCCAACGAAGTGTTGAACGAAAAAGGTCTCTTTAAAAGAATGCATTCCATCATTTTCAAGGATATATATATAACTAAGAATCTGCAACGATAATTCAATAGAATTGTTAAATCGATACTACAATTTTCCCACTCCATAATAATGGTTCAACATCATTTTCCTTCATGCGAGGCACTGATCGAAATGAAATTCTCTTCGAATTATGATGGCGAAAATGTGTACGCCAGATTTTCCCTATAGAAAAGGTACATTTGAATAAACGGGAAATTCGTTGAAAGCTTATCGAAAGAAGCTCAGAAGCAAAGAAATATAAAAAGATAAAAAAAAAAAAAACACTTCAAAAATTGATGGCCGAATGCAGTTATTTGCATATGACAAACACTCGAGCATGTCTTCAATTATCTATTCGCCAGAGAGACAAGAAAAATTTAAATGACAGCTTCTTAGGCATATTCACTTTTTAATTTCAATTTTCTGTTTCTCAAGTGCAAGAATGCGGGAAAATTTCCTCTGGAAAGGATCAACAGGTATATGATTGTCAGTCAGTTAAGTGCCATACATGATACACGCTTTGGGCGATCATGTCTCGAAAGAGACATGACTGACTGGACAGAGGATTATTCCGCAGTAGGTTGCCATTTCTTTGTTTGCCTGTGTCCTTTCATTCGCAGACGAAGACTATCTCGCCTGAAAATATAGCTATGAAAATGTGACGTGGGCTGAAAATACGTTGATTCAAATCAAAACGATTATATATTATATTATTAAATAGTAATCAATGGGGGATCAGTTTATTACTTCATAACAATATAAAACTGATCCCCCACTTTATGATCAGTAGATGCCTTAATCATGTTCCCAACTATTATATTCAGTCAGTCAGTTAAGTGCCACATGTGATACATGCTTTGGGCGATCATGTCTCTAAAGAGACATGACTGGCTGGGCAGAAGATTATCCCGCAGTAGGTTGGCATTGCTTTCCGCGGTAGACTGGTTGCCAGCCAAGGCTATAGAACCCAATCTGTCCTATTTTTTAACCCATAACTGAAGGGAAGAGACGGATTAATACCTTTCCCAAGGGTATTTGTGTGTAAGTGAATGCGAGGAATTCAACTGGAATTCGAACTCAGCTCCCCGATTTGTCGTTCCGAGTCGAACAAGAATAATTTGAAATATACAGACAGAACATGTGAGCAACGAGGATATTTTAAGTCAAATAGAAACAAGATATCATCTTACATCATAAATATCCGTCAAGAAACGCTTACAGCACCTGGTATTCCCAAGCGTTCACCCATCTAATTACTGGCCAGGCTCAACGTTGCTTAACTTCAGTGATCGGACGAGAACCGGTATATTCAACGTGATATGTCCGTAAACATCTTGACGAATGTGCGTTGTTATGCAGTGGATATCGGCTCGGAAAGAGAAATTGGGGAGCCGAGTTCGAATTCCAGTTGAATGCCCTGCATTCACTTACGCGCTAATAAAGGTATTAATCCGTCTCTTCCCTCCAGTTATGGGTTAAATAACAGGATTGGGTTCTGTAGCCTTGGCTGGCAACCAGTTTATCGCAACAGGTATTGGCAACCTGTTGCGGGATAATTAAAAAAAGGTCTGAGGTCTATATAAGGTAGGACTTGGGACCATTCCCTTAAACAAATCCCAATAAATCTTTCTTCAGCGCTTGGAAGGAAGCCGGCTCAACCCGACCAGGCTAAATGCCGAGACAGGTACAGGGGTAGGTGACATCATAAATGTACAGTCCTCACGGATTGCCCCATATTTCTGTAAGTAGTTTTCAAGAAATAAACTGAAGACTGACTCTAACTATTCTTTTAGACTCACTGGAGTTCTTGATTTAAGCGTCAAGATTAGTTCATTTTGAGTTACCGTGTTTGTCTTATTTACTCGACAACCATCTATCTTTTGACATTGATTTTTATTTCATTTATTCGTATTTACCCACACCTCTTTCTGGACAGTTCGCCAATGTACTGACATTTCTATTTTTTACGTTTAGGCTCGGCCGTCAGTCAGTTGAGTGCCATACGTGATACACTCTTTAGACGATCATGTCTGGAAAAAACATGACTGACTGAGCAGAAGATTATCCCGCAAAAGGTTGCTATTGTTTTCTGCGGTAGATTGGTTGCCAGCCAAGTCTATAGAAACCAATCTGTCCTATAACTCGTAGCTATAGGGAGAAGCGATGTATTATATTATTACGTAGTAATTTATGGGGGATCAGTTTATTACTTCATAACAATATAAAGCTGATCCCCCACTTTATGATCAGTAGAAGCTTTAATCATGTTCCTAACTATTATATTCAGTCAGTCAGTTAAGTGCCATACGTGATACACGCTTTGAGCGATCATGTCTCAAAGAGACAACTGACTGGGCAGAAGATTACCTCGCAGTAGTAGTAGTATTGCTTTCTGCGGTAGACTGATTGCCAGCCAAGGCTATAGATACCAATCTGTCCTGTTTTATAACTCGTAACTGGAGGGAAGAAACAGATAAATACCATTGTCAAGGTATTTTGTACGTAAGTGAATACAAAGAATTCAACTGAAATTCGAACTCGGCGCCCCGATTTGTCGTTCCGATTCGATATCCACTGCGTCATAACGTTTGCTTTTTCTCGAAATCGTAAGTTCGAAAAAATTCTTGGGGTGTCGGTACATCATACAGTGCTTTCATAGGTTATTCCATTCTTTCAAGCCGTTCTACGGTAAACCATTTCCTTGGATGATTGTAATGCCTTTTGTGCTCACATTTGTTTCTTTTAACGTGTATATACTTGTGTTATACCTACCTATATACAGGAATGGTATGTTCCTTTTCTCTTAAACAGCCTTTGAGATTTGAAATTTGACCGGCTGTCGAGAGTGAGGGAAAATTTACTAGCTCCAAAATCATTTTACTCGACCAACTCCATTTTTTACTCGTTTTTACTTTTCGTAAGAAATCTGGGCAACCGAGACATTTTGGCTTCACTCTGGAAGCGTTAATTAAACGAATGTTTACACTGACTGGAACGATAAAAGCGAGGCCAAAGAATTAAAAAATGTCATTATAGGTCATTCTAACTAAATTGTGAATCTTAAATGGCATACTTTTGGGTTGTAAAGTTTTGTTTTTTTTTAACACTTTTCACTGCGAGATTTTTAATCGACCGCGAGCGAGTAAAGCAATAAACTTTTATCACCCAATTAAGTTTTTAATCGTCTGAGTCCATCGGGCCAGGGAAATCTCAAAAGCTGCTCTTAAATAGGTGAACACTATTGAAGTGCAAAGTGCAGTGATTATACTGACTAGCAGTTTCTGGCAGTGTATCTACTTCACGCGGCGTGCGAGGTTTGTATTTGTTGATATACTATTATTCCCAACCTCCCTTTTGATAATTACTCACTCAGTTACTTTTTAGGGTTGCAGTAATCATATTCCCAATTCGTGAAATTATTAAGCCATTTTTCATGTCTATTTCATGCTCCCTGAAAAATGTATTTATCACTAAACTTGAAAAATCTGGTGTTTTTTCTTTTTGTTATCCAATCTTATTCTCTTTTGACTTTGTTAACCTGTCGAGCACCGATTTAATTTTTCTTGTGAACTTCCATCTTGTCGGCGACATTCCTGACGGTATATTGAGGATTTAGAGTTATCTGGTTAAATCTCAAACTATTTTGTAGCGCTTCTTTGCTCACTTTTTCATTACTTGCTCTTTTGAAAGCTCTATTAAATGTCCCCATAAACCGTTCGGCTTGTTCGTCTGACCTTGGCTGATACGGTGGGGTAGTAATATGATCAATCAAGAACATTTAAAAATAATTTCGAATTCCTGAGCAGTGAATTGCATACCGTTATCCGAGACTACCTATCCACTACTACAATATAATGTCATCAGTATATTAGGCTTGAAAAACTTATGTACAGTTTTGACCAAGGAGTATCTGTCTTTGGTCAAGGTTGTATATCCGTGGTGGATAATTTTGAGGAAAAACCACAACATCTGCAGACTTTTACTACTTTTTAATGCCTTGATTTATTTTGGTTCAGTTTACTTGACTTCACATATGAAATTTAATCCTTTAAATTTTCTGATGTCCATTATGGAATTCATTTAATATTTGCTTTTGTAAAATACGAGAGTCATTCAATAAATAAGTTGAATTTTTCGGTATGAGGACTTCTAATACAGATAGAAGATTACTTTTTTAACCTTTACTTCTTTTTCAAAGGGATTTAATTTTTTTATCAGATTGAAAAAAAAACTCTGAGAGTTTTGGAGATTAACAAAGATGGCCGACCAAGAAGCATGCTCAGGATTGAACAGAGGTCAGTTATCAAGTTTTGGGTTGTTGAAAGGTGCAAACCGGTTAAATTTCATAGGAGAATGTCAAATGTGTATGGTGCCACATGTTTCAGCCAAAAATATCTACAAAATTGTTTAAAGAAGTTTGAAAGTGTCGATGAAGTCAAAAAGTGCTGTGAGCGATTGGCTGAAACATCAGTTCAATGATTTTAGCACTGAGGGAATACGGAAGCTTCCAGATGGGAAAAAGTGTGTGACACTGCTGAGAGAATACGTTGAAAAACAAAGTAAGCTTCTATTTGTATTAGAAAAATTCACCTTATTTATTGAATGACCCTCGTACTAGGTATTATCATGAACATCAATACTTCGTCACAATATGTGTAAGCGCTCAAGTATGGATTCTGTCTTTTCTTACTGTCATACATTTCATTTTATTTTAGTTTGTTTTAGTGCATTTTTTTATTTTCTTCAGAGAAACTGGTAAATCGCGTACTACAAAGGATAATATAACCCGGATATAAGATACCCAGATACAAGAGCGATTTTCTGTGGTCCCAAATTAGACCCTGTGGTAATGTATATAAAACAGAACAAATCCGGATATTAGAAAACCCGGTTATAAGAGGACTGTTATCCGGTCCCGACAACTCTCTTATATCCGGGTTACACTGTACTTAATTTTAATTTAACACTTTAAAGCTTCAAACACAGTATCCTCGGAAGGTTCAGTATGTAATCAACCTTAACAACCCATCTGCATGTTCTAATTTTTTGGGCGCTTGATATTCCATCATCAGATCATAATTTGAGAAGATGGTAACAAGAGTTGTAAATTATTCGCTATATACGTAGAAATTCATTTTGTCGAACCGTAAATTGATAAAAGACGTTTTGGCCTGTCTGCAACTGAAAACTTTTTCCTGGAATCGTAGCAATAAACACGCCTCCAATTAAAACAGATAGACTTAACATCAGGTCGTAAAACGGCGTCTACTACCATTCTGGCAGAGATGCGAAAATGCCAAACCCCGCCACCGGTCAATGCGCACATATTAAACCATAAATTAAATCAGGCAGATATACCATCAATTGTAAAACGGCGCCCACTATCACTTTAACAAAGATGCGAAAAAACCTAATCCTACTATCGCGCACACTTATATAAACCATAAACACACGCAAACACATACATGCACTAACACACACACACACACACACACACACTCACCCACTCACTACAATTAACGACAGCAGTAGCAGCGAAAGAGAAACATTCGTTTAAAGGTACGGTCCACCAGTGGACGTGAAATCAAGCTCTTTTATCATTCTGAAGATGAAACTCTGATTTCGAAATATTAATGGATAATAAATAAGTAATACCCAACACCTTCCGTTATTTTACTAAACTCATTGTGATAGCCCTCAAATACCTACCCATAATTTGTGAATGTATAATATTCTTAATGCCTCTTTTTCAATCTGGCTGTAGTTTTTTATTCTGCTGGTAGTTGCGAACGAGAAGCATGTCCGACGGCTTTTATATTACTTTTCACCGTATTTATATAAAATTTCTCCTCTTAATCCATAATCACTAGACTCTGAAGGCAATGCAATTTCTGCTTTTGAATTGTAGTGCGTTAATGATAAGTCTGAATTACTACTGTTTTTTTTATTCAATTTTCAAACGCCTTCTAGTAATTATAAGTTCAGCTGAACAGTTTGCCACTTTTAAGCAAATCGTTCAGTGGAGCTCTCAAATTATGACTATTAGGTACATACATTTGATAATATTATTAGTACGGGTTGCGAACCGGCAATAATACCAGTTACGCGATACTAATATAAACATTAATACGCTGCCGTAGCACGTACAGGAAAAGGAAAAACAAGTTACATGGTGTTATGTCGTGAGTAAGAATAAATAACTCAACAACAGGAATAGGTTAATTGTTGTATTCCGTGAAAATAGTATTTACAAAGGTTATTAGTATCCAATACAAGAATAAAGGTTAATCATCTCAACCGTCGTAAGACGTAGTATGAGCAATGGGTATTTCCGGGTCGTCACCGGAAGTCTACGACTGACTTGTCGATCGGCTGCTCGGCACACTGTATTTATTCTTTGTATAAAATACAAAAAAATTATGGCACAAGGCCTAAAAGGGGAGGGGGAGAGGTTGGTTCTCGCTTAACTATCCTATACCTAGCTAAACACTATCACGACCCATTCACTCGTTACAATTTACAGAGTCACCAAAAGAACCCATCCATCTACTCTCAATCCTTCGTACACCACAATGCCAGAAACTCACAAGGGACACCTAAAAAGTGGGGGAAATTAACCCATGACAATAAAACTGTATTTATATACAATATACAATAAATGTACAAGATAATGTACAATATAATAAAATATTTAATGAAAAATGAAATGATGGGATGGGGATGAACCCGAAAAATAAACTAAAAATACAACAAATTTTTGAACTAAAAATAATAATCAATGTTAGTAAGAACCGTCCATCCCAGAAAACAGAGTGGCCGCTGTATTCCGCCAAACGGCGAAATCAAGAAGCACACTCGCTAAGGGAGTGGGGAGGGGGATAAAAAATTAGCGGAAAGGGACAATAAAAAGGCTGAACCAGCCGAGATAAAAGGAGGCCAAAACAAACTGGGAGGTTGGGAATCTCGACATGGATCATAACAAAAGAGAAAGCCGGGTACAGGCTAGGAACACATTCATTCACGTTAACTAGGTACACAAGAGAGAACTAGCTTAACCAGGGGAGGGTTCCAGAGGAATCCACCTCGATGTAACCAGCAGATCTAAAAGAGAAAATCAAGATTAGCCCCGTTCAAGCGAACCAGGCTCGCCACATTTACCCACCTTTTGCTAAAGTCTGTCGAAGTCAAACGTTTCCAATCAGTTCTAATCTTTATTTTGAGCTGATGCTCAAAATAACAGATCAGATCCTGATGTGAAAGACGCTGACCTCGCAAGACTTCCTCCATTCGCGTCGTCCAAATCACCATTCGAGCCGTGGCTAGCAGCGACAGAAACACCATACGCTTCATCCCAGAGAACGGGGGCGACACATTATCACAGGCGAATGCACGATCAATGAGCACAAGCTCTCGCGGCGCGATACGAGCAGTCAACTCGCCGACCCGGTCCCATAGAGGGCGAACCCGCGAACAATGGTAGAAGGCGTGCGAAGCCGTTTCTTCCAAGCCAAGGTTGCAGCGTTCACAATCTGGCAAATCCGCCAGGCCCCATATGAAAGCCTTGTCATTGAGAGGCAAGCGATTCCGAGCTAATCGCCAGGTGAGCGAAAACTCAGAGTTGTTGAGATAATCACTCCCTGGCGCCCAAGACCAGAACGAGCGAAACTCGTCCTCCGACAAGCGCAGCACATCACGTAGTGAATCCTTTGCGACGCCCTCCACTAACCCACGATAGAAGACTCTCCTAGGCCGTGAAAGGTCACTGGACCGTGGAATGGCCCGCAGGGCCGCCAGACATTCGAGGAGAAAACTCGATCGCTCTCGAGGCTTACGGCACCGCCTCGAGATGGGGGGAGTGATAGTAAGGCTAGGGAACATGTCCCTCACTATCCCCCTAAGCAACGAGTCTTCGGAAATCGCTCGCCTGAGAAAAACCAACCTTGACGCAACCTTATGGCCCATCAGGTATGGCATTCCCAGACCCCCATGACACGGACGTTGGTAACAGACACGTTTGTCGACATAGTGTTTGCGTCCTCTCCATAAAATGGAGAATAGCAAACGCTCGATCGCCTTCCTATGCCGTTTACAAAGTGGAAGTACTGACAACTGGTAAAGGATAATGGGAAAGACGTATGTAGCACACGCCTCAGCCATACCCTTTAAGGACAAATTCCTTTGGCGCCAAGTCTTGGCCGACGCGCCTACCTTTGCCAGTACTTCAGACCAATTTTTCTCCAACTGTAGGTCGGGCCCGAACCACACTCCAAGAATGCAGACCGGGCCGTCCGTCCAGTCGAAGGGCCCCGGGAGGGTCAGACCCTTCCAGGCGCCTAACCGCAAGCCGGACGACTTGTTGCGGTTAATCTTGGCCCCTGTCACCTGTTCGTACCGTTCAAGCGCCTTCTGTACCACCTCGATGTCCCTGCGGGAGGACACGAAAGTAGTGACGTCATCGGCGTACGCGGAAACCCTGGCTCGAGCACCACCAGGGACAGCGATTCCACGTAGGGCCGGACTGCACGCCCTGTCCCTTAGCCGGCGAAGGAGGGGCTCCAACGCCAAAGCATAAAGTAGGGGCGACAGTGGACAACCCTGTCGGACCGACCTAGACAGCGCCAGAACGCCCGACAACTTTCCGTTCACCTGTACCACAGCCGTCGGGGATTGATACAGGAGGCTAATCCAGCGGCGGAAGTTGGTTTCGAATCCAGCTGCCTGCAGGACAGCCGCCAGGTACCGATGGTCAACCCTATCAAATGCCTTGGACTGATCTAAATGGATCAGCGCGGCTTCGTCGTCGTCTTTTATCCCCTCTATGATCGTGCGTATCAGATGCAGGTTGCTCTGAATTGTTCGGCCCTTCACAGCACAAGTCTGCTCAGGTCCCAACAGAGACTCGGCAACTAATTGCAAACGATTTTGCAAGATCTTGGCCAAAATCTTTAACTCTGTGTTTAGCAGAGTTATGGGCCGGTAACCCTCTAGCTCCCTCCCCACATCCTTGCCTTTTCTCAACAGCGTGATCACACCCCTGGTGAACCGGTTGGGGATGGACCCCTGCCGGAACCAGTTGTTGAACACGACAGTCAAAATCGGGACAAAGATGTGCGACAGCCTCAAGTACAATTCATAGGGCAAACCATCGAGACCCGGCGATTTGCCACTGCCGACCTTCTTCAGCGCCGCGTAGACTTCGCCCTCCGTAATCTCTCCCTCGCAGCTAGCTGCATCAGCCGGCAAAAGCCGGGGGAAGTCAGCCAAATAGCTGCGAAACTCCTCATCACGGAGACCAGGCTCCTTGGTAAACAGGATCTCGAAATGCCGCCGGAACGCCTCGCACATGTCGTCAGTCGACCGAAGAGTGTGTCCCTCCGGGTTGCGAACCTCTCGAATGTACCGGTCGCCTCCGCGGAGAATTTCTTCCTTGCGCAGTTCTGCGCCCATGTTCACAGCTTCGGAAGACATCTTGCTTAACTTATGTCTAACTACCTGGCCCATGTAACGATCGCTATTCGACCGGTCCACGGCCTCCTTAGCTATGGCTATCTCTAGGGGATCCCCACCAGCCACCGCCCGGGAGTAATTAGATCTAAGTGTCTTCACCTTGTCAGCCTTATCTAGTTTGAGCCGAATGCTGAACTGAGTGGTGAAAGACCTAATACTATCCTTAAGGTTATCCCACCACTTATTCCCGATGACTCCCCCAGTTAACGCCCGCTGCACTAAGTTAATTAGCTGGCGCCGGAAGTCCCGCCTGTCCAGTAAGGACACGTTGAACTTCCAGTAACCAGCCATTCTAACCCTATTTTCTAAATTTACCCGGGCACAAACGAGTTTGTGGTCCGAGTAACCTAGCCAGTGGAACGTGGGACAATCTAAGAAATCTAGCTCGGCTTCACGAACTAACATTCTATCAAGGTAGCTAGCCACCTTGGTAGAAGGCCAACTATTAGTCCACGTCCACATTCTCCCGCCCTTGTGATCGGCCCGGTATCTATCGACTAGACCGAAGTCCTCGATGAGATCAACCAAGCTACGATCACGTGCCTTCCCTCTAGCTCCCCGCCCTCTATCCAACTTGGGGTCCAGGATGGCATTCCAGTCCCCCACTAAGACGAGTCGCTTGGAATCCACCAGGAAGGGCTCCAACCGCCGAAAAAACGAGACGCGCTCCTCCTGGTCGTTGGGCGCATAAACCGCAACCAGACGAAACGCATTGCTTTTCACTGCAATATCGGCCACGATCAGCCGGCCCTCGGCACCGACATGGACAAGATCCACCTTCGCGTCCAGGGTACGCTTGACCAGCAAAGAAACTCCTCTGGCCAGCCGGTTCCCATATGCTGAATAGACGACAAAGTCGTTAGACAGCACACAAGCATCGACCTTGCAAACAAAGTGAGTCTCTTGGATCGCGGCGACATCCACGCCGAAGGACAAGAGGTCCCGAAGCAGGCGGGCAGCCTTACTCCGATCCCTAAGGCCCTTCACGTTCATACTGGCTAACTTAATTGGCATCGTTTAGACCTGTAAAGAGAAAGCAGAAAATTACTTCTGGTCACATACGGAGCGAAAATCAATGGGAGTAGGGACCCCGACGGATTGTCCAAGGTTGCCCGTGCCAATATCGGACGTAATTCGTCCGTCCTGGACAATGCCGCCGACGTCCGTAGGGAAGGTTAGCTTTACAGCCCTATATAAAGATGGGTGGAGGATGACGGGGACCCTCCCAGCACAAAATGAGATAGCCTTTGGAGATATTTGGTGCCTGTTTGGCACATTAGGATTTGTGGGAAAGCCTCGACGGCCCCCTGCACAAATTCCCAGGCTTTTGTTTTACATCCCCCGGTATTTCTGATCAAAGTCAGTACTCCGGGGGCGCCTGGGAAATTGGCAGGGTCCTCGACGGACCTTCCATCAATATTTTTTAACTTGAATAAAGGCCTTAGGAGGGCCTTCTTCTGAGAAGAAAGGTCCCTCTCTAAGGCCTGTCTGTCAATTTTGCAGACATCTTTTGTTAAAAAAATGTTTCTTTGTTTCTCCCTTTTCGGGGAAGATTTATCAGGGTTTGGGGATGGAATCGGGGAGGGAATATCAGCTGTAGGGGAGGCAGTTTCTGATTGGGTGGAGGGCGTGGGAGGTGTGGGGGAAGGAGAAGGTATGTGCCTTACTGGGGATGCAGACTGATTCCTCCCCTCGGCAAAAACAGTTCTATTTGGAGATGTAGGGGCGGATTGGGGCCTGGGGGTAACAGTGATTCGTTCTGCTCTTCCACGTGTGAAGAATTCTTTTTTCCCCTTCTTTAGGGACATTTCCTCCTCCTCCTCCCGTCCTCTCTTCAAAGAGGAGGAGCGTGGAGGAGGCATTTCCACCTCCATTTCTTGTTGCTTCCTCGGCTGCTCCCGCTGCTGCTTCTTTTGCTCATGTAGCTGTTGTTGTTGTTTCTGCGTTTCGCTTTGTGGCTGTTTTTGCCCCTGCTTCTCCTGTTGTTGTTGGTTAACCTCTTTTCGTGGCTTCTTTTTTTCCGGGGATGGTGATTTCTCCTGTTGAGGAGGTGGGGAAGCAACTTTCTTCCCCCTCCTGACCACCTCCGTCCATTCACTACTTTTTGGCTGGGACTTTTTCTCCGGCGATACTGTTGTTTTCGACACCGGCGGTGTTTCCGGTGTCACCTGGTTTTCCTCCGGTTTCCTTGCCGGACACATTTTGAATGTGTGTCCAGCCAGACCACACGCCCAGCAGTGCGGCTTCCTTCCCTCCACCACTACAAAGAGCTTCCTTCCTCGACACAACAGGATGTCTGGGACCTTCAGAAAATTTTCGCGGTCAACAACTATGCTGACACATATATCTTCTGTGGCCACACCAGCCTTACTGTTTATGCGTGCCACCTCCTCAACTGCACCGAAAGCAGCAAAAAATGCTCCTATATGGTCACATGAGATGTCTACAGGTACTCCATGAATCGTTATCTTCGTTTTTCTTGTACCAAGGTATTCGGTCTGAAACCGAATACCTTTTGCTGTTAGTACATTTCCCGCCAGATCCCTCGCCTCACCCTCCGAGCCCAGCAAGATGTCCCACATTGCACGGGACCTTCTTGCCAGTACGCAAGGTACAATGTCCAGGGCTTTCAGGGCTTCTTCCATGTTCTCCCTACTGACAGCAATAAATTTTCGTGTTTTTTCATCGGCTGTCAGCAGGGAGATTGTTTTCTTTGCCATTATATTAACCACTTCCGGTATTGCTACCAATTCATTATCTTTTATGTATTTTTGGTATTTTTCCCGCATTTGCAGGTAGTAGCTTGCATCCTTTATAATCGGGGCATTTTTCCATACCGGCGGTGAAGGAGTTACCGCCGGCATGCCCATAGCAGAAGTAGACGGTTGGGGAGACAAGGCCATTATTGACTTGCCCCCCCTCACAAACACAAAAATTTGACAAAAAGTTCACCAAAGCGCCACGCGCGACAAAGACAGAACAAAACAAGTGACAAAACAGGTACTCACAATTAAACTCTGTAACAAAAAATGCGTGTAATAATCCGAATTTTCAATAAATCAAAAAGACGGCGGCGAGGCACACTCCCTTACGTAGATGCCACCATTACTTTACATAGTAATGGAATAGTCCATTATAGCAGAATAGGCGCGGGCGTCCCAACACATGGAAATAACAATTAGGTTTTTAATATAACGAAAACAAGTACAATAGATTAAGGATGTTTAAATACGTCCCAAAACAAGATGAATTTTTTGTTGTCCAAATGGACGAGAACGTTTTTAGCAAGAATAGCAAAGAAATGACATACCGTTAGGTCAGCAAATGCTCCTCGTGGCTATACCCCACCAATGCAAGGAAGAAACTAATCCCAGACAAAGTAGAGTTCCTCAAAAGGGAAGACAACAGTAGTTCCCCTAAAAGGAAGACAACTATTATCTCCCTACAATAGTTTGCTAGTTCTAGGAATGCTTGTAAGCAAATTACGCTTGTTGAGGCAGGCATGTACTAAATTGTATCTAGTTAACGACCATTTTTATCAATGGTTTTCCTAGGTATCTCATTTTGGCCAAAATTAAATCGCATTTTCTTTGCTTAGTTTAAGCCCGTACGTTCGAATTTTTCAAAAATTGATCACACCTGCCCGATATATTGTTAATTAGATACACTTTTTATATATTATTTTAAAAAAGAAACTGCGAAATGTATAGCTTGAGAAAATCCAACGAGGAATTTGTAATGTGATCGATCCTGACTTTGCAGTCATTTTCTCACCGGCGCAGTGTGGCTTCCCTGCAAATACTTTCACGGATTCTGCACAGATGAACTTAACTCACTAGTTCCTACTATGTATGAATTTATTCCAGCCACAAGATTAGCAACTAGGCCACACCCTTTTACTTTGAAACAAATAAAATGTAAACGCAAATTCTACTCCCTCAGCTTCTTTTCTCGCACTTCCCGCCTGTGGAATTCCCGTCCATTTACTTCCTTCTCCGAAGGCTACAATCTCCAAGAATTTAAATGTAAAGTCAATAGTCATCTCCTATCTCACTAACCTGCATCTCCTCTCTCATGCTCCTTAATCCGTTCACTCCACTCTCATCAGTATTTTAATTCTTTTCTTACCCACTTCCTGAGATTCCCATAACCTGTCACTCTTTCTCATAACATTACTTCTATGTAACCAATTGTAATAGAGTGGCAGTAACATGCCTTGCTTGGGGTGATATGATTATAAAAAAAGATAGATAGATAGATAGATAGATAGATAGATAGATAGATAGATAGTCCTAGTGCTATAATCTCCAAGAATTTAAATGTAAAGTCAATAATATTCTCTTATCTCACTAACCTGCATCCTCTCTCTTATGCTCCTTTCTCCGTCCACTCCACTCTCATCAGTATTCTCATCCTTTCCTACCCACTTGCTGACACCCCCTATAATTTGTCACTCTTTCTCATAACTTTCCTTCTATGTAACCCCCTGCAAAACAGTGGCAGTAAAATACCTTGCTTGTGACGATATGATTATAAAATATATATATATATATCTTGAGCTACTATTTATATCTTAGGTAATCGTTTGACACTTCCATCTTGACACATACGGGGAAAGCATGAGACTAATCAAGAACCTGTAGTGGCGTCAAACCACTTGCACACGGACAGAACAGTAATTCATCAAATATACAAAGATAGAAATGGGTATACGATAATGATGTGTCTTCTCACCAGGTGTTTTTAATCTATACTGCAAGGCAGTTGTGAGAAATCTAGAGGGCTTGCCAGGATTCGGCATTGGCAGCCACAATCTGAACAATATAAGATACTCAGATGATACAGTGCTGATAGAAGACACGGAAAGGAAACTAAAAGACCAAAAGATAGCTAAAGAAAGCGGAAAGAAACCACTACATATAAAGTACAAGAAAATTGAATACATTTCAATTCTAGGGCTGACCGTCATATTTCCTGCATATCCTCATGAAAATCACTTCTTTTTATTCCTCTTCTGCTTATTCAACAACTTCATTCAGTAACCCTCTACATTGAGTGGCTCTTAATCTTTTCAAGTTTAGGGTTAACCATTATATTTCATAAATATCCTCATATTACCTCCTCTTATACTCATACAACAACCTCATTCAGTAGCCTCCTACCTTGAGTGGTCCTTAACCTCTTCAAGTCTAGGATTAACCGTGTTATTTTCTTTTAAAAAAAGAAAAGAATTAAAAAGAAAAAAAAATTTTTTAATCATTTCACCCCGTGCAAGGCGGAAACGCCACTGATGTGCAGGGGGCTACATAAATGTCAATAGATTAATTAGAAAAGAGTGAGGAGTACAGACTCGTTAGAAAGGAACAATAGAAAGCCGAGAAAGCAGGTGCGATGACAGATACATAGGCGGAGAGAAAGTGAAGTTTATACAGGGGTGGGGAGAGAGCTAGAGTCCAGTGGTTAGTAGATGAGTATTGACTTTGCATTTAAATTTCTGGAGGTTGTAGCCGTCAGGAAAGCAAGAATACGGGAGCGAGTTCCACAGGCGGGAAGTGCGAGAGAAGAAGCTGCAGGAGTAGAATTGTCGTCTGCATTTGGCTAACCTGACTGTGAATGGGTGGGACCCAGTTGCCAATCTGGTTGCACGAGTAAACACCTGTTGAGGAGGCATCAGTGACTTAAGTTCGTCTGAGCAGAAGCCATGAAAGTATTTATAGAAGAGACAAAGGGAGGCCACATTTCGACGATGGGGAAGTGGCTGCAGTCGAGCCGCCAGATCAGTACCTATCATATTACAGACTCTCCTTTGGAGCCTGTCAAGAACACTGAGGAGAACGGCAGGGGCACCTGACCATAAATGGCAGCAGTAATCCATGCACGGACGGATGGTTGACTTGTATATATGCAGGATGGATTCAGGTGGAAAAAACATCCTGGATCGACATAGTGACCCAACCTTCTTAGCAGTAGATTTTGCTATGGATTCAATATAGTCGTTCCATTTGAGGTCCGAGGACAGGGTAAGTTCGAGGAGGCGTAGTGTATTACTCTCCGGGAGAATCGCTTGGTCCGTGCTTATGGGAGGCAGGAGAGGTTTCCTGTAATGGTTGACAGACAACAGCTTGTTCTTAGATGAATTGAAGTTGACAAGCCACTTCTTGCCCCAGTTCACGACAGAGTGTAGATCCCGTTCAAGGTCAGCAGCGAGATTATCTGTCCGCCACGACAGGTTTCTTACTGGTGCGAGAGTATATTGTAGTGTCATTTGCGTAGATGCCTACTTGGGACTTGAAGAATAAAAAGAAAAGGAAAAGAAAAAATAGCAAAAGAAATAATTATAATATGAAGAAAATAATTAAAAGGAGCAAAAGGATTAAATGTAAAAATCAGAAGATAATAAAAATGATTGAAAAGAAAAAAGAAGAAAAATAAAAAAATATATGAAAAAAAAAAAAAACAGAAAAAAAAGAAAAATCAGAAGAGAAGAAATTAGACGAAAAATAATGATAATATGAAGAAAAATAATTAAAGCAAACGGAGCCCAAAATACCAACTACAGACCAAGGATACTAAAATCAAGCTGGTACAGAAATTTAAATACCTGAGAAATGTTTTGAAAGAGGACGATAAGTTGATCACTGAGATCTGAATGCCTACTAACATGAGCAAGAATGCATTCAAAAAGTGTTGTAGAGTCGCTGATACCCTGGCAACACTCTCAATGACTTAATAGCCGGAAATTGTTTGTTTAAATAAAGAATAGTAGCATTCAAAGAGTAATATTCTAGTGTCATTCGAGTAATATTCAGAATAATTAATTTGGCGACTATTGCAATTAAAGGTCCTGGGCGTGACGGTAAACTGCATCCGGCAGCAAGACCTCTGATTGGGAGGTTGTGAGGAGCAATGAAACCACTTTTAATTGCTGTCGTTCTCAGGTACACCCTGACCCGGAGTGGTAGCACCTGTTAGGGTTCCAGTTATGGGCAAATAGTTAACCCCCCAAACTGGGGTCAAAATACTATGAAAGTATAAAAATACACTTTTATAGAAATACATGCATAAAAATAGACATTATAGAAAAATATACATTTTTGAATAAAAAATATTACCAACACATATTTTGGAAGAAAAATTATTACCATACTTTCAGTAAAATATTTTTAATACAAAACTAGAAGACATTTTTAGTTTTTTTTTAAATAAAAATGAATAAAAACAATTTTTTCATTAAAATAAACGAACATTAAAAAATACCTTAAAACCCCACATTTTTGGCATTAAATAACCCACAGAGATGTTGATATGCCGTTAAACAAAACTTAAACCAAACTCAATTGCGATGTAAATCCCTCCTCCCTGTGTTGTAAGTCCTGTCTTGTGTATCATCCTAACTATTTTACTGTTCTGTGTATATCCGTTCGGCACCGGATATTGTGCTGAATAATAGGGCAGCACACTTTCCATGCTTATCGTATCCACCTCCGCGATACAACAAAATGCAGAGTAGAGTATTGAGAGACAGAAAATCTTCGTTTGAAACAAAAAAGAAAGTATTAGATCGTTATGTAATGTCTGTATTTCAATATGGTAGCGCATACTGGCCAATCTCGTCAAAGATTAAAAAATTGAAGCAAGAGAAATGTAGTCATACAGAAGGATGCTGAGGATATCATGAACTGAACATGCGAGCACCGACAAAGTTTTGAAGAGGATAGAAACGAAAAGTAAAATCATACTTAGCATAAGGAAGATACAGTTGAAATTTTTGAGACATGTAATAAAGAAGGAGGGCTTAGAAAATCTAACACTCACAGGGTGAATAGAGAGAAAGATGGAGAGAGAAAGAAATGGGTGACATACTTGATGGACTTATATCAAATGGATGTCAATGAAAGATTTGAGAGAGTAACTAGACGAAGGGTGTTAAGAGAAGAAGTCATTTTCGTAACCCTCTAGGGCCATTCGTATCATATTTGATACAGTATTTCCTTATAAGGAAACATTTGGTATTTCCCTATAAGGAAACATTTGGTATTCATTGACTGAGCAGTCAGTACTGCTTTCATTTGAAATTTATAAAATATTTCTCTTAAAAAATTTTTCAGGAAAATATTTCTTTCAAGGCTTGTTTTCATACTGTATCAAATATGATACGAATGGCCCTAGAGGGTTAAGGCTTCTACTGGGCATAAAGTGGGTGATCGGTTTTCTATTGTCATGAAGTAATAAACTGATCCCCCACTAATTACTACTTATTAATATAATATGATACGAATGGCCCTAGAGGGTTAAGTGTCTATACGAGTTCATTTCATCATTAGTAATATTTTATTTATACCACAGCATAGGATGAGCTTAAAATATCACCATGACACCTGGAGTTTCTGGTACACGTGAGAATAAAAGCATTCAGGATATTTTACACTGAGAGAAAATATTAGAGGCAAATGAAGCGGAAGGAAAACAATGAATAATTTAATAAATGGAATAATTTAAACATTTTTGGGAGCTAAATTTTAGTTTTAACCCGCGCCAAATACTTTTAGAAAAATAAATTTTAATTCTTAAAGAAGGTCCTAGATCAATAGACGGTTCCTTGTACTCTCCAATAAATATCTGATTCCTCCTGTTTACAAAAACAAGATCTAACGAAAAAAAAAAGTACTACTTCAATACCTGAGCTGGAGCTGCACAATCTTCACTTGGTAGATTTCAAAAGCGTTTAAACGGTATTGTTGGTGTTGTATTATTTTCCCCTCCGAAACTTCTTTCTTACAGCCTAAGTGTCTCAAGCTTCTTCTATTTCTATGACAAATGTTCCTCCGAGGATCATTTCTTATTTCCACCAGTGCTGATTCTCACAGCCATAACCCGACATGCCACGCACATAGTAACGAATCAGTTTCACTCCCTTCGTAATCAATTCGTATGTAGGAAGTTCCATTCAAAGCGATGTTTCTTCACAAAAGCCTCAACTTTGTTTAACTTACTCCCAAGAGGATGCTTCCCTGACACTAAATCATAACCTTTTCATTTCTAAAAGTTGATCATCATCTTTCTTAGATATCCTCATAATTTTTTAAAATCATTTCAGGCCAAGCAAGGCATTCCACTGCCATTATTGCACAGTGGGTTATATGGGGTAAAGTGATGAGAAAGAGTGGTTAGATATAGCAAATGTCAGAAGGAGGGTGATAGACGGGTAAGGATACCGAGGATGAGGGTTGAGTAAATGAGAAGAGTGTTTGAGAGATGGGAGGCGAGTTAGTGTGTTAGGATGTGTCTATTGACCTTACATTTAAACTCATGGAGATTGTAGCTGTCGGGAAAGTAAGTATGTGGAAGGGAATTCCAAGAAGCTGTTGGAGTAGAAATTGAGGTTACATTTTATCGGTTTCACTGTGAAAGGGTGGCACCTAGTTGCTAATCTAGTATCTCGTGAAAATTCGTACCTATGAGGCATCAGTGATCTAAGTTCATCGGAGCAGAAGCCCTGAACGTATTTATAGAAGAGGCACAGGGGAGCCACGACACGCTGGTGAGAGAGTGACTGCAGCCGGTTTGCTAAGTCGGTATCGATCACATTACAGATTCTCCGTTGTATTTTGTCAAGAACCCCAAGGAGAATAGCAGGGGCACCCGACCAGATGTGGCAGCAGTATTCAATACACGGGCGGATGGTAGATTTTATATGTGTAGGATAGATTCAGATGGGAAAAATTTCCGGGCCCTGCACAGAGAACCAACTTTCATAACAGCGGATTTAGCAATGGATTCGATATAGTCATTTCACTTGAGCTCCGCTGAGAGTATAAAGCCAAGAAGGCGTAGTGTTTTAATCTCTGGGAGACAAGTCTGTTCCTTGCTAATGGGAGGTAGGTCCGATGGTCTATGATGGTTTAATTGATAGCAGCTTCGTTTTGGAAGTATTAAAATTTATGAGTCATTTCTCACCCCAGTTCACTACGGATTGGAGGTCCTTTTCAAGCTTGGCAGCGAGTTTCGCTTTGTCGCTCACACCAGATTTTTCATCGAGGCGAGAGTAAACTGTGGTATCATCGGCGTACGTGCCTACTTGGGATCTTATGGCATCGGGGAGATCATTAATGTAGATCAGAAAGAGCGTAGGACCTAGGATAGAGCCTTGAGGGATACCTGCGTTCGTATGATAGCTTTGGGAGGCATGTCCGATTAATACCACCTTAAATGTGCGGTTAGAGAGGAATGACTGGATTAGGTCAAACAAATGTCCATTTATATCATAGCTCCGCAGTTTGCGTAGAAGGACAGCATGCCAGACTCGCTTTCAAGATATCCAAGGCAACGTTTCACGCTTCGCCATTCTTGTCGTGAGCCTGGTATATATACTCGGCGATGGTCATTAGCATATCAGCAGTAGATCTGGTGAAGCGGAAACCATACTGTTTGTCGGAGAGAAGCCTGTGGGCTGGGAGATGCTGAATCACCTCGGTGTTGATAATTGCTTCGAACACTTTGCCAAAGATCGGAAGAAGGCTGATAGGACGGTGATTAATGGGGCCCGAGGGTTCTCCAGTATTCTTAAATATAGGAACTACAGAGAAAGACTTCCAACAGGCAGGAAAGCAGGAAGCAGCTAGGCAGAAGATGTAGAGCTTAGAGAGGACAGAGGAGAGTTCAGGGGCACATTTCTTCAATACTATGATTGGGATTTCATCCCCTCCGCTCGCTTTGTAAGGGTCAAGTTTTGAGATTATGTTAGAGACCAGCCGGGGGGTAACGTGGACCTTATTCAGTTCAGCCTCAGTTATTTGTGGGAAGTCGGGTGTAGAATCTTCAGACGAATCCAGTCTCGAATTAGTCGAGAATCTGGGAGCACAGCATTCAGCCTTGTCTGCTGAGGAGGTGAGGACCTCGAATTCATTGATTAGGGGGGTATTGACGTCTTACTCTTCTTAAGCACGCTTTTACAGAGTCACCAGAAGTTATTGGCACTGAACTTACAGGATGCTATGCGTTGCTTAATTCTGGCAGCACACAACATCTTAGCTTCGTTAAGTATCTCTTTACACTTATTATCAGGCGAGGCGAAAAGGCGCCTGTTTTGGTCCGACGCGTAGCTTCGATAGAGCCGGAAGAAATGATTCCGGTGGGCAATAGCAGCCGAGCAAGCGGGCAAGAACCAGGGAGAGGAATCGATGCCAGCCTTAACCCAAGAGGAAACCTAAGATGCAGTCTTCGACGGGAAGACTAAAGACGTTGTTCCAAGGGACGTCACACAAGAAGTCTCGGAACGAATCCCAGTCTGCTCTTTGGTAGCAGTAGGATATTTTGGTAGTCTGGGTTTCTTGGGCAGAGTGGGAGTGGAATGAGACGTTAATGGAAACTACGGCGTGGTCAGGGTTTCCGAGAGGGCAGAGCTGCCTGGCAGTGCAAGAGTCTGGGATGGAAATAAAGCAGAGGTCTAGTAGTGAGTTTCATCCATTAGGGTTATTGGAGAAACGTGTGGGGAAGTCCACCACTTGCGTAAGAGATTGGGTGATTGAAAAATTCATGGTGTGGACACCAGCAAAGTCGGTGACAGAGTTTTCCAGCCACTTGGTGTGGTGGGCGTTAAAGTCACCAAACACAAATATATGGGCAGATGGATGAGAAGAAATGGCCTTTTCGATATTGTTAGAGATGCTATCAAGTACCGAATAGTCAGAGAAGGAAGGTGAGCGGTAGAGAAAGAAGAGATTGCTAACCGAGCTTAGAAGTAAGTGGCAGAAGCACATGAAAGAGAGTTCACCCAAGCTAGAGGGAGGTGTTCGCTGACATAAACACCAAGCTCATGCATATGGACATTGGAGTCCTTCCTGAAGTGGGGAAGGTAACCAGGAGCGTAAAACTCAGAAGAGGGGAGAGAATGGTCAATGTTAGTTTCACATAGGGCTAAGATATCAGGTGAGTTAGTTTGAAGGAATGATTCTACGCTGTAAAAGTTAGTACGGATACCTCGTATGTTTGTGAAGGAGACGCAGACAGGTTTGGGCCTTTTATGACTAGCTGGTTTCATTTTGCTATTTTGCTTGCTTGTTTTAATCGTGATTTAGTTACACAGAGAGGTCAAGAGTAGAATCAGCCGGTCACTGTTTGCAGCATGTGAAGGATGGAGACTGGCGCAGCCTGCAACATAATGTGGCCTCGGGGTTGCCCACCAGAGGTCCATGCAGGGACGCCCGTCCTTGCGCGATATGGCACTACAGGAACCCAGATATTATTCAACTACGTCCTATTTTCTTTCAAATTCATACAAGAACCTCATGGCGTAATCCCCTCCATTGAGTGGTTCTTGGACCTTGTATTGACTGAGAAGTTATTAAAGTTCATGGGAATTTTTAACACTTTTCTGTATAATCGAAAAAAAACCTAATACTGTGGTAATTATCGATGAAGTTCGGCTTAGATGCAGATGCGTCTCATCATAAGATTTTTGGCAGTTTTTACCAATGTTTTTATTAAATGTTATCTCCATCCTTGTGCAAATTACTTGAAACAACTGCTTTAATTTTATTTTCTTTCGCCATACGTTTACTTTTAGATATACTAAAGTGACAAGGAATTATCCATTTCTGTTATTCCTCACATTAGGTCATTTGCAGTCCTGTGTAGAAATATCTATTTATCTATGATAAAGGATATATATATATATATATATATATATATCAGCATGCGGTGGGCGTAATTATAGAATAATCCAAAAGAATATCCTGTACATACAGTGGCAGGATAACTCTCTAAGAGAGCTCTAAATATGTATGTATACAAATACAAATACATATAGAGCAGATATAAGAAAAATTAAGGCCTTTTTCAGGCAAACCATCATCAGCTTCCGTCTTTATTGGAAGAATGGTAGACTTTGAAAAACAGTAGATACTTTGGCATGTACGCATCGCTCACTCAGTAAAAGAATTAGAGTACTCTGGCAATTGGGCGTGTATAATGATAATATACGCGCTAAAAAGTCTGCCTTCTCCTACCGAGCGCCCATAGCCCAGAGGTAGAATTGCCGACTGATGCCATTTCGGTCGGTTTTCAAATCTGTGTTGAAAGCAATCGGAGTCTAACCGTATTGATGAGCTGTGATGCAGCGAAACAGATGTGTCTGCGGATGACTATTTACGCTCTCACACTCTGACTGAGCACTCTGGAGGAATGGTAGACTTTGAAAAACAGTAGCTACTCTGGCATGTACGCATCGCGCATTTAGTAAATGAATTAGATCACTCTGGCTATTGGGCTTGTATAATGATAATATCCTCCTACCGAGCGCCCATAGCCCAGAGGTAGAATCGCCGACTGACGCCATTTCGGTCGGGTTTCAATCCTGGGTTTAAAACGATCGGAGTTTAACCGGGCTGATGAGTTGTGATACAGCGAAACAGATCTATCTGGGGCTGACTATATATATATATATATATATATATATATATATATATATATATATAAAGGAAAAACTATTAAAAAGTTGTAAGTTTAAAAATGTATATATATATATATATATATATATATATATATATATATGTATATATATATATATATAAAGGAAAAAACTATTAAAAAGTAAGTTTAAAAATGTATATATATATATATATATATATATATTTTAATAAAACTCCCAAAATTATATATGCCGTATGGCCATTTCAGCGAGTAAAAATCGATTAAATTCCGCTTATGTTCATATGCGTCTTATCATTAGATTTTTGGCAGCTTTTAAAAAAATGTCATTCTAAAGAAAATTACGAACTTACTCGCGTGAAATACGTAGTTACGTTTTATGGAGTTTATAATAAACTGTTCAAACAAACGGGTTTCTGATTCTGTATCGCAAGCAGAACATAATTTTTCTAAAAGAAAATTCTGCTATCTATCATTACCTTGATGGCACATAAAATATGCCAATAAAATGAACTCACACAAATTTGCAGCAATTTTCGATCAGATATCGCCTCTCTTTCCAAGTATAGCGATATAAATATCGACAACATTAAACACGCACTTTCCTATCGTTACGTTGGTTTAGCTTTATCTTATGCATGACGACAGTAGAGGGTATCTTCATAAGGACCGAACACACGCTCAAAAAAAAAATGATCATAAGAGGCTAGATTTCAAACCATCAGACAAAACAAAGAATCAATACTCTCTCTCTCTCTCTCTCTCTCTCTAACACACACACACACCCACACACACACACACACACACACGGCAATGGTAAAATTTCCCTGCTAATTTTTAGACATCTCGATTTTCACCGAGAGCTAAAAGATTGCTACCGAGTGCCAAACTAATCTAAGCTTAAGAAACACTGATAAGTGAATTCGTATTCCAGTTCCTCAATCAGCTATGCATCACCCTACTGTGCCTCCGAATATTGATATTACATTTACTTATTTATTTAGTTAGCAGTCATTCTTTTACAAATGTTTTTTTATTAAATATAATCTACACCCTTGTGCAAATTAATTGAAACAAGTGCTTTAGTTTCCTTTCCTTTATCATACGGTCAGTTTTAGACCCACTGGAGTGACAGGGTGTAATCGATTTCTATTTTTTCCTCAGATTAGGTCATTTGCACTGGGGTGCTGTAATATGAATCTATTTTTAGGGGTGTATGATGAAATTTGTTTGGCCAAGAATAGTATTGGGTCATTCTTGATTGTATCAGATTTTTATCACGCCAAGACACTATTGTCTCGATTAACGATCAGTGTGTCTATGGCCATTTTTTCTTGGATAAATTTTTTCAATAACTGGATTTAAAACTTAAGATATACCTTTGTTCAAAATAATTGAAACAACTACTTTAGTTTCCTTTCTTTTACTATACGGTTAGTTTTAGACCCATTGGAGTGATAGGGTGTAATCGATTTCTGTTACTCCTCAGATTAGGTTATTTGCAGTCGTGTGTAGTAATATCTGTCTATCTATGATAAAGAATATATATATATATATATATATATATATATATATATATATATATATATATATATATATAACTGAAAATTTGTCGTTGAACACGTCTCGAAAAACCCAGCGAGTATAAACGCGGAGGGGAAAAAAAAGGAAACAAAAAAAAAGAAAAAAGAAACAAATTAAGCACTTGAACATTAGTCAAAGAAGTTAGCCATAGCACTGTTTGAACCCGCACATAGCTTATTAAATTCCAAGTCCGAAATTTTAAACAAATGTAAACATAGCAAAAATGGCTATTAAATTAGATCTTATGTTCAGCATTATTATTAATATCATTATGAGTTGTAAGCCCCCCTTTTTTGTGAAAGAATATTATACCCCCCCAATCTTCTTTAGTGTTTGGTGTCTTCTATTTTGATCACGTGGTTGCGGAAGTTCTTATATCTTATCGCCTTATTTTAGCCTAGTTAGCCAACTTTCCCTGAAGATCCAATTTGGTGAAAGCTTGGTAGGTTCGTTGGCCCTCTAGGTTAGTTACTTACTATATATATATATATATATATATATATATTAGTAATCCGCATACAGACTAGTTTCGCTGTATCACAGCTCATCAGTGGTGCTAGACATATCCACTTGCTTTGGTCTGAGATCGAAATTCAACCGATTTGGTGTCAGTTGGCGTCACTGCCCCCAAGCCATAGGCGCATTGAATGAGAGAATGAAAATTTTAACGTGTTGTATATAAGCAGTGTATACACACGCCAGTCACTGAAAGAAAAACCATTCATTTCTAAAGAGTAATGCTTATATCGCAGAAGTGGAAACTGTTTTTAAAATTTTCTTCTCTAGAGAGCTCAATCGTAATGAGAGCATAATATATATATATACGCTCTCAGATCCTGATTGAGCACTGTGGAGGAACGGTAAAATTTGAAAAAAAGTAGCTACTCAAGCATCTACGCATCGTTCATTCGGTAATGAATTTGAACATTCTCAGCTACTGGCGTATATCTACAATGTACATAACACGCTAAAAGTCCGCCTCCTTCTACCATAGTTCTGTGGTAGAATCGCCGACTGATGTCAATTCGGTCTGGTTTCAATCCTGGCTAGAAGCAATCGGATGTCTAACTGTACAGATGAACTGTGATACAGCGAAAAACAGATCTGTCTGCGGATGATTATATATATATATGTGTGTGTGTGTGTGTGTGTGTGTGTGTGTGTGTGTGTATTACGGAAATCAACGAATTTTAACGAAACTTGGTTATAAGCAACCGACAATTTAAAATGAATTGTTTGAACATTATTGTTTTTTTTTTATCGATACTCGTATTTAATGGCACACATTTTCGTAATAACAATTTATCGTAAATAATCAGGCTGGTAGATATAAATATATAATACCGTTTCATTAAAAACAGAATATCTACTTAAATACGAGTATCGATCAAAAATAATGTTCAAACAAATCATTTCAAATTGTCACTTGTTTATAACCAAGTTTCGTTAATCTTCGTTAATTTCCGTAACATGATGTTGAATCGTAAATAATCACGCCGGTAGAAATAAATATCTAATAGTGTTTCATTAAAAACAGAATATCTACTTAAATACGAGTATCTATATAAAAAAAATGATGTTCAAACAATTCATTTCAAATATATATATATATATATATATATATTCTAATAAATCTCCGAAAATTACATATGCTGTATGGCAATTTCAGCGAGGAAAAACCTTACTTCTTCAGCGGTAAATTTCTGAACTATTAGATTATGCAAATACAGTGCGAAATTCCTTTACCGAAAGTTTACTCAAAAAGGAAAAAATACCCAGGAGTTTACATGAAAGAAGAGAAAAGATAAGACAAGAATGAATAATGGGAGGGGTGTTAAGAAAGAAAGTAGATTATGTTAGAAGGTTGTCATCTAGACATTGATACGCAGATGGCTTCTGCTCAGACGAACTTAAGTCACTGGTGCCTCCTCAACAGGTGTTTACTCATGCAATCAGACTGACAACTGGGTCCCACCCATTCACAGTTAGGTTAGCCAAATGCAGACGACAATTCTACTCCTGCAGCTTTTTCTCTCACACTTCCCGCCTGTGGAACTCGCTCCCATATTCTTGCTTTCCTGATGGCTACAACCTCCAGAAATTTAAGTGCAATGTCAATACTCATCTACTAACCACTTGACTCTAGCCCTTCCCCCACCCCGTATATCCTTCCCTTTCTCTCCCCCCTTGCAACTGTCATTACACCTGCATTTTAATCTTTCTATTGCTTCTTTCTAATTGGTTTGTAATCCTCTTCTCCCTCGTCTAATTAATTTTCTTTCAGTTATGTAGCCCCCCGCACATCAATGGCATTTATGTCTTGCCCGGGGTGAAATGATTAAAAAAAAAAAAAAGAAAAGAAAAGAAAAGAAAAACGGTGAAAAGGATTCAAGACTCGATCATTGATGATGACATTTAGATTTCATTTTTGTTAAGAAATCAAAAATTAAGCGTGTTGCAAGAAATAAGCGATGAAAAGGGAAATCACTAGAGTATTAATTAAAACGACCATATCTAACATTTTAACCCTTACATTTTCTGAGCCCATAATTTTAGATAGCAACTAATCACAAAATCTGGTTATTTTTTCCGATCCCCGAATGTTTCCAATATATAAAATTTTTATTTTTTTCTCATCCACCCTTTTATTAGTCATATCAATAATCGACTCATAGATATTATGATCAATAATCAATAATCAATAATCAACTCATAGATATTATGATCAATAATCAATAATCAATAATCAACTCATAGATATTATGATCAATAATCAATAATCAACTCATAGATATTATGATCAATAATCAATAGTCAATAATCAACTCATAGATATTATGATCAATAATCAATAAGCAATAATCAACTCATAGATATTATGATCAATAATCAATAATCAATAATCAACTCATAGATATTATGATCAATAATCAATAATCAATAATCAACTCATAGATATTATGATCAATAATCAATAATCAACTCATAGATATTATGATCAATAATCAATAATCAATAATCAACTCATAGATATTATGATCAATAATCAATAATCAACTCATAGATATTATGATCAATAATCAATAGTCAATAATCAACTCATAGATATTATGATCAATAATCAATAAGCAATAATCAACTCATAGATATTATGATCAATAATCAATAATCAATAATCAACTCATAGATATTATGATCAATAATCAATAATCAATAATCAACTCATAGATATTATGATCAATAATCAATAATCAACTCATAGATATTATGATCAATAATCAATAATCAATAATCAACTCATAGATATTATGATCAATAATCAATAATCAATAATCAACTCATCGATATTGTGAGATGGAAATTTATGATCTTGTTTTTAATCATTTCACACCAAGCAAGGCGGTACTACCACTGATGTGCAGGGGGCTACATAAGAGAGTTAAAGTTTTAGGCAGGAGGAGAGTGAAGACAAAATATGAACCATCTACAGGGGGTGAAATAGAAAAGGGCAAGAGAAGGATGTTAACTCAGGAGTGAAGACAGTTGCGAAGGTAGAGAGAACAAGATGTGATGTGGAAAGGGCTGGAGTTAAGAAGATAAGAGAAGTGAATTGACTTTGCATTTAAATTGCTGGAGGTTATATAATGAGTTCTTTCAGTGACTGGCGTGTGTAAAGCAATTATATAAAGGAGTTCCACAGGCGGGAAGCGTAAGAAAAGAAGCTGTTGGAATAGAATTGTAGCCTGCATTTGATTGATCTAACTGTAAAATAGTGGGATGCTGCTGCCAGTCTTGTTGCCCGAGTAAATTCCTGTGGATGGGGCACCAGTGATCTAAGTTCGTCAGAGCAGAAGCCATGAAAATATTTATCGAAGAGAGTGAGGGAAGCCGCATCTCGCCGATGAGAAAATGGCTGGAGTCGAGCTTCCAGGTCGGGACCAATCACATTAGTGATTCTCCTTTGGATCCTGTCGAGAACACTGAGATGAACAGCTGGGGCGCCTAACCAGATATGACAACAGTATCCCAGGCACCGTCGGATGGGTGATTTGTATATATGCAAGATGGATTCAGGCGGAAAAAAAAAACTTACTTGGCCGACACAGTGCCCTAACTTTCCTAGCAGTGGATTTGGTTATTGGTTCAATGTAATGATTCCACTTGATATCAGAAGGAAGAGTAAGGCCAAGGAGGTGCAGTTTATTGCTTTCAGGTAGACTTGTTTGATCCATGCTTACGGGTGGCAGGGGTAATTGCCTGTGATGGTTGACAGTTATTTAAAGTTCCCTATAACAATCTTTCTATATTAGGTAACTTCCATTCTATTTTTGTGTATTCATATATTCTCTTTATAAATATTTTATCTGTGTGTATATATATTAGACAGATTTTAATCGATAACAAAATAATACTCACTCATACTCACAGTAAAAAGATCCTTTAGCTATTGGAGCCCATCTAAATTAAATCAAAATAATACACTCTTAATAAAAACACATTTCGATTTAGTCACAACACATTATATTGCATTAAAACATATGGTTCTGTTAACATTCTGGTCTCTCACACGGTCTGACGTCATAGGACTGCATTACAAATTTATGTCCTGCGTCTGCTATTCGGTAACTGTTATCGTCGCATAGCAATGTTTTATGTCAACACAATATAAAATCTTTTTCTCTATTTCCTTTTGAACAGCAATCTCTCTTTTATGCAGGTTTCAATAAAAATGGCAGGCATGATATAAGTTAAGTTTTTTATATAGTTTTTAATCTGTCTTAAATTTTTTTTTCAGAAATTAAATTTTATGAAAATTATTCAAATGTTTTTATTTTTCCGAGCCTCTTTTGCCTACACATTTATGCATTTTCAAAGATGAATTTATTTCATGTTTAACTAAGTATGCATATTGTTTATGCATGAGTTTTGATTCATGTGCGTGTTTAAAATTCGGAATATAGTCAGCACATTATTGCCGCGTTCATAGTTGATATTATTAAGTGTTGGATTTTTCTTGTTTATGAATAATGCTTCAATAATTTTTAGACATTTTAAATATATATATATATATATATATATATATATATATATATATATATATATACTCTAGAAAATGTTTATATATTCAACAATTTCATGGTTAATACATATTTCGTAGCCAAAACCTTCTGCTCGTCAGACACAAATGAATAAATTTAACATTGAGTTATTTTGAGTTCGTTTCTATTGGAATTTAGCTGACTTAAATACCAAATATTCTACGTTTTATATATATATATATATATATATATATATATATATATATATATATAATCATCCGCTGACAGGTCCGTTTCGCTGTATCACAGCTCATCAGTACGGTTAGACTATGATTGCTTTTTAACCCAGGATTGAAGTGGCGTCAGTCGGCGATTCTACCTCTGGGCTCTCGGAAGAAGAAGGCAGATTTTTAGCGTGCATATTATCATTATACACGCCCACTAGCCAGAGTGTTCTAATTCATTACTGAATGAGCGATATATATATATATATATATATATATATATAGTGAGAGAGAGAAACAGAGACAGAGAGGGAGAGCGATAGATAAGCTTAATAAAATTATTTATGACATATATGCAGTGTTTCATAGATTTTAGCATCTCTTCCACCCACCTGGCTTGAAGACTCCATACAAACGCATTAGATTCAGTTAGATAAAACACGCTTTTATTAACAAAAATCTGGATAAAATAAAGTGTAAAACACAGAAAACGCTAAGTTCAAAATTTAACATTAACATATTTTAATGTACTGGTTACGACGCCACCTACAAAATATTGACGGATTTATGTTACTGCTCAAAGCCAATGCAACTACCTATGACATCAAGTAGGATTACAATGTTATTGTAGGGATTCCGTGACTAAGCTATATGAAAAATATTCGATTATTATTAATTTAAACACCGTAAACCAGTTTTTCATCACCCAAATTAAATTATGTCCCTTATATTTATTCACCTAGCTTCATATTGGAAGTTGAAATGGATTTGAATATTTGTGTTTCCAAAATACAACACCTTCTGAAATTCATTTTCAATTTTCAATTTTTTCAATTCATGTACATTATAATAACAATCTAAACTTATTTATAAATGGATCTTTCTCTGTGTGTGTGTGTCTGTGTGTGTATGTGTCCGTTACCTATAGACTCCGAAACGGCTGAACCGATTTTCTTGAAAATTTACACAGTTGTACTATAAGCATCTGCGAGTGTTCTTAGTTAGGTTTTGTGTTGAGGTATCCTCGATAAATATCAAAAATCGATAATCGAAAAAATTGGGTTAAAGTATTAAGACACAGGAAACTTTCACTAGAAGCAAAGAAGAGAGTACTAGATTGCTATGTGATGTCACTTCTTCAATATGGCAGTGAATGTTGGACAATATCATCAAAGATGAAGGAAAAACTTGAAACAGCTGAAATGTGGTTGTACAGAAGGATGTTGCGGATATCGTGAACTGAGCTTGTGAGCAATGACAAGGTGTTGGAAAAAATGGAAACAAAAATGAGGAAGAAGGGTTTGGAGAACCTGATACTAACAGGCCAGATAGAGGGAAAAAGAGACAGAGGAGAGCAGCGGATAACATATTTGAAGGGTCTGAGTAGCTGGATGACAGAATAGGGGTTGCGAGACGTTAAAGAAGAAAGTGTGCTATGAGCCACCAGGGATAGGGAGACGTGGAAAGCCATGATCGCCTACGTACTGGAAGGACAGGGCACATAGAAGAATAATATATATGCCAACTGTTTATAAGAAATTATAATGAGGGTATAAAATGGCGGATCATTTCCATATTATAATCAATATATAAACTGATCCCTCATTTTGTGGCTGTGCTAGTTTCTATACATTTATATTCTAGATTTATGGGCTTGAGCCAGTGGAGAGCGGAGTTTGGGTGGTATAACAGGAGAAAGCTGTCTAAGAGCCAACAGGGATAGGAAGACGTAGAAGGCCATGATCGCCTACGTCCTGAAAGGAGAGGGCGCATAGAAGAAGAATAACGGTAATCTACAAAAACATTTCCTCGCCCATTGAAAAAAAAACAATGAAAGAAAGAAAAATAAAAATATAGAAAAATCATAAACGGAAGAAAAAGAAAGAAAAAGAAAAAAGAAAAGGAGAACGAACAGTATAAAGAGAAAGGAAGTTAAACATGACATGGAAATTTAACATAAAAATTTAATAAAATTTAGTTTTAGTTTTAAACATAATGGGGTGTATTTACGGTATAAAAATAAATAGCAAATCATACTTTTCAATACAATGGCCAGAATGTTTTTTGAGCTTTGTTGTTGTGAAAATATATATCATTCGGCAGGATTCGAATCTGCGACCACAATAAATATATGCAAAGACCATCAATTGATTTGATGTGTCTTAACCGCTCGAACACGAATGATTTCACAGTAACCAAAACAGAATCAAGCCTTATAATCACAAATTTTCGTTTTCTTGTAAATATTTATATTTGTTCTAAAAGTTTATCTTAATACGAACAAATCCATCCCGCCGAATGATACATATTTTCATGAACAAATTTCTTAAAAGAATGTTCAGGCCGATAGTATTATGTATATTAATATACTGTTTAATTAAAAACGGAATATCTACTCAAAGACGAGTATCTATTAAAAATAATATTCAAACAAATAAAGTTCACACACACACACACACACACACACACACACACAAACATATATATATATATATATATATATATATTAGGAATTATTATGGAAAGTTATGAAATAGATAAGTAACCGACATATTGAAATTTATATGTTTGCACAATATTTTAATGGATACTCGTAATTGAGTAGATTATCTGTTTTTAATTAAAAGTATATTTATACATATCTACCAGCCCGAATATTTTAAAAAAAATCCTCTTAGGAAAATATGCATCCTTTGGCAGGATTCAAACCTGCGACCTCTAAAATACTTGAGAAGCCGTCAATTAAACTGACGTTTTTTTTAACTCGATTTCACAGTTACCGGTCTCCAATCCTGCTTTTCTTTCTGGATTAACTTCCATAGCGTTATCCATGTTGTCCTTTCTGTAGATAGGCTGCCTTTTCGTACCCGTTGAACTCCATCTACCCGAAGCAGCTGGTTATGAGGTGCCATTTTCCCGCCATTCTTAAAGACAGATCAAATCCAGAAAAGAGCTAAACTCAAACCGATATAGACTTTTGGCTAGACAAATTTATTTGTTTTGCATTTTATTTATTCTAAATGAATTTATAGAAAAATATTCAAATTGTTACTATAATGCTTTGCCTGAATGTCTCAGTATATCACTCACGATTCAGTAGTGAGTTTCTCCCTCACTGAGTGTCCAATAATTGCCGGCTTATGTCACATCTAAGCTAGACATAATAAATCACTAAATCAATACTTCTGTGGACTAACTAGGGAGTTGTTTAAATCAATATAAGCTCCAGTCCCAGGAGGCCATCTTCCCACGTAGTGTCTCTTCTTCTGGAGAGGGTTGGAGCAGTTGCCTGGCGCTTTAGGCATCACCAAAGAGGAATATTCCCAGGGGATTAAAGTAAGTATTGCAAGCCTGAGCAAAATCCTAAATCTAAAAATGTATTACATTCTAGACGTATGGAAATATAAACTTATTTATAAATGAAACTGTCTGTGTGTGTGTGTGTGTGTGTGTGTCCGTTATCTATAGACACCGAAACGGCTGAACTGATTTTCTTGAAAATTTACACAGCTGTACTATAAGCGTCTGCGAGTGTTCTTAGCTAGGTTTTGTATCGAGGTACCCACGATAAATATCGAAAATTGATAATCGAAAAAATCGGGTTATAGAAGGAGTGGTCCAATTTTAATCAAATTTGATACACTCATAGACAAAAACATAAGAAACGATAGCTTCCTTAAGTGAATGCAACGAATTCAAATGGAATTTGAAATCGGCTTTCCGATTTCTCGATTTGCACGTAAAACGCATATCCACAATATAGTTGGTCCTGGTCATGACGGTAAACTGTATCCGGTAGAAAGGCCTCTTATTAGGAGGTTGTGAGGGGCATGAAACTACCTCTTAGTTGCTGTTGTTCTCAGGTCTACCCTGACCCGGAGTCCTAGCTGTGGGCAAATAGTTAACCTCCAAATTGCGGTCAAAACACTATGAAAGTATAAAAATACACTTTTACAGAAATATATACATAAAAATAGACATTTATAGATAAATATATATTTTTGAAGGAAAGATATTGCCAACAAAATATTTTTTGAAAAAATAACTGATTACCTTAACACATTTTCGAAGGAAAAAATTATTTTCAGCAAAACATTTTTGAATACAAAAGTAGAAGACATTTTCAGTTTTCTAAAATAAAAAAGAATAAAAACAAAAAAAAATTCAGTAAAATCTGACTAAATCAGTATAACCGAACATTTAAAAAATACCTTAAAACGCCACCTTTTTCGCATTAGATAGCCCACAGAGGTGTTGATATGCCGTTAAATAGAATTCAAACCCACACTCACAACATAGTTTCAGCATAAAGCACTTTTTTTTTCTTTGAGTGTTGACGAAACATTAATGAGACTCGGCAGAATAGCAAGTTTGGAAAAGAGCAGCCACCTTGAAGATGAAAAATCATTCTGATTTGCAATATACCTCCAAGTTCTGGCGATGATTCTAAATAAAAAAATTAAAAGAAAAATGATAATTGGAAATCATTAAAAGAATCTTTGTAGTAGCAGATGACAAAATTTCAAAATGTGTTAAAATCAGAATATCTTCGGCGTTCGTTGTATTCTACTTCAAATTAGGTGTTTGAATTAACAAGATCTCAGTTGAGATCAATACGTGGTCAATTATTTTACTTTTATTTTAGCCTTTATAGACGTCTGACTATTAATTGTAAGAAGACGGAATTGTTGATGAGGTACTAAAAAAATAGGAGAGTATTATTTACGTATCACAGAAGTCAAAATCAAACAATTGCAGACATCTAACTGTCTGGACCGTGTAAAAAGAGATTGTGGCATGGAAATTCGATTGATACGGCTTATCAACTTTTTGAATGTTATATAACGCCAGATATTCTTTATTAGATTTTAAGAATTTTGTCAATAATAAAGATTCACTGATACAAGTCTTAATAATTAAACTGGGTGGGAAAGTGAATATAAGGAGCACGACTGAAATTGGAACTCGACTCTACGATTTCTAATTCCGAGCCCTTATTCATTACACCAACCCCGCATCTAAGCTGTCATCACTCGATAACCCCAAGCGGTCAACCATCTAGACAGTGGCAATATTGAGGTTGCTTAACTTCGGTGATTGGATAAGAACCGGTAATTTAACGTGATAGGACCATAAAATCAAAACGCAAATTCTACTCCATCAGATTCTCTTCTCGCACTTCCCGCTTGTGGAATTCCCTTCCGTTTACTTGCTTCCGCGACATCTACAATCCCCAAGAATTTAAATGTAAGTTCAATATTCATCTCCTACCTCACTGATTTGCATCCTCTCTCTCATGCTCCTTTCTTCATCCACTCCACTATCATCAGTATTCTCATCCATCTCTTACACACTTCCTGACACCCCCTATAACCTGTTACTCTTTCTCATAACTTTTCTCCTATGTAACTCTCTGCAAAACAGTGGCTGTAAAATGCCTTGTTTGGGGCGATATAATTATAAAAAAACAAATTATACATGATTACTTTCCAAACATTCTAATATTTTCATGTTAATATATATAAAGTGGGGGATCAATTTTATATTGCAATCAATATATAAATTGATCCCTCACTTTATGGCTACAGTCATCCTTCTCTTACCCACTTCCTGACACCCTTTATAACCTGTCACTCTTTCTCATAACTTTCCTCCTATGTAACTCCCATGTAAAACAGTGGCAGTAAAATGCCTTGCTTAGGCCGATATTTGTTATAAAAAAAATTTTTGTACTATTATAATGTGGATATAAATTGGGGGATCAATTCTACATTATAATCAATATATGAACTGATCCCTTACTTTATGAACACACTCATCCTTCTCTTACCCCCTTCCTGACACGCCCTATAACCTGTCACTCTTTCTCATAACTTTTCTTCTATGTAACCCCCTGCACAACAGTGGCCGTAAAATGCCTTGCTTGGGCCGATATGATTATTAAAAAAAAATTCTATACTATTATAATGTGGATATAAAGTGGGGGATCAATTCTACATCATGATCAATATACAAACTGATCCTTCATTTTATGGTCACAATCATCCTTTTCTTACCCACTTCCTGACACCCCCTATAATCTGACACTCTTTCTCACAACTTTCCTCCCATGTAACTCCCTGCAAAACAGTGGTTGGAAACTGCCTTGCTTGATGCGATATAATTATAAAAAACCCAGAATCCAAGTAAAATACTAGAGAATAGAATGGTGTAAATAGAGAATAGAATGGTGTAAATAGTTACAATACTTCATGTAAAAAATGTAAACAGATGTTTAAAAATTGGAATATAAAATTAGGACAAAACAAACTGCACTTGAATCTAATTTCGACCAACGGATATAACAATGAAAGTTGGAAAAAAAAAAAAATTAAAACCTCCTCCTCTCCTTAAAAAAAAAAAAAAATTCAGCCAACCGAGATGTGGTTTTACGGACGAATACTGTGAATATCACGGAAAGAGAATTCAACAAATGAGAAAGGTCAAAGTATAGAACGTTCAAATAAACTGTTTATAAACATAGATAGTGATAGTTGTCATTTTTGGAACACGCAATGAGGAAAGAAAGCTTGGAGGACTAATCACGCTCAGAACCATGGCGTTCTATATTATAAGCGTAGTCATGGCACAAAAATTGTCAAAGAATATCACATTTGCTTCTATTTTATGTTATTAATGGTAAACTAAACAAAAGTTTAAAATTATTTACATTATTCGGACTATTTTCCTAATCTTTATTGCCATGTTTTCGACGTTTCGGCCGTTGTACGTTCCAGCCTTCTTCAACTGCTAGGAATTTCGAACTGAACTCTTCATTACTATCACTGGGGTATATCATCCTCATTCCATATGCGATGCTACTTCTGGACATCAGCATGTGATTTTCTGGGATTACAAACCTAATATCTCTAGGTTTATAAATGCACGTGCTGATGCCTTCAATGACACATGGCCCAAAGGATATAAACGTTGGTTAGTTCCATTGACTTGACCCAAAGTGTTGTGAGTTCAATACCAGGCTACAGCAGCGGTGAACAAATAATTAGAGAAATAGGTGAAAGGGAGATAACGACATGGCTACGAGAAATAGCACCACACGTGGAATGTGAATGATATACACTTGTGATCGTAATAAAGGGTTCGGTTCGAAATTCCCACATATAAAGAAGGCCGGAGCGTACAAACGTCGTAAACATGTTAGTAACGATGAGGAGAATAATGTAAATAGTGTAAATACCACCTCATCTCAGAAGTGTAGAAAAAATACAAAAGTTTAAAAAAACTTTGTGTGTGTGTGTTCGTTACCTATAGACTCCGAAACAGCTGAATCGATTTTCTTGAGAATTTACACAGTTGTACTATAAGCGTCTGCGAGTGTTCTTAGCTAGGTTTCGTGTCGAAGTACCCCCGATAAATATCGATAATCGAAAAAATCCGGTTATAGAAGGAGTGGTCCAATTTTAATCAAATTTGATACACTCAAGGACCAAGACACGAGAAACAATATTCAGAAGTTTCAAGGTTGTAGTTCTTACAATAGTGCAGAAAATTTGATGTCGATACCAGGAAATCAAAATTTGACTTACATCCATTCATTTTTCTTTCAGTCTACGGTTTCACTTTAACTAGAAACAACTATTGAATTTTAGTTTTTTGTGCCAACGTCCAAAGAGTCTGAGCTCCAGGAATATGGGTTAGTTTTAAAGCTTTCATTACACCCGAGCAACGCAGGGCTATACTGCTAGTATGTATATATATATATTTATATATACGAGCACACACATTCGTTGCTAAGATATAGTTTTATGTTGCGAAATATTTTTACTTTTTCTTTAGTTCAAAAATATTGTACATCATACTTCATGTTCTTTTTTAATCATGTCACCCCGAGCAAAAGATTGGAAAAGAGAAAGCCGGAAACTACATCCTAAACAGGGAACAAGGGATGAGCCTCTTCACCTGTTCAATAGACGTGGGTGGAGTTTGAACCGGGCGAAAGTTTAGTCTATCTACTCCAATGGAAAAGAAAAAAAGAAGAAAGAGTAAAAAGATTGGAAAAGAGAAAGCCGGAAGCCACATCTTAAACAGGGAACAAGGATGTAATCATTCAAACGAAGGAAAGGTTTCTTTTGCACCGTTTCTTTGGGCTCTCAAATTACATAAACAAATTAATTAATGGATGTTTCGGACTAAGGAGATGATTCTTTACAGAAACTAAGCTAAACGTTAAGCGATGGGAAAATGCTGTCAGGAACAAGGAAAATATTACTGAACTGTTATGTAATTTCACAGTCAGTCATTTAAGTGACACACACGATGAACGTTTGGGAGATCATGTCTCAAAAAAGACATGACTAACAAAAGATTTTCTCACAGTGGGTTGCCATAATTTCCATAATTTTAAAACTCAATCTGTCCTGCTATTTAACCCATAGCTTGAGGGAGAAATAACGGATTAATACTTTTCCCAAGGCTATTTGCGCGTAATTGAATGCAATGAATTCAACTTGAATTCGAATCCATTGCATTGTGATGCAGTAGATACTGGCTCGGAACGAGAAATCAGTGAGCCGAGTTCGAATTCCAGTCTAATTCGTTGCATTCTTTAACGCGCAAATACCCTTAAGAAAGATACTAATCAATCTCTTCTCTTTCCAGCTATTAGTTAAATAGCTGAACAGTTTGAGTTCTACAGCCTTGATTGGGAACCAGTCTACCGCAGGAAGTAATGGCAACCTGCTGCGGGAAAATCTTCTATCCATTCAGTTATGTCACTTTCGAGACATGATCACCCAAGCCTGTATCACGTTTGCAACTTAAATGACTAACATATATTATCTCTAATTAAGCAGTGAATGCTGAGCGATTTCATCACAGACAGATTAGAGAAGTAACAGTGATTTAGTTCATGCAATAAATTTTATCTATTGGGCAGACCAATAAATCAAACAGGCGCAAAAATTAAACTACCTATGAATCGTAGATAAAACAAAAGAAAAAGTGACATAAAAAAAAACGAAGTCTCTGATGAATAACGAAAGATGTCTTTCAAAAAACCAAGCACTTGATTAAGAAATAGGAACATTGCCATATTATTTTTTATAATCATATCGCCCCAACCAAGGCAGTTTACTGCCTCTGTTGTGCAGGGGGTTACATGAGAGGAAATTATGAAAAAGGGTGACAGGTTATAGGGGGTGTCAGGAAGTGGGTAAGAGAAGGATTAGAATACTGATGAGAGTGGTGCGGACAAAGAATGGAGCATTAGAGAGTAGATGTAAGTTAGTGAGATAGGAGATGACTATTGACTTAACATTTAAATTTTTGGAGATTGTAGCTGTCGGGGAAGCAAGTAAACGAAGGGAATTCCACAGGTGGGAAGTGCGAGAAAAGAAGCTGAGGGAGTAAAATTTGCGTTTACATTTTATTGATTTCATAGTAAAAGTGTGGGACCTAGTTGCTAATCTTGTGGCTCGAAAAAAATTCATATACAGGATGCACCATTGAGCTAAGTTCATCGTTACAGAAGCTCTGAAAGTAATTGTAGAAGAGACACAGGAAAACCACATTGCGCCGGTGAGAAAGTGACTGTATCTGAACTGCCAAGTCGAGATAGATCACATTACAGATTCTCCGTTTGATTTTGTCAAGGACCCCTAGATGGATAGCAGGAGCACCCGACCAGATATGGTAGCAGTATTCAATGCACAAGCGGGTGGTAGATTTATATATGTGCAGCATGGTTTCAGACGGGAAAAACTTCCTGGCCCTACACAGAGAATGGACCTTTTTAGCAGCGGATTTAGATATGGATTCTATATAGTAATTCCACTTGAGGTCTGTTTTGAGAGTTAACCCTAGGAGTTTTGATTTCAGGGAGTCTAGCCTGATCCATGCTAATGGGGGTGTATAGGAGCGATTGTCTGTGATGGTTAATAGATAGCAGCTTAGTTTTGGAAGCATTAAAATTCACGAGCTATTTCTTACTCCAGTCCACCACGGATTGCAGGTCCTTTTTAAGCTCGTACCAACGTTTGCTTTGTCAGCTTCGGCAGATTTTTGATCGAGGCGAGAGTAAGCCGTAGTGTCGTCAGCGTATATCTCTACTTGGAATCTTATTACATAGGGGAGATCGTTAATGTCGATCAGGAAAAGCGTAGGACCTAGAGCCCTGAGCGACGTTCGTATGATAGTATTGGTAGGCATGTCCGTTCAATTCTACCTTCATTGTGAGATTTGAAAGGAATGACTAGATAAGGTCAAAGAATTGTCCAGTTATGCCATAGCCCCACAGCTTGCGTAGAAGGCCAGCATGTCAGACTTTGTCATACGCTGTAGAGATATCTAGGGCTAGAGTTGGGGCTTCGCCGTTTTTGTCGCGAGGCTGATGGTCGTGAGAATATCTGCAGTAGACCTAGTGAAACCAGACTGTTTGTCAGAGAAGAGTCTGTGGGCTGTTAGATATTGAACTACCTCGGCGTTGATGATGGCTTTGAAATCGGTAAGAGGCTGATAGGGCGATAACTGGAGGGGTCAAAGGGTTCAACTGTGTTTTTATATATTGGAACCAAGGAGGAGAACTTCCAGCAGGCAGGAAAGCAAGAAACAGAGAGGCAGTAGTTATAGAGTTTGGCGAGAACAGAGAAGAGTTCAGGGGAACATTTCTTCAGGACAATGATTGAGATTCCGTCGCCGCCGCTCGCTCTATGGGGGTCAAACTTTGACATTTTATTAGAGACTACAAAGGGTGTAATGTGGCTGTCATTCAGTTAGGCCTCAGTTCGTGGCGGGAAGTCGAGAACAGATATTTCAGTCGAGTCCAATGTTGAGTTGGTGGAGAGTCCGAGCAAAGCACTCAGCCTTGTCTTTTTTTTAGAGGTAAGGACCTCAAATTCGTTGGTTAGAGATGGGATTGAAGGTTTGCTGTTATTTAGTACACTTTTACTGAGCCTCCATTAGTCTTTGGAATAAAAAAACTAACAGGATGCTATGCGCTGCTTCATTCTGGCTGCAAACGCAAGCTTAGCTTCTTTAAGTATCTTCTTGCACTCATTGCGAGCAGATGCAAAGAGGCTTTTGTTATGGTCCGACCCGTGACTCCTATAAAGCATGAAGAATGAATTTCGATGGGTGATGCCGGCCGAGCAAGCGGGGGAGAACCAAGTGGACTAGTGGGATTTAAATCTCAACATCCTTGCTGGGATGAAAGCTTCGATGCCAGCCTTAACCCAAGAAGAAACTTGAAGTGCATAATCTTCAACGTGAAGACTAAAGACTTTGTTCCAAAAGACGTCAGACAGGAAATCGCGGAGTGAGTCTTCATCGGCTCTTTGATAGCAGTAAAATATTCTGCTAGTCTGAGGTTCTTGGGTGGAGTGGAAGTGGAAGGAGATGTTAACGGAAACCACTGCATGGTCAGAGTTTTCGAGGAGGCGGAGTTGTGGGACATTGCAAGAGTCAGGGACGGAAGTAAAACAGAGATCTAGGAGTGAGTTAGGTCCCTTAGGGGGAACTACACCACTTTTGTAAGGGACTGAGTGATTGAAAATTCATGGTGTGGACACCAGCAAGATCTGTGACAGAGTTTTCCAGCCACTTATCGTTGTGGGCGTTAAAGTCGCCAAACACAAATATATGGTCAAACCGATGAGAGGAAATGGTCTTGTCAATATTATTGGAGATGCTGTCAAGAACGGAAAAAATCGGAAGATGAGAGGGAGCGGTAGAGAAAGAAGAGATAGCTAACTGAGCTTAGTAGGGAGAGACGGAAACACATATAAGAATGATGTAGGGATTCAAGAGACATCACCCTAGCTAGAGGGTGCTGTTGACTGACGTAAAAACCAAGCCCATACATGTGGACATTGGAGTCCTTCCTGAAGAGGTGAAGGTAACCAGGGACGTAGAATTCAGAAGAGAGGATAGAAGGATCAAGATTAGTTTCGCAGAGGGTTAGGATGTCAGGTCAGTTTACTTCGAGTAAGGATACGACTCTGGAAAAGTTGGTGCCTATACTTCGAATGTGAGCGAAGGAGATGTTGATGGGTTGGGGTGTTTTTAGGTTAACTGGTTTAGATTTGCTATTACGATAGTGTGTATTCATGAAAATTTTATTAGGACAGGGACATAGAGTATAATCAGTCGGTTGCTGTATGCAGCATATGTGGGAAGGAAACTGGCGCAGAATGTAGTTTAATGTGGCCTCAGAGTTTCCCACCGGAGGTTCATGCAGCGACACACATCCATGCGCGACATGGCACTGCGTATAACCCAATATTATTCAACTGTTGACCAGAGCAGCCTGTCATGACGCTACGCAAGTGTTCGGGTTCCTAAATACTAGTCGGAAGCAGCAACCAGGATACTGCCAACCCGGTACCCTCAGAATGAAAAGACGTTGCCGCCATCAACAGACACTACAAAAAGATTGCAACAGCACTAAGACTAGGACCGGAAGAGAGGAAAGAAACCGGGAACTACTTCCTAAACAGGAAACAAGGCGTGCGCCTCCACTCTAGTTCAAAAGAAGAGGGAGGTGTGCGAACCGGGCGATAGAAGGGTCTATCTACTCAAAATTAAGAAAAATAAAAATATAACTAAGTTTTAAGCTAATAGTTTTGCAGTGTCTCTTCAATGCCCCTAAGGAAAACACAAGATAAACGAAAAACCTTTGAAAGTGCAGTCTCATTTTTTTTTATAAATATACCCGCCGCTATAAAAAGGACAAAATAAAAATTTGTTGTACATTAGGTAAATTCAAATTAAAAAAGCAACCAAAAGACAAGACTAAAATTATCAGGCATGCTTACCAGTCTCATAGAATACCGAATCGTTTGCAAAATGAATTCAGCAGATATACAAAGATAGAAAGGATATGTCTTTTCACCGGATCTGTTCAACTTGTACAGCGAGAATATTTTGAGAACCCTAGAAGTTATGCCTGGATTTGTCATCGGAGGCCACAATTTAAACAACCTAAGGTACGCAGATGATACAGTGCTGATGGCAGACACAGAAAAGAAACTACAAGACCTCTTACATAAGGTAGCTGAAGAGAGTGATAAAAAAGACCACAAATAAACTGCAAGAAAACCGTATACATGGTCATCGGTAAAAAGGGCAGCTCAACATGTCAAATACAGGTTGGCAATACTAGAATCAAGCAGGTACAAAAAATTAAATACCTGTGAAGTGTTATAACAGAAGACGGAAAGTGTGACACAGAGATCCGAAGTCGAATTGGCATGGTGAAGGAAGCATTCCAGAAGTTGAGTAAAGAAACAGGACAATTTCACTAGAAACAAAGAGGAGAGTACTGGATTGCTATGTGATGTCACTTCTTCACTATGGCAGTGAATGCTGGACCATATCATCAAAGATGAAGGAAAAACTTGAAGCAGCTGAAATGTGGTTATACAGAAGGATGCTGCAAATATCATGGATAGAGCATGTGAGCAATGATGAGATCCTAGAAATGATGGAAACAAAAAGGAAATTAATACTGAGCATCAGGAAGAGACAGTCGAAGTTCCTGGGACATGCAACGAGGAAGGAGGGCTTGGAGAATCTGATAATAACAGACCAGATACAGGGAAAAATAGACAGGATATGGCTACGGATAACATATTTGAAGGATCTAATCAGGTGGATGATGGAACGTGGGTTGCATGGTGTAACTGCAGTAGGTGTGCTAAGAGCCACCAGGGATAGGGAAACGTGGAAAGCCATGACCGCCGACGTCCTGAAGGGACAGGGCACATAGAAGAAGTGGACGGATAAAGAGAAAGTGAGACAGGGGAAAGAAGCGCAAGAGATATTTGATGGAACTGAGCAAATGAATGGAGCAGCGAGTTTCCGAAGAGATTCCAAGAGAAAAGATATTTAAAACGACAAGGAGCAGAGGCAATGAAAGCTTATGATTGCCTTGGTCATGAAGAGGCACGGCACATGAAGAGGAAGTAAGAAAAGGAAAAAATAGTTTACAAATTTGACATGTTTCGCTTTTGTTATACCTTCGTCGGAAATGAATTTGTAAAAAAAGAGAAGATAGATAAATTTTCAGCCTTTCAAATTCTGCTCTGTTTTTTTTTCCATTAGTCAAGTAGATCTCACTTGTTTATATTCTGCAGCGTGCGGTTTTATTTGTATGTGTTTCTGAATTCTAGTGGTCGATTTTTATTTCCGTCTCATAGTTTCTTCGTCTGGGTCTAATTCCTGAATATGATAATGGGGAAATGCAGGTATGTGTGCGTGTAGAAAATTTCAATTTGGCTACTAATAGAATCAATGCGTGTGTTAACTGACGATTGAGCTGACTCGATGAATTTTGGAGTAAATGTTATTGCAATAATTGTTTCTATTATCGATAAAAAATCGTGTGTATCGGGAAAAAATTCATGTATGGTGGGAAAGGTTATATTAATATGTGTTTGATTTAATGCTTATTATTATTACTGTTGTTGTAAATATTTTTTTTCTAATTTTGTTTGTATTTAGGTATTTATTTTGTACTAGAGAATCTTAGTGAGCTTTTTGGTAGTTTATTTTTGTGGGGCTCATGACAAAATTATGTCTACGGCTTTATCGTACTGAATACACCGGTTCCCGTCCGATCACCGAAGTTAAGCAACATCGAGCCTGGTCAGTACTTAAATGGGTGACCATTTGGGAATACCAGGTACTGTAAACGTAAGGACCAAAAATGGTCCAACGGTCCTCCAGGTTTGGGGGTTGAGTGCAGGGCTAACAACCCTGCCCCGAAAAAAGCCTTCTTGTTACAGCAACAAAAAAGTTGCTGCCCTATGCATCATCTGGGTGTGATCGATAAATGACGATAATGATAAAATTATGGAAAAGACAATGTGAAATTAGGTTACATCGTTAGAGATTTGACAATCACTTTAAGAATGAAGAAGGGAGAGAGCTTTTCGCTACGGTAGCTAGACTTAAAATTTAAACGCAGTACTCGACTGGTTTCGACATTTCATCAATTTACACTTGGGCTGGCTCTATGTAACTGTAAATTCTACTTTAACAGATTCTTTTCTCGCTTATCGCACTCCCTTCCGGTTCCATGCTTTCCAACCAACTCTAATCTGCAAACATTGAAATGCAAGATTAATCGCTATCTACTGTCCTCCTGACTATTCCTTCCTTTTCACGCTCATTATTAATGGTTCTGATTTTATTTATTTTATACCATGTAAATCTTGATGTCGTAGTGGCTTTACTGCCTTGCTTAGAGAGAGACCGATTAAAAAGAAGAAGAAATAAAAATATGTTATTCTTTTTTATGAAAGTTTGATTCCCTGAGTTAATAATCAAAAGATGAATTGACCCTTGTTAAATACTTTGAGGCAAAGTATATTTTAAAGTAACGGATATATAGCATAGGTCAATAATTGAAGGTAACAGAGGTACTAGTGTCCACTGGTCTGAGTGCAATGATTAAATTCTAAATAATTCAAATATGTCTTTGTAGAGATCCGTTATAACAAATTTAATATCGGAGATCAGGAAATTGAATATAGGATAGGCTGAATCAGTAGGAGTACATTGTATTGTCCAACACCATGAGATGCTACTAAGCCAAAATATCAAACTGAAAATTAATAATAATAAAATTAAAGAACGTTAAAATTTTGGTTTTGCCATATTTAGATCCACATATGGAGAAGTTTAATCTCTCTTATGTAATTGGACACCCGATCTGGGGTTAAAAGTTTTTCATAATAAAAGGTAATCATTGCTAAGAGCTACAAAGAATAGGATATTGTGGAGATCCATGCACCACCACTTTCTGAATAGACACGCCACGTAGTTAATACAAATGTAGTTTTTGATATCAGTCGGTTAAGTGCCATAGATCTTGGGTGATAATGTTTCGAAAAAGACATGACTAACTGGGCAGAAGATTTTCCCGCAGTAGGTTGTCATTACTTTCTGTGGTAGACGGGTTGCCAAACAAGGCTAAATAACCGAATCTGTCCTAATATTAAACTCATAGCTGGAGGGAAGAGACGGACTAATACCTTTCACAAGGATAAATGCAACGAATTCAACTGAAGTTCGAACACGGCTCCTCAATTTCTCGTTCCGAAAAGATATCCACTGCACCAGCTACAACGCACCAGCCACAACGCAGTTTTCATATATAAGGTTAAAATAAGGACCAAAGTAATAAAACGAGTGTATAAAGAATTACAAGCTCGTATATATATATAATGTATGTATACTTGCAGTATAGCCCGGCGTTGCTCGGGTGTAATGAAAGCTTTAAAACTAATCCATAGTCCTGGAGCTCAGACTCTTTGGACGTTGGCACGAAAGACTAAAAAGCGATGGTTGTTTCCAGTTAAAGCAAAACTGTAGACTGAAAGAAAAATGAATGGATGTAAGTCAAATTTTGATTTCCTGGTATCGATATCAAATAAGTTTTGTTTCGTCGTAAAATGAATTTTGAAGGTTAAATAAGTCCTCTGCGTAAATGGTATGATGGCTGAGACTAAGAACTACAATTATACGTACTTAGAGCCAAACCCGAAGGAAAAACTAAAAAGAGCAGAAAAAATACAGACATACAGGCAGATAAGCAGACACACACACAAACATCTTACCTTTTATATATATATATTATCGATTTTCTGCACTATTGTAAGAACTGCAAAATTGAAACTTCTGAATATCGTTTCTTATGTCTTTGTCACACACACACACACAGAGAGAGAGAGAGAGAGAGAGAGAGAGAGAGAGAGAGTGAGAGAAAGTTCCATTTATAAATAAGTTTAGATAACAAGCCCGTATTTTGTTTGAAAAATATATCATTTAGATGCACTTAGGATACATCATCAGTGATGTTACCCTGGTTCATTGAGGGTTTCGGTCCTTTATAAACAACATACCTTCTCCTCAGGTTGACCCACCCAGTTAATAACCATAAAATCCTGGGTAAAATCGCGTGTTGGCATAGCCAAGATTTGAAACGACCTGGGAGCCCAGACTTATCAACTTTTTTAATCCATATTGTTAGGTAGTTAATTGTCTCATTAATGGAGGTCGCATCTTTTAACGTGTGGTGGAATACTTTTCCTAATCTTTTTACTCGTTTCTCTGTCAGTGTGGAAATGTCTTTGTCTGCGATTCGGAAACGGAATTTATTGACTACTTTTCCTTTCTTTACGACGACTGATCTGGATTTTTCCGGTTTCAATTTCATTCTGGCCCATGCAATAAGCTTCTCTAAGCCACGTGCTAACCACCTACATCCAGTGACAGAGGCCGTTGTGACTGTTAAATCGTTCAAATAAGCTCTTATTGGGGGCTGCCTTATTCCAGTTTTGGTAATGGGACCATAGCATTCCTTTCCAGCAGATTTGACAATCATATTTATTGCAAGGGTGAGAAGCGAAGCAGATATTGTGCAGCCAGTGATAATTCCCTTTTCTATCTATCTATCTATCTCAATGGTCTCGATGAGATCCTTATTCGAAAAATTTCATAGTAATCCAGGATAAGCGTTGTAATTTTACCTGGAACGTGATATTTTTCAAGAGTAAGCTCCACCAGTTTGTGTGGAATGGACTCGTAACCATTAGCCATGTCCAGCCACAAAACGGCCAGGTGAACTTTTTTTTGCTTCTCTTAGCAGTTGTGTCACAATTCCCGTGTGCTCGAGGCAGCCTGGTATTCCAGCAATCCCGCCCTTTTGCACTGAAGTGTCAATATGTTTGTTCTTTAACAAGTAGTTCTCCAGTCGCCGGGACAAAATTCTGCAAAATATCTTGCCTTCAGTACATAATAAAGAGATACTTCGGAAATGATCTGAATTTTCCTCTTTAGGGATCCAAACGCTTTCAGTAAATATCCACTGTTCGGCTATTTTTCCTCTCCGCCATAACCCAAATTCTCCTGAGAAGTCTTGAGCAGCGCTTGTACAAGGCATAAGTCACACCGTTTGGCCCTGGAGCTGAAGCTGATCTTGCTGCTCGTACGACATCTTGGATTTCTTTTAAGCTCGGTTCTCTCATGTCGAAATTTACCTTTAGAAGTTCGGGTGTGATCACTGACTCATTTCCGCCCAGATCTTTATATATATATATATATATATATATATATATAAAGCAAGCCTATATATATATATATATATATATATATATATATGAAAATTCATACTCGCAATTTTGAAGTAGATGCCCCGAAGTAACCTACGTACTTAATATTTTTTCATCTTTTTACAGTGATGTTGTTTAACTTATACAAGACCTTAGAGCCGCTAGACTAGAGGTGGACGTTCACATAGTTTCTAGGAGATACATGGCGAAGACAACTATTAACCCATGACTTAGTACAAACTTAGTACACGAGATAAGGTATTTGAATATAAGATAGGCTCTAACCAAGTTGTAGTATTGTCCAACACCATAAGATGTTACTAAACCAAAATATCAGTCTGAAAACTCGAGCCATGTTCCTAAAAATCCATTTTCAGATGTAGACACTCATGAATACCATTCATGGTGTTCAACTCATCCAGAAATGTCTCAACTTTCAGCTATATACCAACGTTTCTTCGATGAATGATTAAAATAACTTGAAGCGACTAAATCCTATACATTTTGAAGATTATTATCCTTTATCAAATCCAATATACTCGTGGTAAATAATCCCCAAATAATTAAAAACAAAATCTCTTGACGACTCTCAGCAGTAAACACAAACGTTTGTAAACCAGTTTGTTGGTTAGTTGATTTTGTTTAGCCGCATATCAACACATCTATGGGTTATTTAACGACGAAACCTATTTTTCTTTTGCGTCAATTTTATGACTTCAACTAAATACTCTACCGGCCATAATTATTAGGCAACCTCAGTTTTTTTAAAGAAATGATGTATTTGATACTATTTTTAGTATTTATTGCCAAAGGAAAACAGAATGGTTCTTTTGTTATTATTACTTTGCAAAATTTTACAAGGCATAGAAGCAAAGATGAACTCATTCGAATCACCCTAAATTTTCTTCATTCTTTCATTGATAAAACTGCAATATAGGTAAGTATTAAATATTTATAAATTCATTTGATGCACATATTAACAAAACTGATAAAACTGCAATACAGGTAATTATTAAATATTTATAAATTCATTTGATGCAAATATTAACAAAACTGATAAAACTGCAATACAGGTAATTATTAAATATTTATAAATTCATTTGATGCACATATTAACAAAACTGATAAAACTGCAATACAGGTAATTATTAAATATTTATAAATTCATTTGATGCACATATTAACAAAACTGATAAAACTGCAATATAGGTAATTATTAAATATTTATAAATTCATTTGATGCACATATTAACAAAACTGATAAAACTGCAATACAGGTAATTATTAAATATTTATAAATTCATTTGATGCAAATATTAACAAAACTGATAAAACTGCAATACAGGTAATTATTAAATATTTATAAATTCATTTGATGCACACATTAACAAAACTGATAAAACTGCAATACAGGTAATTATTAAATATTTATAAATTCATTTGATGCACATATTAACAAAACTGATAAAACTGCAATATAGGTAATTATTAAATATTTATAAATTCATTTGATGCAGTATTAACAAAAGAACTATTCTATTTTCATTTACTATTATTTACATGACAATAAATACTAAAAAATAGTATAAAATACATCATTTTTTAAACACTGGGGTGGCCTAATAATTATGTTAGGTAGTGTATATTGCGAACGCAATTATATGCCTTCAACTACAGATAAAAAATATTCTTTATTTTCCTATAAAATGTGCTGTTGGTAATTCTTCTCTAAAATGTTTAATTGGTAATTATAATGTAAGATAAATTGCTTGTTACTGTGCTTTAAAATGTATTGTTGGTAATTTTAATATAAATATCTATTGGTAATAATTGTTTTTATATTAGGACATTGAATAATTTCTCGCTGTTTTCCAACAGATTACGTTCCCAGAAATGCGCACATGTATTTTCAGGGTGTAGTTTATTATGAACTTCTCAAACCGACCGAAATCATCACCGGAGGTTGCTATCGACTATGCGTTTCATCCGGGCATTGGAGAAAAAAATGACCGCTATAGGAACGGAGACAAGACAAATTGAATTTGCAGCTTGACAACGCTGAGCTAAATATTGCTAAACGGGTGAAAACCTACTTGGAAACGCTTAAATGGGAAGTTCTACCTTATCAGCTGTATTCACCATTCCGATTATTACTTGTTTTGATCAATGGCACATGGCCTGGCTGAGCAGCACTTTCATTCTTATAAAGATGCCAAAAATGCGTTGACTCTTGATTAGACTCAAAAGAGCAGAAAGATGCAAAAAGTAGTGGTTAGAGATGTTTCTTACTAACATTACTTTTCATGAAAAATCAGCAAAAACTTATTCAAGGTTCTAATAGTAAAATACTGCTTTTTGATACGAATGATTATTGAATCTAGTTTTCATTATAGAAAGTTTTCCGTATCAAAGCATACGAGCAGATACGAGACAAAGTGATTTTGGGACATGACAATACAAGGCCACATTTTGCAAAACGGGTGAAAACCTACCTGGAAACTCTTAAATGGGAAGTACCCCTCACCCGCCGTATTCACCAGATATTGCCTCGTCCGATTATCACTTGTTCTGATCAATGGCACATGGCCTGGCTGAGCAGCACTTTCATTCTTATGATAATGCACAAAAAATGAGTCGATTCGTGGTTAGCTAAAAAAGACGTGTCGTTTTTCCGACGTGGAATTCAAATGCTGCCAGAAAGGTGGGAAAAAGTAGTGGCTAGCAATGGACAATACTTTCAGTGACGTCTTTCTTACTAATTTTTGTAAATAAAACATTATTTTCATGAAAAATCAGTGATAACTTATTCGAGGTCCTAAGAAAAAATGTATTGCTTTTATTTTTAATAAAATGCACTTTTATTTTTTATTAGTGATTTTTGTGTTTTGGGGTTCAGTATTTGTTCATATCTAGGACTCTAACAGATGCTAGACCCTGGCAATGACAGACCATAGAACAACAAAAATTATGAGATGGTTCCACGCTTCTTAAAATATCTTATTTCCGGAGCAGATATCGTGTTCTTATATATAACACCGGTGACCAAATTTCCGGAGCAGATGCTGTGTTGTTATAGATAGCACCTCTGACCAAGATGGAAAATAGTGATATAACCAAGAGTGTGACTTTCCGCATTGATATAAACTAAAATCAATTCTGTAAAAAAAACGCGATAATTATGAATGAAATTGATAATTTCCCGAAAAAAAATGTTTTAATAAAAAGATCTGATAAAACCCTTTAGTGAAAGAATGATATATGATAATATAGAAACGTTTTACTAAATGACAAAAACCTCATCACTTTAAGATTTTCAACTGCGATTTCAGAATCCTGTAAAATATGTCACTAGAAAGAAAAATAATAATACAATCGAGATGTCACCTGTCCACACTATCATAAGCAAAATGCTTGAATGGAAACTCCAAGGAATGCTAGAATGAGCTTGTAAAGGATCTTGAGGATGTTCTGAATAACTGTTTAAAGAAAATGATTTTATAAAATTCATTGGTCTAAGAATGTTTAATATTTCATTTATTTAGTTATTTTCACCATTCCAATTCCCATCGCTCTCTTGACATTAACTTAGCTATTCGCATTCATCAACCTAGATAGACTTTGTTATTACTTTAACGACAATATCACATGTATTCTGAATCGTTTGCTCAATAATTCCCAAAACATTCAAATTCTATGCAAATTCTAAGTAATACCTATATCTACAATTTTAATGTGGAAAGGAAAGTAAAAACAAATTATTCATAATTTACAATTTGAAAAGTTCCCATGGCATTTGAAAATGTACGAAATAATATTTACTGATATTATTTACAAAAAATAGAATGAGCTACAAGATAACTCTCTTGCGCGACATAATAGACAGAAAAATAAGAAATAAACAGACCGAAAAATTATGTGAGAAATTGTTTAAAAACATGACAAACAACAATTATTCACGTAAGAAACAAAATGAGGAAGTTATGTCGATGCTACAGACATCGACATTAATGTATCTTTCGGCCACATGGTTTAATTGTCGTATCAGTATTTAAAAAGCTTATAGAATGAGCTACAAGTTAACTCTCTCGCGCGACATAATAGACAGAAAAATAAGAAATAAGCAGACCGAAAGATTATGTGAGAAATTGTTTAAAAACAAAACAAACAACAATTATTCACGTAAGAAACAAAATGAGGAAGTTATGTCGATGCTACAGACATCGACATTAATGTATCTTTCGGCCACATGGTTTAATTGTCGTATCAGTATTTAAAAAGCTTAAAGTTCTTTGGCAGAATTAATTTTATGCATGTCATCTGAAATGATCGGATTCACTCGAATTAGTAATATTATACGGAACGAGATTGTAGACCATTAGATCAGAGAAAAACATTGTTTGCTTTAAACTCCTCTTTTATGTACTGTGTCCGATCAACACGTGGTCGATAATGGTTCTCCACAACATTCTTTCTCCTGTAGCTCTAACCAGTATTTTTAACTTTACTATGCCTATCTATCTCTGTATTTGTCTATACTTCTGAGATGAGGTAGTATTTACATTATTTACATTGTGCGGACTATTATCCTCATCTTTAATATCATTTTTTCACAACGTTTCGGCCGTTGTACGCTCCGGTCTTCTTCATGTGCTAGTAATTTCGATCACTGGGGTATATCGTTATCATTCCATGAGAGATGCCACTTTTGGTATCCATGTAGTTATCTCACTTTCAGTTAACTCTCTAGGTTATTTGTTCACCACTATCCTGGTATTGAACTCCTAACTCTTTGGGTCAAGTCTCTGAAAGTAACCAACGTCTGAATTAACTGAATCATGAGGCTACCAGCAGTTGCATCGAACGTGGACTGAGGATGATATACCCCAGTGATCGCAATAAACGGTTCAGTTTGAAATTCCTTGCACATTAAGAAGGCTGGAGTGTACAACGGCCGAAACGTTGTAAACATGGTACGAAAGATGAGAACAATAGTCCGACAAATGTAAATACTCTCAATCTCTGTTCTACTAACATTAGGTCTTGTGAGTGTCACTTTCTCCAGCTCTCTTTCCTCATTATGTATCTCAGAAACTGAATCTGTTTATTTCTAATTATAAACGCATGTGGCATTTTTGTTCCATTTTCATTTTCTTGCTTAATTAAACGCTCTATCTAGAGTATTATCAGTAGCCTTCTGTAGCGCTATGACTTTTTTAATTCATTCTATTTGTCACCTGAGAGGAAATTTTCTAGCATTGATTGTATCGAGCGATTAATATGAATTAGTATTTCAGTAATGACCACTTTGTTTCTAGCGACAATTTCCTGTTTCTGTTTTGTTTAGCTTTTGGAAGCAAACTTTCGGTATTCCAATGCACCATATAATTTATGTGTCATATTTTCTAACGTCTGTTAAAATTATTACCAAAATGTTAAATTTAATTTGCTGGCTGTATTCTCATGTCTCCAATACAATGCAATACGTTTTTTCTTCTCACAATCGTTGCCTTTCTTTACTCGCTTGTCTAATCACTTTAACATCTCTGAAATTTATTCACATAGATTCCATCAATTGTCTAGGAAATTACCCCAATGAGGGTAAAAACTTGACTTGTAGGCTACAAACTACAAATACTGCGTTGTTACCCATAGCTGCCAATATCTATGATCAAAACTAGCATCACACAGCCCACAGACTCTTCTCGGATAAACAGTATGGTTTCCGCTTCATCAGGTCTACTGCTGATATGTTAACTACCATCACTGAGTATATATACCAGGCTCTCGACAAGAACGGCGAAGTTCCAACTTCTTGCACTGGATAGTTCCAAAGCGTTTGACAGAGTCTGGCATGCTGACCTTTTTTGCAAGCTGCGGAGCTATGGTATAACTAGACAATTGTTTGACTTAATCCAGTCATTCCTCTCAAATCGCACAATGAAGGTAGTATACCTCCGAAAAACTACCATACGAACGCGGGTGTCCGTCAAGGCTCTATTCTAGGCCCTACGCTTTTCCTAATCTACATTAACGATCTCCCCGATGTAATAAGATCTCAAGTAGGCATATACGCTGACGACACCAACGTTTACTCACGCAACGACCAACATCTGCCGTGGTTGACAATGCAAACCTCGCTGCTCTGCTTATGAAGGACTTCCGATCTGTTGTGGACTGGGGTAAGAAATAGCTCGTCACTTTTAATGCTTCCAAAACTAAGCTGCTATCTATTAACCATCATGGACAATCGCTCCTACACCCCATTAGCATGGATCAGGCTAGCTTTCCTGAGAGCAAAGAACTAAGCCTCCTTGGCCTAACACTCTCAGTGGAACTCTAGGGAAGTGACTATATCGAATCCATAGCTAACTCCGCTGCTAAGAAGGTCGGTTCACTGTGCTGGGCCAGGAAGTTTTTCCAGTCTGAATCCATCCTGCACATATATAAATCTACCATCCACCCGTGTATTTAATACTGCTGCCACATCTGGTCGAGTGCCCATGCTGTTCATCTCGAGCTTCTTGATAGAATCCAACGGAGAATCTGTAATGTGATCGATACCGACTTGTTAGCTCGGCTGCAGTCGCTCTCTCATCGACGTGACGTGGCTTCCCTGTGCTTCTTCTACAAATATTTTCATGGCTTCTGCTCTAATAAACTTAGCTCACTGGTGCCCACTAGGTCTAAATTTACACGAGCTACTAGATTAGCAATTAGGTCCCATTCTTTTACAGTGAAAACGATAAAATGTAACCAATATTTCTACTCTAACAGCTTCTTTTCTCGCACTTCCCACATGTGGAATTCCCTTCCGTATATTTGTTTCTCCGAAAGCTACAATCTCTAGAAATTTAAATGTAAGGTCAATAGACATCTCCTGTCACACAAACTCGCTTCTATTCTCTCAAGGATTTTTCTCTATCCACTCCACCCCCATTACACCGGTATTCTCATCAGTCTATTACCCCCCTTCTGACATTTCCTATAGCTAACCGACCTTTCTCATCATATTCCCCTATGTAACCCCACTGCATAACAGTGGCAGTAAAATGCCTTGCTATGGGTGAAATGATGAAAAAGAAAGTGTAGTAAACTATCGCTGGATATTGACAAACAACGAAGAACACGTATAAATAAAAATATAATCTCATATTTTTATTATTCAGCGGTGACGTTTGCGTAAAGTGAGAAAGTAACCAAAGAGATTTCGCACTCATGAAGGAGCTGTCGAGAGGCAAAATTCTACAATTTATATTTTCGTAAAACCCTCATGTGACCAATATTTGCCCCGCCTCTTTACACACTCAATGCTTTTTTTTCATTGGCCATGGTTTACACCCACGCAATGCTTGTTTTCCATTAGTCACGGCTTACACCCACGCATTTTCGATTGTAACATAGTTGACTTTATCTGCTGCCAAATGTATCTGTTAATTACATCCGCCGGGTCCATCGTCGTTCTAGAAAATATATTACATTAGAATTGGCTTCTCAGTCAATTGATATCGGATGTTTCCTCATCAGGAAACTGCTAAAATTACTATTAATATAATTTTTTTAAAATTTATTTTTCATTTCAGATACAAAAATTAAAGTTAACAGATATGGGCTTCAAGAGATCCGAATTAAAGATCGACTTTATCTAAATAGGGTTATTGTGGCCGAGCGGCCAAGAATGGCTTAAAAGTCGTATATTGAAGAAAGTCACATTTCCTTGATAAAACACGTGTATCCACTAATTACAGCTATTACACTCCGATCCACGCTAATAGCTTGGTAGGATTTCTCAGTTTTGCTAGCCTTGACCAGCTCCTCCCGCTCCGGATACGCGTTCCAGAAGTTCCTGACACGCGTTCTAAAATAAAATATAATACGCCTGAAGATACCGAAAGGCTGAAACCAAGTTAGCATAATCGGTTAATCGTCCGAAGTAGAATTCCTTAAACTAAACTTGCTCAATAAACACAACAAAATAACTTCCACTTGTCATCATCGTCTAAAATATACACTAAAGTATAGTTAAGTTTTCCTAATATAAGTAAACATCTATAATCTATCCTCTAAAAATATCTATTGATTTTCCCATCTTCCGATAATTGGTTTGTTACGGCCTCACGGAAAGATCACCCATTAAGTCAACTTCATATGTTTGAAGTGCAATGTAATAGAAAAAAGAAAATTCACCTTTTTATCTTGTTCAATACTTTAAGTTGAAATATCACTTTTTTAAAAATTCTGTAACCGTTTCCCGATGACACACGATAATTTTTCAGACTTGCTAAATGTGACATACAATCATTCAATTTATTTCATCACTGGCATCGAAAACATCTGGGTCTCAAGTCATTTCAAGTTTCTATCCTCCTTTAACCTTAAAATCAAAATTCCTTCTTTCATCATGCCTTGACTTTCTATTGATTCACTGAGACGAACTCTTCGAAAATCGCCCCGCCTTTATTGTCTGGATTTGGCAAAAATTGTGCTGTTTTAAGCTTCTATATGTAATGGTTTCTAACAGAAAAAATATTTGCGTGCCTGATGAGGTGCTAATAAGATAGTACCGAAACACAATGGCTCTTGCGTTGCAGTAAACTATGTTTTTATTTAAACTTATAATAAAAATATTAACATATATATATATATATATATATATATATATATATATATATTACGGAAATTAACGAATTTTAACGAAACTTGGTTATAAGCAACCGACAATTTGAAATGAATTGTTTGAAATTATTTTTTATCGATACTCGTGTTTAAGTAGATAATCTGTTTCTTTTAATTAAACAGTATTATATATTTATCTCTACTGGCCTGATTATTTACGATAAATTTTTATTACGCTGAATGACACACATTTTCGTAATACGAGTATCGATAAAAAATAATGTTCAAACAATTCATTTCATTAAATTTTGAAATTTCAATATCAGAATGTACTTCTGAATAAATGTAGAAAGATCATTAATATGTGTTGTCATAGAAATAAATAGAGATTGCAGTAAATATTTATCTTATTCTTCCATTTACTCACAATAAGCTTTTTTCTAAATTTGGCTAAGCAGTTACCTTTCCCCCTAGCTACCACTAGTAACCTAATGGTTAAGCCAACATGCCTTCTACTATCATAGAAAAAATTACTACGTAGATTACGCTAGCTTAACGCTATAAACGTCAATCTCTCCCAATCCCTTCCTTTACTAGACCAAGGCTCCGACATTAAAACTTTTCCTCATTCTTGTTTAAATTGGGTTGACAATGCATGTCTTAAACTGACATGTTGAAAATGGCTATTTCCCCTCTGAATTTTATCTGAATATATATATATATATATATATATATATATATATATGTGTGTGTGTGTGTGTGTGTGTGTGTACGCATCACTCATTCAGTGAAATGAATTAGCTATTGGGCACGTATAATGATATGCGCTAAAATGTCTGCCTACTTCTACCGAGCGCCCATAGCCCAGGGTTGGAGTCGCCGACTGACGCCATTTCGGTTGGGTTTCAATCCCGGGTAAGAAAGCAATCGGAGTCTAACCGTACTAATGAGCCGTGATACGGCGAAACAGATCTGTCTGCGGATGACAATATATATATATATATATATATATATATATATATATATATATATATATATATATTAAGTATAGTATTAAAAACGAAGCAACCGGTTCCGCTCAAGCTCATCATATATATATAGCAAACAACACGCACATATATGTCTTTATTCATATCTTTCTGTCCATAAGTCTACTATTAAATCTTATTTAAATACACATGGAGATTTACTCGACATTATCCTTAACATGTTTGTATATAATACAAATATAAGAGCGTCATCCACGTGTAAATCAGCTAAAATATTGGAAGTAATGTTAAAAAGTTAAAAAGCCAACACTCAATATAATCCACAATGAACACGGCCACAGTGTACTGACTGTGTTTGAAAAATAAAGAAGTTATACAACTGAAGATACTTGCATCAAACAACCTATATATTTTTAATAGAATAAAACTCATTTTTTATAATTTCTAAATGTATCACCTTAGATAAATATGCTCTTGGATATATAGCCTGCGTGTGTGTGTTTGTGCATGTGTATATATATATATATATATATATAGACGCATGCATACACATTCACGCACAGACGCAGACACGCATATACATGTGTCTGCGTATATATATATATATATATGTGTGTGTGTGTGTGTGTGTGTGTGTGTGTGTGTGTTGGGCGCGTTGGCGAGTGGATAAAACGTTTGCTTTCTACCCAGGAAGCCCGGGCTCTAACCTCACCATGGTCAGTTTGTCAGCAAGGCGACTTGTTGATGTTATCGGTCTGAAGGAGGTGATATCAGTGTTTTTATCATGAAAACCATACCACAGGTTGACCCAAACCTTCTGAGTGAAATTGGATAGACGCAACCTTTAGGAGCCGTTGAAGGTTGTGCTAGCACAAGTTATCGTGACCTAGGGTTTGAGCGTCCTTCCTTAGATTGTTGTTTACATTAGATAACGCGCTCTTTCCCAAGAACTGTATATAAGGTCCGCTCAGCATAATTGCAGGTGGACTCTGTGAATTTTATAAAACACGTATGTCTGAGAAAGCGTCTGCAATACGGATTACCGAGCCACCCTGGTAGACCGGTATCCTCGAATACAAGTAGTAAGCCATTATATATATAATCGTGTGTCCCCAAGCAAGGCATTTTACTGCTACTGTTGTGCAGGGGGTTACATAGGAGGAATGTTATGAGAAAGACTGACAGGTTACAGAGAGTGTCAGGAAGAAAGTATGAGAAGCAAGAGAATACTGATGAGTGGGTTGAACGGAGAAAAATGCATTAGAGAGAGGATGTAAATAAGTGAGACAGGAGGTGACTATTGACTTTACATTTGATTTTTTGAAGATTGTAGCTGTCGGCAAAGCAAGTATGCGCATTGGAATTCCGCAGGCGGAATGTGCGAGGAAAGAAGCTGCTGGAGTAGAATTTGCGTTTACATATGGTTGCTAATCTTGTGGCTCAAGGAAATTCATATATAGGTGTCGCATTGAGCTAAGTTCATCTGAGCAGAAGGCGTGAAAGTATTTGTAGAAGAGACACAGGGAAGCCACATTGCGCCGGTGAGAAAGCTACTGTATCCTAGCTGCCATGTCGGGATCGATCACATTACAGATTTTCCGTTGGATTATGTCAAGGACACCTAGATGGATAACAGGGGCAATATTTGGCAGCAATATTGAATGCACTGGCGAATAGTGGATTTGTATATAAATATCTCAACTAAACTTATTTATAAATGGAACTTTGTCTGTGTGTGTGTGTCTGTGTATCCGTTACCTATAGACTCCGAAACGGCTGAACCGATTTTCTTGAAAATTTACACAGTTGTACTATAAGCGTCTGCGAGTGTTCTTAGCTAGGTTTTTGTCGAGGTACCCCCGATAAATATCGAAAATCGATAATCGAAAAAATTGGGTTATAGAATTATAATCAAATTTGATACACTCATAGACAAAGACATAAAAAAGAAGTTTCAAGGTTGCATTCGTTACAATAGTGCAGAAAATCGATAATATATATATATAAAGGCACGTTTTTTGTGTGTGTCTGTTTATTTGCCTGTATGTCTGTATTTTTTTTCAGCCATTTTATTTTAGTTTTTGCTTCGGGTTTGGCTCTAAGTAGGTATAATTTTAGTTCTTAGTCTCATCCATTTACTCAGAGGGCTTATTTAGCATTCAAAATTCAGTTTACGACGAAAAAAATTATTTGATATCGATACTAGGAAATCAAAATTTGACTTACATCCATTCATTTTTCTTTCAGTCTACGGTTTCGCTTTAACTGGAAACAACTATTGAATTATAGTTTTTTGTGCCAACGTCCAAAGAGTTTGAGCTCCAGAAACATTGATTAGTTTTAAAGCTTTCATTACACCCGAGCAACGCCGGGCTATACTGCTAGTATATAGATAGTTCTGTAAAAATTTATATAACAGTAATTTTGATATTTTGATCATTAACTCAGGTATTGTATATTCATCGATAGAATTTCGAGTATATCTGTTAAGAAAATCGAATTTACTTTTATTCTGAATAACGTTAAATATATGACTGGGAAGAACACTTAAAAAATTCAAAATATAAAAGAAAAAGAAAATTCTCTATTAAACGTTAATGAACTATCAATAAATGGATCTTTTTTTTTTATGATAGATGAACTGTCATTTCATCTAGTATGGTTTGCCCTATCTACACCACTGATGTTATTCGAGTGCAGTTGTCAGGATTACCTTAAAGAGACTGACTGCAGCATCTGATTGCTTTTTGTGTTTCTTGTTCCTGGTTTTATTCTCTTGACTTATTCTGAAAGCCCTTCCCAAAACTGGGGAATTTGAAATTAGTTTTTCTTGTTATTTAGGCACGATCTAATTTTACTATAACACAATTGGTAAGGGAATTTGTCTTAATATTTACAAAGATTAGCTACAGTTTTTCATAGCGCTAAAAATGTATAATCCCCCAAACAGAGGATCAATCACCTCTCATCGACCGTCGGCTAGTCGGGGATATGCTACTGCTTCAGCCACTAAGTAGGTCATAACTTTTATGCATCCTAATATGTCCTAAGTATAACAAAACCGAATGTCTAGAAAGATTCTGTTAATAGTTTGGTATGGCAGAGCCATGAGTAGGTGAGAGACTGCATTATGCTAATCCTAGCTCTATTGACTTTTTCTCATCTTTACTGACATGTTTACGACACATGGGCACATAGCCAAGTGGATGTAGACGTTGGTTAGTTCAAGTGACTTGACCCAAAGAGTTGTGAGTTCAATACCAGGCTACAGCAGTGCTGAACACATTAAAGGAGTTAAGTTAATGGGAGATAATTATATTACACATGGAATGAGAATGAAATACCCTAGTGATCGTTCAGTTCGAAATTCTTAGCAGAATAAGAAGGCAGGGGCGTAAAACAGCCGAAACGTTGTAAATATGAGCACAATAGTTTGAATAATGTAAAAAGTGTAAATACTACCCCATTAATATAGACTAATCCTAGCTCATCAATCAAATCGGCTAACTTGTATTTTTAGGTTAGTGTAGGTGAGGTATAACTCTCAGTAAATAATTATAAACTCTTAATATTTATATGTGCAAAAATACTCGTTAAAATGGAAGTAATAAATAAATAAAACGAGTATTATTTATTATCTAGTTGTTATATGGTATGACCGACAGTCAAACTGTGAGTGTGATGTCGAATATAGATCAAATATGGATCAGAATCCGACAGAATGATAAGACAAAGAATAAGTACAGTTTATGAAGTCTTTATCGTGTGCTCTCTTTACTGATTTTGTTTAGAAGTTCGTAATAAGTGGTCAGACTAGTTGGTTAGATAATAGTCTGGTATTTTTCTCACGCTGTTTGTAGAATATTCGTTGCATTTACATACGCGCAAATAATCTTGGAAAAGGTATGATTCCGTCATGTATCCCTAAAACTATGGATTAAAAGCGGGACAGATTCGATTCTATAGCCTTGACTGGCAACCAGTCTACTACAGAAAGTGATGGCAATCTTCTGCCCAGACATTCATGTCTCAATAAAGACATGATCGCCTAAGCGTGTACCACGTATGGCAGTTCGCTTCTTCTTCTTCTATGAGTCACGTCCTTTCAGGACTTAGGCGATCATGGCTTTCCACGTCTACCTATACCTGGCTCTTAGCACGCTTTCTCCTGTTACACCACGCAACCCCTGTTGTGTTATCCACCTGCTCCGACTCTTTAAATATGTTATCCACTGCTTTCCTCTGTCTCTTTTTCTCTCGATCTGGCCTGTCAGTATCAGGTTCTCCAAGCCCTCCTTCCTCATTGCATGTCCCAGAAACTTCAGTTGTATCTTCCTGATGCTCACTATTATTTTCTTTTCAATGCCATTCTTTCCAACACCTCATTATTGCTCACATGCTTGGTCCAAGATATCCACAGCATCCTTCTGTAAAACCACATTTCTGCTGCTTCAAGTTTTTCCTTCATTTTTGGTGATATTGTTCAACATCCATTGTCATATTGAAGAACTGACATCACATAGCAATCTAGTACTCTCTTTTTTGTTTCTAGTGAAAGTTTCCTGTGTCTTCGTACTTTACTCAGTTTCTGGAACGCGCCCTCCGTCATGCCATTTCGTCTTCTGATCTCAGTGCCACACTCTCCATCTTCTGTTAGAATGATTCCTAGGTATTTAAATTTTTGTACTTGCTTGATTCTAGTATCCCCCACCTGTATTTGACATTTTGGGTTGCTCTTTTTGTTGATGACCATGCATTCAGTTTTCTTGCAGTTTATTTGTACTCCTTTTTTGTCACTTTCTTCAGCTACCTTCTGTAGGAGGTCTTGTAGTTTTCTTTCCGTGTTTGCTATCAGCACTGTATAATCTGCGTATCTTATGTTGTTCAAATTGTGGCCTCCGATTACAAATCATGGCATAGCATCTCGGGTCATCAAAATATTCTCGCAGTACAAGTTGAACAGATCCGGTGAAAAGACACATCTTTGTCTTACGCCCCTTTCTATCTTTGTAAGTCTGCTGAACTTGTTAACTGATTAAGAGATAAACGTTAGGATTATGGCCAGAAGAAAAGGAGCTGATATTTTTATTGACGTACGTGCTGACCGCCTGTCCGTGTTGATATTGAGAATGTCAGGTGTTTGTGGTAGTAGAATGATAATTATAACTGTTATAATTATTTTATTATAATTATTTTTGACCCTATGAAAGAGTTATTTTTATTTAATGTTTTATGGACACAGAACGACATAGGGACAGTATAATAATTATGATTTTTTTTGTATTTATAGACATGTATGGATCCGTCGCTTCACGACGTTAACTTAGCATCGTTCAAGGTCTTAAATAAAATTAAAAAAACTTAGTTGAAGTGACCCTCACTTAGTGCCTCATTAATAATTCGGTATTAACTACCACAACATGAGTTTACATGGAAACGACTTCTCTTACTGATATTTATACGGTTAGTTTAGTATTTTAGAAGATGTGTGGTTATAAAGATTGTGTTGCGTCAAAACTTGCAAATAAGTAAGCAGTATGACAGTATGTATAAGAACTGTGGAAAATTGAGTTCACTTGTCAGAAAAATAGATAAAGACTACACCAAAAAAAAGTTTAGTGAATTTGCTCTTACGAACACCAATGTTACAGATAAGAATATTAAATTAACTTTATGGAGAAACTGTTATATTAAATTCAATATGAAAAATGTTAAATAAACTTTAAATGAAACTTGTTAAATATACGTTCACGTTACAACACCAATATTTCTAAACTACATTTTTAAGTGAGTTTCTTAAATTTTTGGCAATAAATAAGAGATATAATTGTATGTCCATATCTCCGCAAAAAAAAAAAAAAAAAAGCTAAACCAGGCAAACTAAAATCATCTAAACCTCTTATTATTTCCTTTACTAACATCCGGGGTATTCTAACCAACTGCTGTAGCGTTGAATCTTTTCTTCAGTAAAAGTCACCTCACATCCTAGCTAATCTCGATCCCTTAATTACCTCATCTGAGTTCTCCTCCCTGGCTAACCTCCCCTCTTTAGGAAGGACTCCAAATGTCTAGATGCATGGGCTTGGTGTTTACGTCAGTGAACTCATTCCTCTAGCTAGGGTGATCTCTCTTGAATCCCTATATCATTCTTATATGTGTTTCTGTCTCTCCCTTCTAAGCTCAGTTAGCTATCTCATCTTTCTCTACCGCTCCCCATCATCTCCCGACTGCTCCTTTCTTGACAGCATCTCCAACAATATCGACAAGCCCATTTCCTCCCATCCGTTTGCCCATTTATTTGTGTTTGGCGACTTTAACGCCCATCACACCAACTTCTCTCCTCTGTAACCCCCTGTACAACAGTGGCAGTAACAAGCCTTGCTTGGGGCGACAAAAATATAAAAAAATGTCTGAAGAAAGTCAAATAAATAAAACTGATACGTATTTCGAATAAATATGCTAAAATTTGTGCCAAGATTATAAGCGAAATTTTCTTTGGATTTCATAAGCTGACAACAGCAACGGATTACCGTACACCCAAACCGAAACTAAATGTATTACTCTAGATCTGGTCCGCAGTTGCACAATGAATAGACCTATAGTATAGAACGCCATGACTTGAGCAAAGATAAAATCGTGATTTGACCTATCCGAAATTAAATCGTGAAATGACTGATAAATTATAATGATTGTTTTAAAATAAAAAAAATATCACTCATTCGGATATATAAATTAGAAGCCATAAAATATTTCCTGTAAGTACAATAAAACGGATCGTTTCTAAATCTATATATATAAAAAGCAATCTGTGAGTCTGTGTGTGACTGTTCCCTTTGCACGCCTACATTTTTTAAGCTAAGCCATTCAAAATTTCTAGGGACACATATCTACAGGAAAGCCAGGTCAACACATACTTTTTGAGTTTAAGTTCAGCAATTTTCACTTCCACACTTATTGACCAATGGAGCGATTGTTTACATTTGCCCCGTAAAACATCTAAGATCTAAGATGGTTGCTGAATTACGTCACAGAAATCAAATCACATGTCAAATGCGACTAAAATATTTTTTATAAAAAAAATTAGCCTTTATATTTAATTTTTATACCGACATTTGAAAAATTCATTTGGTCAACAAAAAATGTGAATATTTTTCCCCGTAATTTTGAAATAAAAGAATTATTTAAAAAAATTTTTTTTTTCAAACAAAAACAAAATATGTAAAAAAAAAAAAAAGTAAAATAAGTGTCTGTAATTCGTGTGGCATTAATGTAACTGTTTCCTCTAAAATTAAATGTCTACATTTTTAAATATTCTTCAAACATTTCTCAGCTGAGAGCGTAATAGCTTTTGTATTTTTAGTTTCATTAAAACAAAATAAATAGTTTTTATTTTTTTATTTTTATGTGAAATTCATTTAGTAAAAAAAAATGTAAATATTTTCCCCCGTAATTTTGAAACAAAAACAAACGCAATGTTGTTTACAATGTCACACAAAACATCAAATCATGTTTACGCAAAACAAAAAAAAATTTTTTTCATGGAATTTTTGAACAATTTTTAAACAACAATTTTTTATATAGTTATTTTTAATATAACTGAGCCCTACTACTAAAATGTTCAGAGTTGCACGGGCAACGCCGGGCTATGATGCTAGTAATCTATATTCCTTTCTTGTGAAAAATCAATTACACCTATTTTTGTGTTAATGTGAGACAGTAGTTCACTACATTGTGTGAAAACTGTCAAGTTGTCAAGTAGGATGTTAATGATTTTTATCTTGGCCTGAAGCGCCGGCAGTTTTATGACAGGGCTGACAGCTAAATGTAGAAATGACATCTTTAAAGTAATCACCGCCGTCCAGAAGCAGGAAAAGAAAGGAAACAAATAAAACATCGGGAACAAGTGCCACCCGGTCTAAAGGTAGGGAATTATGGACGTGGACGTATATTAAACCGCGTTCTCGAATTGCATGTAAGAAGTCTTCGGTTGGCGGGAGTTCACTAGGTACGTTGTAATGAGCAGAAGTTAAGTAGAGGAGTTGACTACGTCGAGCGTTCATTGAGATACAGAGACAGATGCAGTTAAAAATCAGCAGAGAAACCGTCGGAATTTTTGCTTGAAAAAAGGAAAAACTGTTTAGCTAGCCTGTCGTGAGAGAAGTGAAAAGTAAAGCGAAGAAATGTCATTTAAATACATGCCTGCCGCAGACATGGCAAAACGAGTCCACCCATGAAGAACTCAGTATATTTAAAATAAGATTTGTTCTTTTTTTTTCAGTTACCGTTCCATTGTGAACGTACACCGAGCTCTTTTTCAGTTCACGCCTGGGAAGGCGAGAATGGAAACACTTGCGTCGTAGTGGCTTTATTTTCTTGCTTGTGCGTGAAGTGATTAAAAAATAAGGAATAACTCCTCTTAACTATGTCCTTAGATTGATTTGCATTTTGTTTGAAGTGCTAAGATTAGTCTATAATTCTGTGAACACCTTAGAAACATGTCAATCGACCTTGACGGAGTAGGTCAATTGATTGAAGCAGAATTAATGAATTAATTTTTTCGAAGAAAGCTGACAGGACAAAGAACAATGTAAGACAGTGCACGCTAGCAGACTACGTGAAAGATATTGACCGGCGGGCTGGACCGTTTGCACAAACATTGATTCTTCCTCGCTCGCTTACTTACGAGAAGTTTGTAAGAGAGTAAAACTTTGTCGACTGCTACAATTTCCTGTCATGGTCTTATTTCGTTTGTAACGATCTGGATAAAGAGTTATTTTCCATGTATCAGGTCGGTGCAAAAGTTTGTAAAAGTGGCATTTTAAATCATTGTAATTTATTTTATGCATATCGTTATTACTTAAACATATCACCATGATTAATTTATAACTTTTTCTTTCAGATTATCTAAGCATCATTCATATTTTTCTGCAATATTCTCACCCATCTAAAGAACACATTAGGCATGCTCTACTCGATGAGATTCGCAGAGGTTCCAATGCAAATACAACAACACGATCTGTTCAGGATGCTTAGCTAATTGATGCAGTGAAAAAAAGAAGTTGTAGGTGGTGGTTTTCCCGTTTCAGGAAAGGAAATTTCAGCTTGAAAGATGAGGCTAAAGGTGGTCGCCCAAAAATAATTGATTCAGATGTGTTGAATGCCGCTGTTACTCAAAGCCCTACGGTAACCTTAAGAAAACTTGCACATCAATTTAATGTCTCCCATACAACTGCGTCACGCCAACTGAACAGAATGGGGAAGATTTCAGTATTCGGAAAATGGGTCCCTCATGAACTGTCTCCAAAGAACCTGCGACAACGTGTTTCTTGTTGCGAATCTTTGCTTTCACGACACTTTCAAAAACCATTTTTGGGTAGGTGATCACAGGTGATCAAAAGTGCCATCTTACCCCATCTTGCATATTCTCCTGGCCTAGCTCCTTCGAATTATCACTCATTTCGAGGATTACAAAACCATTTTGATGGCCTTAGGTTAAAATCACGAAAGGAGATTGAATATGAGTTAGATGCACATTTCACATCAAATCCTAAAGAATTTTACAAGCGAGGAATTTATAAGCTTGTTGACAGATGGAATCAAGTTATAGAGATCAAAGGTCGTTATTGTTATGAATAAAGATAAAAAAAACTTTTAAGATGAAATTTTAAATTGGCATAAACTTTTGCACCGACCTGATAATAATTCACAGGAATCTGGAAAAAGTTTGAATGTTAAGAACGAACTGGAAGACTGGTGTGATTTGCAACTTTATAATTTGCACCCACCTTAAAAATAGCCTTACTGCTCGGAATCAGACATATTTGACAGTGAAAAACTTAGGCTACAAAGCCGATAAGTGCTATGTGTTTGCGAAGAATTACTTCGGACTATCGATTACCAATCAACATGATTTTATCCGACACTGTATCCAAGAATTTGCAATCATTTCCCAATAAAAAAATTAGAAGAAAAAAAATGAAGAAAAAATATAACGAGAAATCGTCGTCAAATAGAAAAAAAAGATGAGCCCAGACAATTTTGTAAAAAAACAAAAACAAAATGGATTTAGAAATAGAAAATAGATTCGGAAATTTCGGGACAATGTCGAAAAATTGAGCTAAATCTAGCTCCCAAAGAAATCAATTGGCATAACTAGAGTTGGTACGAAACATAAGAAGGAAAGGGATAAAAATAGAATTGTGTTGAAAATGATCCTATAAAACGAAAGGAAAATAGCTTTTGAAATGAATATTTAAAATAACAGACGTAAAAATTTTGCTATGAATTTCGAGGTCTGATCAAAAAATATCGGGACTAATGCTGCCAAAAAAGAAAACTACAATACACATCAATTCGGCGTTTAATATCCTTTGAAGTAGTCCGCGCTTAAATGCGAACGGTTTTTCCAGCGTCGTTGCCAAAGATGGAAACTTCTTTTTTGTTGCCACCCAATCCTATAGAACACAATCTGTCCTGTTATTTGTCTCATAGCTAGAGGGGGAAGAGATGTATTATATTATTAAATAGTAATTAGTCGGAGATCAGTTTATTACTTCATAGCAATATAAAACTGATTCCCCACTTTATGCCCAGTAGAAGCCTTAATTATGTTTCCTTCTATTATATTCAGTCAGTCAATTAAGTGCCATACGAGACATACGCTTTAGGAGATCATGTCTCGAAAGAGACATCACTGACTGGGAAGAAGACTATCCCGCAGTAGGTTGCCATTACTTTCTGTAGTAGACTGGTTGGCAGCCAAGGTTGTATAACCTAATCTATCTTCTTATTTAACCCATAGCCGGAGGGAAGAGACTGATTAATACCTTTCCCAAGGATAATTGTGCGTAAGTGAATGCAAGAAATTCAACTGGAATTCGAACTCGGCTCTCCGATTTGTCGTTAAGAGCCGGTATCTATTGCACCACAATACCTTTTAAATGAAATATAATTTTGCAATTAAATCGTACCACTTTACGTATTTACAATAATTTTTTTCATGCACATTTGGTAACATTTCCAAAATGTATAAATACTTTTCAATAAGGAGTTACTTTCAACGCTGCTGGTGGAACTGACCCTAACAGGTGCTAATATACCGGGTCAAGGTGTACCGGGTCAGGGTGTAAACAAGACGTGGTTCCACAAAACCTCCCGATCAAAGGCCTTACTGCCGGATGTAGCTTGTAGACGATCCAAAGAAATGGATTTGCCGGACAGAGATACGTCACACACTGAAAGGATTCTTTTTTTTTTTTTTTAAATATTTTTAATATAACGTTTATCTTTTACTAGGATTGGAACGTCTATTCGCATTCTGTCGGATTTCCGCGACGCCTTGAAATTTTTTTGCTTTCAATTTGGATTTGATTTTCAAAAACAGGAAGAAGTCACAAAATCTAAAATCTAAAAATTATGGTGGTTGTCTGATCTGGGAAATGTTGTTCTGATCCCAAAACTGCTGAACGCACCAATACTTGATGTTCCTTCCTGCCAAGCACTGCTAAAATAAATAAAAGCGAGCGAGAATCTTATAACATATAGTTCAACGTCAATACAGTCACTTTCTCACCGGCGCAATGTGGCTTCCTTTCGTCTCTTCTACAAATACTTTCACGGTTTCTGCTCCGATGAACTTAGCTCACTGGTGCCTCCAATATATAAATTTACGCGAGTCACAAGATTAGCAACTAGGCCCTACCAATGTGAAACCAATAAATTGAAAACTCAAATTCTACTCCAGCAGCTTCGTTTCTCGCATTTCCAGCCTGTAGAATTCCCTTCCATTTACTTGCTTTCCCGATAGCTACAATCTTCAAGAATTTAAATGTAAAGTCAGTAGTCATCTCCTATCTCGCTAACCTGCATCCTCTCTCTCATGCTCACTTCTCCGTCCACTCTACTTTCATCAGTATTCTCATCCTTCTCTTACCCACTTCCTGACACCTCTATAACCTGTCACTCTTTCTCATAACTTTCCTCCTATGTAACACCCTGCACAACAGTGGCAGTAAAAAGCCCTGCTTTGGGAAATATGATTATAAAAAAAATTCTATACTATTATAACGTGAATAGATAGTAGGAGATCAATTCTACATTATAATAAGTGTAAACATGTTACGGAAATTAACGAATTTTAACGAAACTTGGTTATAAGCAACCGACAATTTGTAATGAATTATTTTGAACAATAAATATATAAACTGATCCCTCACTTTATGGCCATATTCATCCTTCTTTTACCCACTTCCTGACATCCCCTATAATCTGTCACTCTTTCTCATAACTTTCCTCTTATGTAATCCCCTGCACAACAGTGGCAGTAAAATGGCTTGCTTGGGGCGATATGATTATAAAAACAATCTAAATACATTTTTATTAGGCCTGTTATTAATAAAATGACTTCAAAATTGGTTGGAATGGTTTAGAATTTATAGTCGAACTGTGAAGGTTAAAATTAGAAACACGTGACTTAATGTACATTAATTCAAAAATCATTTATAGAAAAATAAAAGTTTCAAAAGTTGTACATTATTGTACATTAACGTAGATTTATATATTTAGAATTTTTCAATTTTAAATCTAGTCTGTCATTTTTGCTTTTAAAATCAAAACCAGGCTGAAACTACCAATGTCGAATATATGGCAATAGAAAGCCAGCTGAAATAACTAGTTTGATTTGCTTGCGACTATAAGATCAGTCTACCACATGAAAGAGTATCATATATATATATATATATATATATATATATATATATATAATAATAATAATAATAATAATAATAACTACATAGACTCTGTAAGTATGTAGGCCGTAAATTTATACTAAAATAAACCTCCGAAAAAACCATTAACAAACAGAACCTAAATCCGTTACAATCCGGTGTACTAAGACGTCGGATAAATGGGGGGAAAAAAAGAAACCCGCGGAACAAGAACAAAACATTCAATACTCCGCTGTAAAGAAAAAACCCCAAACGGAACCAAACACAAGAAAAAGTGCTCAATACAAAGTACGAAAGAAAAGATACAATAGTAGAGCAAAAACATATATAGTTTGTTTTGCTTCATTTGTTCTTACCCCCCTTCTTGTGTTGGCATGGTTCCCCCCTACCTTAGTGTATATCTATTTATTTGCTTTTATCTTTAGTGTTTCAGCCTTTGCCCTGACGATCCGTAGTGTGAAACCGCGGTAGGTTTTGGCTCACTCTAGATTTTTGTATATATATATATATATATATATATATATATATATATATATATTCTTCATTTGTAAATGAGTTATTAAGCGACCTAGTTTTCTACCATGTGGTGTCTTTCGGCGATTAGCAATAAATGATTTTACCGTGTTTTTTTATATATTTTTATATTTTCTATATAAACAGATAACATTTAATGAGCCAGACCCAACCTACCTAGGTTTCACTGACGATCAGTTTAGGTGAAACCTAGGTAGGTTTGTCTGGCTCATTAGGCGTTATCTATTTATTTCGCTCTACCTCTGTATTGAGCCCTTTTTGTTAAATGATTACTCGTATTAGGTTTTTTTCTTTGGGCTGCGTGCTGATCTCGGACCGAACACTTTTGACTGACATTCATGTACTAAGCTTTTCTTTTGTTAAAACCATTTTTTCCTTCCGTCGAAATTTTTTGAGGAAGAGTTTCGACAAGATTATAATTACAATCTAGTTTATATATATATATATAGTCATCCGCAGACAGATCTGTTTCGCTGTATAACATCTCATCAGTACGGTTAGACATCCGACTGCTTCTTATCTAGGATTGAAACCCGACCGAATTGGCGTCATTCGGCGATTCTACCTTTGAGTTATGAGCGCTCGGTAGAAGGAGGCAGACTTTTTAGCATGTATATTATCATTACACACGCCCGGTAGCTGAGAGTGTTTTAATTCATTGCTGAATGAACGATTAGATAGATATAGATATATAGAGACACTTTTAAGATCAGATTGTTCAATCACAGGTCTTCGCGTTCTTTTGGATGATGAAATACTTCCCATCCTACAACCACTCCCACAAACCGAACGTCGCAGTCTTGTTGCTATTCTGTTGCTATTTCCATGGAAATTATCCAGACGAACTAAATTTCCCCAATATTTCTAACCTTCATGAATAAATCACGTCATTCCATGCACATTGTAGCGAACCCTAACCACTCTATTTATTGAGCAGCATTTCCCACGAACTGTTACTTTGTGAAACCAGCTTCCAAATAATTACAATCTTAACATGTTCAACTGAAAGGGTAACACTGATCTTACTCATGTATTATCAAAAAAACAGTACCTCTGACTCTGTAACACTTTACTTTGAGTGGTTTCCGATTCTTGTACAAGGCAAACATTGAGGTAAATTTTTTAAAATAAAGAATACTTTCAGTGTATCACGTATTTCTGTCCGGCAAATCCATTTCTTTGGATCGTCTTCAAGATATATCCGGCAGTAAGCCCTTTGATCAGGATGTTTTGTGGGACCACATCTTGTTTACACCCTGATCCGGTACACCCTGACCCGGTTAGCACTTGTTGACGTCCCATCTTTGGGCAAAGAGTAAACACACACACACACACACACACACACACACACACACACACATATATATATATATATATATATATATATATTCAGTTCTACCAGCAGCGTGGAAAGTAACTCCTTATTAAAAAGTATTTATAAATTTTTTGAAATATCATCAAACTTGCATGAAAAAAATTATTGTGAGTATCTAAAGTGGTAGAATTTGATTGCAAAATTCTGTTTTATTTAAAAGTGATTATGGTCCAGTGGATATCGTCTCGGAACGACAAATCAGGGAGCCGAATTCGAATTCCAGTTGAATTCCTGGCATTCACTTACGCACAAATACCCTTAGGAAAGGTATTAATCCGTCTCTTCCCTCCAGTTATGTGTTAAATAATAAGACAGATTGGGTTCTATAGACTTGCTTGACATCCAGTCTACTGCAGAATGTAATGGCAACCTACAGCGAGATAATCTTCTGCCCAATCAGTCATGTCCCTTTCGAGACAGATCGCACAAAGTTGGTATCACGGATGGCACTTAACTGACTGATAAAAGGACACCAGAATGACGCAGCGTCTGACACTCCGTGAGCGTGCACAGTTAGCATCCATTTGCGTGTGACAGTCTGTGGTGTAGATCCAGAGATGATAGTGCGGTGTTAATAGATCTCGTACTTCAGAAATTGTCATTCCAAGTTGATGATATTTGGTAGTGCCTAGTAAAATCAATTCTTAAACAGGATGAGAACTGTAAGCGTTCTTCAAAGACACTGGAACAGGGAACGCAATACTTATGCTCAGAATTTTTATAAGGGCAATACAAATGCAGAAGTGTGTGTATTTGTGTTCAATATATTACGCAAAGCCGTTCGATTACGCCAAAGCTTTGTTGGAACTGCTTAGCAATCGTATTTGGAAAGAATATCACTGTAAACAAGAACCGATATTGGCAGAAAACCACCTGCATACGGATAGATGAGAAATTCAGCAGAGATACAAAAATAGAAAATAAAAAATTAAAAAAAATGAAAACAATTGTTGTAAAAATTCATTTTTCATCGAAAAATGTTTTTTTTCCTAAAACAATAGTGTTCTTAATAAATCTAATTGATAAAAGCAATTAAAATCTATTCTGATTGAGTAATGTAATTAATGTAACAGATTCGTTGAATTTTTTTTATTTTACGATTCGGAGTAGATTTTCGGGAAATGAGTAGTTGTTGGAGAAATAAATAAGATGATATTTTACATTCACATAGGAATTCTGTTTTTAAATAATAGAAAAAAAATTAAATTATGTAATTTCACAAAATTACGTGAGTGTCGGGCAGGGGTAAGTCATGTAAAAGTAATTTTTACCGAGTTTAAAAAAATAATAATTTAATTCATTTGCTAATAAGTTAATAAGCTAATAAGTCCTGAAATTTTCATTAAAATAAGATAATTATTTCAGTTTGCTAGAATTTTTAATTCAATGTGTTTTTAACCGAGAAAAAATCGTTGAAACACTAATCGTAAATTACGTAAAAAGACAAGATTTTTAACCAAAATTTCGAATCTAATAGAAATGATTAAAAAGTTTAAGAAAATAATAAAAAAATTACTTTAATCTTTCCTCTGAATAATACGATGCACTCTTTGACGATAAAATTTTGTTTTTTAAATAAATTTAAACCTTTATTTTATCATGCGAAAAAAATTACCTACTAAAGCGGAAAATGTAGAGGAAATTTTCAAGGATATATCGAGACGGTTGCAAAACATTGATGGACAACGACACTGCCTATGCAGAATTTAAACATTTCCTAATACTACTATTATGCTGTACTACTATCATTCAGTCAAGTAAGTTTTATACACGATACACGCTCTGGGCGATCATGTCTCGAAAAAGACATGACTGACTGGGCCGAAGATTATCCCGCAGTAGGTTGTCATTACTTTCTAAGGTAGTCTGGTTGCCATCCAAGACTATATAACACAATCTGTCCTGTTATTTGACTCATAGCTAGAGGGAGAAGATATGTATTACATTATTAATTTAGTAATTAGTGGGGGATCAGTTTATTACTTCATAACAATATCAAACTGATCACCCACTTTATACCCAGTAGAAGCCTTAATCATGTTTCCAACTATTATATTCAGTAAGTCAGTTAAGTGCCATACGTGATACACGCTTTGGGCGATCATGTCTCGAAAGAGTCATGACTGACTGGGCAGAAGATTATCCCGCAGTAAGTTGCCATTGCTTTCTATGGTAGACTGGTTACCAGCCAAGGCTACAGAACCCAATCTGTCTTATTATTTAACCCATAACTGGAGGGAAGAGACGGATATTTGTGCGTAGTGAGATGTAACCCAAAGTCGAAATTTTACGTTGGAAGCCCGAAAGCTTACGCACGGGCAAGAACCAAAAACTTTCCCAGCACGCGCAAACGTCGGTATCACTGGCATCGGTTTGTGACCACAGATCAATCCCTTCGGTTCAACTGGGTGACAACCCCTCGGAACACAGGGACCTGGTATTTCTCAGTGTAATTTTTCTCAGTTGCACGTCTGTTCTGAGACAAAGACACAGCCGCACTCTCCCGAGGAGAGAGACAAAGCTAAGAGATGACGATTCCACCTAACGCATCTAGGGCTAAAAAACCCAGTTTGTCCTATTATTTAACCCATAGCTGGAGGGAAAGACAAATTGATACCTTTCCTAAGGTATATGCACGTAAGTGAATGCAACAAAGTCAACTAGAATTCGAACTCCTCTTTCCGAGATCTCGTTCTAAGCCTATATCTACTGCATCACAACGCACCATTACACTGTTCAAAATAAAAGAACTTTTAGTATAACATTATAAACAATTAAAAATGGGGAGTTTCTTTCCACACATTTTGTATATATGTGTAGAGGCACCCCGACGTGGTATAATGTTTAGCGATGTTGCCTTGCTAGAATCATTACAGTTGAGTAGTGAGCTTGATTCTCACTGGGTGCCCCATACTTTGGGCCTCGTGCCACGTTTAAGCTGCGCTTAGAAAATCACTATGCTGTATATACGTGTAGCTATTAGAAAATTCAAGTGAAACTTTGCCCCAAGTTTGTACGAATCTTTTAGTATTTGAGGTTTGACGAATGAACCTTTGCGTGAAGAACGGAAATATATGCATTTTATATAAAACAGTAGAGCTTATTCTTGTATGTCAAATATAATTTTGATGCAATTTCTTCTAATTTCAGTGTCTGTTCATCTCGCTTTTCTGCACTACCTTCAACCTCAGTCGATATTCGTTTATCTCGCGAGATAAGCGTATCACCCTGTTTGGTCAAATGTCAGTCCTTTTGGAACGAGGTTGCAGTGACAGCTACAGGGGGTAGCTCTCGATGATCGTACATGCTGTCACAACACGTACCCCACCCTAGGCCGTAACGAAAAACTAAAGGACTACAGAGCATGAAATTTGAAGCCAGCTTGGCAGGAGATATTTCTAGAAAGTTTTCAGTGTTGACAGCCAAACGTCTTCAATGTCAGTGGTTTCCCCACCAACATGAAAACACATCGTTGGCTTAGTAGCGTGTGGCCAAGATGCACGCGTGGAAAATAAAAAAAAACAAAGTATGGTAGCTAATATAAGCACCTAGCCTGGAGTGAAAAGAAAAGAATCTTTCACAAAGTTACACAATTCTCGTTTGGAAGTGACACCTGGGCCATATTACATTTGTTTCGACAGTAATCGACAAATTAATTGACAAATAAAACTGATTAAAATGACATGTTGCGTATGAAAGATTTGGTCTTGACTTTTCATTAAAATGTACGATGATATATATAGAATCAGGAGTAGAATCGCCGACTGATGTCAATTCGGTCGGGTTTCAATCTTGGCTACGAGCAATCGAATGTCTAACCGTACTGATGAGCTGTGATACAGCGAAATAGATCTGTCAGCGGATGACTATATATATATTTCAATCCTGGGTTAAAAGCAATCGGAGTCTAAACGTACTGATGACTATATATTTATATATACATAGATATGTTATAATATCACTACAAAAGTAGCCGTGTGTTATCACTTAATGAAGTATATTTCAAGTTGGAGCGTTTTAAAATGTTCGAGATTAGCCAAACCCCTTAATCAGGGAGGCGTTGTTATATACAAAGTGGACCAATCAAACGAAGCAATTTCAAATTTGTAGACTATAAGAACAGACACTGAAAATAATTTATAAGAGTCTTACCATTAATACTGAATGAAAGAACAGAAATTATGACTAAGTGTAACCATACTAAAAAATATCTATTAGGTTCAGATGATCATGGATGAAAACGTTAGAATTTCTTGTCATTTTAAAAATTAGGCGTTCAAAAATTCCCTGTCAACTGAGCGTTTAAAAAATCACCGTTACGCAGCGTTCTAAAAAAACATATATATATATATATATATATATATATATATATATATATATCTTTGTTGCAAATTTATGAAATAACTGCTTTAGTTTCTTTTCTTTCACTATACGATAAACGGTAAAATTAGCTATTGCAAATCGCCTGTAGACACCAGATGGTAGAAACCTAGGTCGCGTATTAACTTGTTTATAAATGTAGAATTATCAAAAGTTCTACAATATAATTGTATTGAACACTTTTTAATACCAATGTGCACTGGTCCAATTTTATTATGACAAAAACTAAGTTACATAAACAATCAATATATATATATATATATATATATATGATATTTTTCTTTAATTTTTATTCCTATTTTTAATTTATTTTATTTTATATTATTTAGTTTATCGATACCTAGAGGTAACTTTAATCAGATTAATTTTTAAACAATATTTTTAATTCTTTATCTATTTTCCCCTAAATATGCTTTTTCTAAAAGGTCTCTATTTCTCTAATACTTTAACCCGTGTATAAGGTTAATTTTGTTTTGACACGTTTCGAGCGTTTCTAATATGAAATTTTTTTCTTTTTTCTTTTTTCTTTTTCTCCCCTTTTTTTCCTTTCTATTCTTCTCTTTCCTTGTCTCTAGTTTTCTTAGCTCCCTACTTCCCTTTCCATTTTGTTTAACCCTATTCTCAATTTAACATCACCCCCGTAACCCTTTTTCTTTGTAAGCCAGACAAATCCAAATTTTCCATTTTTTCACTTACAACTCAATCTAAAAGTTAAAATCTAAAATTAGACATGAATGACGTCCGGAATTTTTTGTAACATAAATTTCTCAAATCTTAACAGTCTTTTTTTATTTTTTATTTTAAATTTATTTTTTTCTCCCCCTTTTTTCACTCTCTTTTTATTATTATTTTTATTTCAATTTTGAAAAAGATGGACGTTGCTGAGGAGATGTGAAATCTCTCTTAGGGATTTTATGTCGAAATGTTCATTCAACATTTTTGAATTTTGAAAATAAATTTTTATTTTATATATATATATATATATATATATATATATATGATAAATTATAGATTTGCATAAAGGTATATATATATATATATATATATATATATATATTTGTTGAAATCTATAATTTATCATATATATATATATATATATATATATATATATGATAAATTATAGATTTGCATAAAGGTATATATATATATATATATATATTTGTTGCAAATTTATGAAATAACTGCTTTAGTTTCTTTTCTTTCACCATACGATCAGTTTTAGATTCACAGGAGTGATAGGGTATCATCCATTTCTATTTGTCACTCAAATTAGATCATTTGCAGTGGCGTGTAGTAATACGAATATATTTTCAGGGTGTATGATGAAATTTGGCCTTGACGAGATTGAATTAAATTTTTATGTCGTCTGACAGCTCGATTAACACTTCTATGTCCATTGCCTGCGAAGGACTTTTCTCCAAGGAAGCGAGCGAAATGTGTAACGCTTCCCAAACAGACTGGCAAGCCTTACAGAGAAATCGAAGATGTTTTTGGTGTGAGCCTTTCAAGTGCCAATCGTGTCATGAAGGCGAAGAAACAACTGGATTCATCAGTCCAAAACGTAAAGAAACATACAGCCGGAAGAGAAAACCAACGCCAAGAGACGACGTATACGTGATCGGGGAAATTGTGTAAGATCCTAGGAAGACAATATTTGCTTTGTTTCAGTTAATTTGCCTAAGAATATATATATATATTCTCGAAATACATCGGTTTTATGATTTGGTACGCATCATCAATGAAGTTCATTAGTGGTTTCGGGTCTTTTAACAACATACCCGTGACGGGGACTTAGCAGATACTGACCGGATATCAACTTGTGTGTCAGCCGTCAGTTACAACTGTTCTCATCATGCACGCAAAGAACTGCGTCTCGTACTCGTCTGGCATCTTATAGTCCAATCACGATTAACTTCCGATTCACCAGCTTCTGTATTTTTCCATAAAGAAGAAAGCGAACGAAGTATCCATTTTGCTTCTCGTAAGAAATATGGCGACTTGTAGTGAAAATTAAAGATCATTTGTTTCACACACTGAAATAGGCACTGCGTAATGTTTACCAATCTTCTTTCACTAGAATCATTACGACTAAGTGGTGAGATCGATCCTCGCTGGGTGTCTCATTCACTTGGCTTTGTCTCACAGGTAATCTGCACTTACAAATCACTGGGCACTTCGACGTTGTGTAATGGTTAACAAGCTTGATTTCCTATAACATATTGCTCATAATTTCGGCTTTGTGCCACATGTAAGCTGCGCTTTAGAAATGAACACACATTGAAATATATAGACAATTATAAATAACCAAGCCTGCTCAATGCTTTCATCTACTTTTTATTCATTCTAATCATTATATATATATATATGTGTGTGTGTGTGTGTGTGTGTGTGTGTGTGTGTGTGTGTGTGTGTGTGTGTGTGTGTAATTCAATTTACTTTATTCGGACTATTGTCCTCCTTTTTGTAGCCATTTGTACGACGTTTCGGCCGTTATACGTTCAGGCGTTCTTCAGGTGCTAGAAATTTCGAACCGAAATCTTTATTACAATCAGTGGGGTATATCATTTTTATTCCTTGCCTCCTCTGGTAGTCATGAGTTATCTCCCTCTAACCCTGTCAGTTACTTATTCGCTACTCCACTGCGGATATTGACGTTGGTTAGTTCCTGTGACTTGACCCAAAGAGTTGTAAGTTCAATACAAGGCTACAGCAGTGATAAATAAATAACTTACGGGTTTAAAGGGAGGTTACTCATAACTACCAAAAAGGCTCTATGCAAGAAATGGGAATGATACAGTGATTGTAATAAAGGGTTCGGTTCGAAATTCATATCACCTGAATAAGGCCGGAGCGTAAAACGGTCGAAACTTCATACAAATTGCAATAAAGATGAGAACGATAGTCCGAATAATGTAAATACCACCTCATCTCAAATATATAGACAAATACTCATTCAATTACTGTATTTTCCGGGTTACAAGCGCACTTTTTCCCCTAAAAATACCCTGAAGAATGCGTGTGCTTCTTTCAAGACGAATGTATCAGTTTCCACCATGGTTATCATTATAATATGAATGGTAGTGAGGATACTTTTTCGGTTCAAAATTCATAACACCTGAAGAAGGCTGGAGCGTAAAACGGACGAAAAGTCATTCAAATGGCAATAAAGATGAGACCATAGTCTAAATAATGTAAATACCACCTCATTTCATGATATAGACAAATACTCATTCAATTACTCTATTTTCCGGTTTACAAGAGTAATTTTTCCCCTAAAAATACCCGGAAAAATGAGTGTGCTTCTTCCAAGACCATGGTTATCATTATGATATCAATGGGGTTGAGGATCTTTATTATACATGACTGACAGTAGTGATGATTCTGCAGATGATAGTTTAGAGCTTTTACATGAATCCAGCAGTGATGATTTTTTATGGATTTGAGAATAAATTAAATTTCTTCTATTGTTTTATATTTTTACATGAATATTTAAAAAAAAATTGATTTTAATTTTACGAAATTAAAAACACCTTTGGACAATGAAAGATGTATAGTATATTTACTAACTACGAACTAGTATGTCATTGCCATACAAACAAAATCGTATAAATCGTAGTATTTATGTAAACAATATGTGGCGCAAATATGTGAGAGACTTATGCTGAATGTGTTGTATGAGAATGAATTTTCTTTGTTAGAGATTTCTTTCCAATATCAGGGTGCGGTTTCCAAACCGCAGCGTCTTGCAACTCGGTAAATATTTTTTTTTTAATCATTTCACCCCGAGCAAGGCAGGAATGCCACTGATGAGCTGGGGGCTACATAACTGTAAAAAAATTAATTAGAAAAGAGTGAGGAGTACAAACTAGTTAGAAAAGAGCAATAGAAAGCTGGGAATGCAGGTGCGATGACAGATACATAGGTGGAGAGAAAGGGAAGGATATACGGGGGTGGGGAGAGAGCTAGAATCCAGTGCTTAATAGATGAGTATTGACATTGTATTTAAATTTCTGGAGGTTGTAGCCGTCAGGAAAGCAAGAATATGGTAGCGAGTTCCACAGGCGGGAAATGCGAGAGAAGAAGCTGCAGGAGTAGAATTGTCGTCTGCATTTGGCTAACCTGACTGTGAATGGGTGGGACCCAGTTGCCAGTCTGGTTGCACGAGTAAACACCTGTTGAGGAGGCACCAGTGGCTTAAATTCGTTCGAGCAGAAACCATGAAAGTATTTATAGAACTGACAAAGGGAGGCCACATTTCGACGGTGGGGAAGTGGCTGCAGTCGAGCCGCCAGATCAGTACCTATCACATTACAGACTCTCCTTTGGCTCTGTCGAGAACACCGAGGAGAACGGCAGGGGCACCTGACCATAAATGGCAGCAGTACTCCATGCACGGACGGATGGTTGACTTGTATATATGCAGGATGGATTCAGGCGGTAAAAACATCCTGGATCGACATAGTGACCCAACCTTCTTAGTAGTAGATTTAGCTATGTATTCCATATAGTGGTTCCATTTGAGATCTGAGGAGAGGGTAAAGCCGAGGAGGCGTAGTGTATTGCTCTCAGGGAGAACCGCTTGGTCCATGCTTCTGGGAGACAGGAGACGGCAATAAAGAAATTTTTAAGTAACTTATCGCTTGACTGACTCATGTGCTTCGCGTAAGTACGCTCGTCAAAATCAGAGGGGATAATAATTCAGATTAAAAATTAATGCGTTTTTTTTTTCATCTGAGAATGCGAACCTGTCTACAAATGTATTTCTGTATTTTTTTAGATTGTTAGTAGACAAAGTGTTAAAAATCTAAACTTCGATATTGACTTAACTCTAGATGCAAAAGGAGGCAGCATTGGATTTTGAACAGTGAGGTAAATTGTCGTCTTGATAAATACGCCAAGATTTCCCAACTGGCCAATATGCACTAGTTTCATTTTCCTCTCACGATTTGTGTGCTTTGTAATTCCCTTGTTTTTCATGTTTATTCAAACTTTTACGAACTGCTATTCTCCCGAGGCCCACCAATCAAATCAAAGCAAGTATTTCAACTTTCATCACAGAATTGCGTGTAATTTTATTTTTATTCTATAAAATATCACGAATTTTAAATGATTTTGTTTTGTGCAATCGATATTTGCACATTCCAGCAGGGCGTCAAGTGTCTGCGTTTTAGCCTCGGTAAAATAATAAAAAAACAAACCAAAAATTAAAAAAATAATTTTAATGCTGGTTAACGAACACCAGAACGTTCGTTGTGGTGCAGTAGATATGGGCTTGGAACGAGAAATTGCAGACCTGAGTTCGAATTCTAGCTGAATTCGTTGCATTCCTTTACGTGTAATAATACTCTTGGAAAAGAGCTTAATCCGTTTCTTGCTAAGTGTTAAATAACAAGACAGATTGGGTTCTACAGCCTTGGTTGGTAACCAGTCTACCGCAGAAAGCAATGAGAACCTATTCCGGGAAAATGTTCTACCCAATCAGTCATGTCTCTTTCAAGACATGATCACCCAAGTACGTATCATGTATAACACCTAACTGACTGAATCAATCCAACGGTTTTGGAAACATAACTAATATACTCTTAACTTTATTTAATATTTGTCTCGGTAAACATCTTTGATTAATAAGAAATAGCAACTGTAATTAATTTTGTCCTTTCAAAAATAAATTTTAAATATAATTTACTGTTTTCTAGCAAATGTTATTTGCGTTTTTCTTTTTACAAATGTTCTTATGATTCCAACGTTTCAAACAAATATTTTCTGGTCATCATCAGGTATTATTCATTTGTGATTTAATTCCTGAAATAGTACTTCACTGCCTGTTTGATCCCTTAATAACGGTAACATATTTCTAACCAAATCCTCCATTCACTACATCTTTATATACCGTGTCTCTTCAGGACATATGTGGTGAGGGATTTCGATTTGCTCCTATCCCTTGTCGCTGTTAATATTTTCCTTTTGGTATCTCTCCGAAACCCCGATCTGCAATCCACCTGCTCAAGACTATTAAGTACGTTTCGCTCTGCTTTCCCCTGTCTCTCTTTCCCTCTATCCGTCCTGTGAGTATTAGATTCTTCAAGCCGTCTTTCCTAATTTCGTGTCCACAAAACCTCGGCTGTCTCTTCTTGATGCCAAGTATAAGATTCCTCTTCGTTTTCATTCTCCCCAAAACATCGTTGTTGCTCACAGGTTCGGTCCATGGTATCCTCAACATCCTTCAGCATCCTTCTGTAGAGCCACATTTATGTTGCTTCGAAATATTTTTTTAATCTTTGACCATTCACTACAACACCGTCTCGAAACTTTATATTCAATACCTGATGGTTTTGACATATGGTTAAGATTGTTGATCATCTCTAGCATAGTTTATGAATATATAATTCAGCGCAGTACGTAATCTGTTCAATGAAACAACGTCAAAGATTAACAATCACAAGTCAGACACTCTACGGAATCTGACTATATCGTCAATACCCGGGAAAATATGGTCGCCTTTATACACGTCGCATTGAATATTTTGAGCCTTCTGATTGGTTAAGCCTTCTATTGGTGAACTATAAAATGAGTCAGCTCATGGCTGGCTCACTAGTATACAAGCGTGCCACAAGACTCCAACAAAGATTCCCACATATTTATTCCTTATTCTGTGTCCAATGAATTTCGTCTGACATTTCCTGATTCTGCGTGTCGGTGTTCTTTCTGTTATTATTTTCTTTATGACTTTTTTGTTAATTACTCGCTTTGTCCATAGGAAGTTTACTACATGGCGCCTTTCTGAACAAATATTAAACGTTTTAATAGACAAACGACAAATACGTATATATAAAAATATAAACTTATATTTATTTGGGTCGGTGACGTTTGTGTGGAGTAGAATAGTAGCCAGAGAGTTATTGCGCACACGCAGAAGTTGTTGGGGAATCGTCAACCAGCGGGAGATCTCTCTCTCTTTCTTTCTTTCTTTCTTTCTTTCTTTCTTTCTTTCTTTCTTTCTCTCTCTCTCTTTCTTTCTTTCTTTCTTTCTCTCTCTCTCTTTTTCTCTTTCTTTCTTTCTTTCTCTCTCTCTTTTTCTCTTTCTTTCTTTCTTTCTTTCTTTCTTTCTTTCTTTCTTTCTCTCTCTTTTTCTCTTTCTTTCTTTATCTCTCTCTTTATCTCTTTCTTTCTTTCTTTCATTCTCTCTCTCTTTTTCTCTTTCTTTCTTTATCTCTCTCTTTATCTCTTTCTTTCTTTCTTTCTTTCTCTCTCTCTTTCTTTCTTTCTTTCTTTCTTTGAGTTCTGAACTCTTTCTCTTCCGTTGTCAACCAGAAACTCCACATTTATATAACCCAAAATTCTTACGCAATTTTTCGTTTTCGAGTTGTCGATAATTTTGACGTCATCAGAAATGTGAAGCCTTTGTTATCATCTGCGATTTTTAACATTGATGTCAAACATATTTTTGGCGAGTAAGGTACTATATTACACATAGAACTCTCAGTATACTTCTGGAGAAATATATTTTTAGATATCTTGATTCTTTTTCATCTTAAATTTCACTTAATAATAATTAATCCATTTAGTTTACATACCCCCCCCCCACCAAATCTTCTCAGTCAGGTAAACATTACAATTATCAAAAATATATGATGATTTCTTTCTTTCTAGAAGTTTAAGTAAAACAGTTTACTTATTGTCATTTTTTTTAAAACAGACATGACATTTGTCTCTACTTCTAAGATGAGGTAATATTTACATTATTTACACTGTTCGGACTGCTTTCTTTATTTCTCTTGTTATGTTAACGACGTTTCAGCCGATGTATTCTGCGGCCTTCCTCACGTGCTAGAAGTTTTGAACCGAATCCTCAAGGACACATGTCTTAGTGAATATAGGTGTTGCTTGCTTCCAGTGACTTGACCCAATGAGTTTTGAATACGTGGCAAAAGCTGTGTTGAACAGATAACTTAGAGAGTTGAGTTAAAGGGAGATAACTACGTGGCATCCGGAAGTGGCATTGCACATGGGATGAGAATGATATACCCCAGTGATCGTAATAAAGTGTTCGGTTCAAAATTCCTAGCTACTGAAGAAGATTAGAGCGTACAATGGCCAAAACGTCGTAAACATGGCAATAAAGATGAGGACAACAGTCGAAACTGTAATAAATGTAAATATGACATTTCTTTTTTTTTTTCGTTAATTGATTTTTACGGCTTATCAATTTTTAGTATTTGTCTATATTTCCGAGATAAGGTAGTATTTACAGTATTTATATTATTCAGAATATTGTCCTCATCTTTGTTGGCATTTGCACAGTTGTTCTTGTCCTTAAGAACACATGACCCAGTGGATATAAACGTTGGATAGTTCCTGACTTGACAGTTAAAGTTGTGAGTTCAATACCAGTCGACAGCAGTGGTGAACAAGTAGTGAACAAGTAACTTGCAGGGTTGGAGGAAGATAACTCATGACTTCCAATCGAGGCTTTACGCAAGGAATGGAGCTCATATAACCAAGTGATTGTAATAAAGAATTCGGTTCGAAATTGTTAGCACCTGAAGTAGTCCGGATAATGTAATTACTATCAATTTTTTGCAGGTTATTTAAAGCTAAGAATTATCTGGATACTAAGAGATTTTAGACATAAAAATGATTTGCGAATGTGCGTTGTGGTGCAGTGGATATCGGCTCGAAACGAGAAATCGGGGAGCCGAGTTCAAATTCCAATTGAATTCTTTGCATTCACTTACGCGCAAATATCCTTGGGAAAGGTATTAATCTTTCTCTTTCCTCCAGTTATGGGTTAAATAACAGGACATATTGGGTGCTATAACTTTGGATGGCAACCAGTCTACCGCAGAAAGCAATGGCAACCTACTGCGGGATAATCTTCTACCCAGTCAGTCATGTCTCTTTCGAGACATGATCGCCCAAGCGTGTATCATGTTTGGCACTTAACTAACTGACTTAGTATAATAGTTGGAGACATGATTAACGCTTATACTGGTCATGAAGTGGGGGTTCAGTTTTCTATTGTTATGAAGTAATAAGCTGATCCCCCACAAAGTACTACTTTATAATATAATACACCTTTCCCCCCTCTAGCTATGAGTCAAATAGCAGGGCAGATTGGGTTCTATAGCCTTGGCTGGCAACCAGTCTACCTCAGAAAGCAATGGCAACCTACTCCGGGATAATCTTCTATCCAGTCAGTCATGTCTTTTTCGAGACATGATCGCCCAAGCGTGTATCACGTATGGTACTCAACTGACTAACTTAGTATAATAGTTAAAGACATGATTAACGCTTCTACTGGTCATAAAGTGGGGGTTCAGTTTTCTATTGTTATGAAGTAATAAACTGATCCCCCTCAAAGTATTACTTTATAATATAATACATCTTTTCCCACTCTAGCTATGAGTCAAATAGCAGGACGGATTAGATTCTATAGCCTTGGCTGGCAACCAGTCTACTGCGGGATAATCTTCTATCCAGTCAGTCATGTCTCGAAAGAGACATGATCGCCCGAAGCGTGTATCACGTATGACATTTAATTGACTGACTGGATGATTTACTGATTCAGTTTACACTATTTAATTCATAGTTGAGGGAGAGGGCATTTGCGAGTAAGTGATTATAACGCACCTGACTTGAATTAGAACCCAGCTCTCCGATTTCAAATTAAATGCCGTTATCCATACACCACCGACACATCTATAGCTTACAGCACCTGGTTTTCCCAAGCGGTCACCCATCTAGGTCGCGAGTCTTAACGCAGCTAATCTTTGGTGATCGTACGAGAATCGGTGTTTTCGTAAGCCTGACATTTCTTTTCCTGTCACCTTAAAAATAGACATAATATCCGGAATCTGATATATCCGAAATATCTGAGAGTGACAGACGTGATCTACAAAACGGCTAAAGGCTAACAATGTATATGCTGGGATTTCTTTGAATCTATCGATTACCAATCATCATGATGCTACCAGACAGCGTAACCGAGAATTAGAAATCAATAAAAAAAAAAGTAAGAATTGGAGAATTAAAATAGCAAAACGCAAGTGCTCGTAACAAAAAATCATAAAACATGCATCCATGTTTACTTTGGTTCAAACGGTAGAGTAATAGATAGTGGCTCAAATAGGGGCAATCAGGGATTCAAGTTCGAATTCCATTCTAGTCCAGTTACATTCACTTAATGTAAATGCCCTTGCGAATGGTTAAATCTCGTCTTTTCCAGTTATGGGTAAATATTACGACAGACTATCAGGTCTTCCCATAAGTTCTGTCCGATTTTTGGATAAAAAAAAACAAGTGACCAAAATGTCGTAGTTAATCAAAATTTAATCATCAATATACATTCCCTGATTTTCTATGACTTCCTTCCATCTATTTTTAAGCCGATTAACCCCATTAAGATAAAACTCGTTTGGTTTTGAAGTGAAGAACTCTACAATGTCAGTTTCGATCTCCTCCTGGCTAGTGAAAGTTTTTTCCTTCAAATGATTGTGTAAACTACAAAACAAATGATAGTCTGAAGGAGCAAGGTCGAGAGAGTAAGGTGGATGAGGAATTTTTCCCCAACCAAGCTCTTCGATCTTCTGTGATGTGATCTTTGCAATGTGATGTCGGGCATTGTCCTGATGAAACATCACTCTTTTTCGAATCACTAAAGCGGCTCTTTTGACGGGTTAACTATGAATTATTAATATAAGTTTTTACTAGAGACTAAATGAGAGGTCTGTTTTCTATTATATTAAGTAGTAAAGAGATCCCCCAGAATTACTGTATTTTAATAATTGCAAAGATTATAGAAAAGTTATAATTGTGTTATAACTTAAAATAATAAGGAAGTGCTTCGCCATAAGGTAATGGCTAGTAAGTCTAATCTGATTGAACATTACTACTATTTTTGATTTTTGATTCTCACTAGGTGCCATATAAAATTCGATATAGAAACGTAATGAGTGATGCCATGCAAATTTAACGAATCTGGCTTAAGTGAAACAAATATCAGGTCATCCCATAAATCCTGTCTGATTTTTGGATAAAAAACAACAAGTGACCAAAACGTTGTATTTAATCAAAATTTAATCATCAATGTACATTCCCTGATTTTCTATGACTTCCTTCCATCTATTTTTAAGCTGATTAATCCCATTAAGATAAAACTCTTTTGGTTTTGAAGCGAAGAACTCTGCGATGTCAGTTTCAATCTCTTCCTGGCTCGTGAAAGTTATTTCCTGCAAATCATTTTGTAAACTACGAAACAAATGATAGTCTGAAGGAGCAAGGTCGGGAGACTAAGGTGGATAAGGAATTTTTTCCCAACCAAGCTCTTAGATCTTTTTTCATGTGATTTTTGCAGTGTGATGTAAACTGTCCCGATGAAACAAAAGCGGGTCTTTTTTTTCTTTAAAGCTTGATATAAATGCTCTAATTGCTGACATTGATCAGTTCCCTTGAATTACCCCTTCTCAATCCCACCAGATAGAGAGAAGAACCTTTTTCTTATGAAGTTCCTTTCTCGATTGTGGTTGGGCCTTTTCCCCTTTACCAAACCACTGTTTACGACATTTAACATTGCGATAGAAGATCCATTTTACATTATCAGTTACAAGTCTATACACAAAGGGTGAAATGAGTTCGCGAGAATGGAGCGAAGAGCAGAAGTCATCTCTTCAACTGATAATGCAGGATTTTCTTCAAGTGTTGCTTCAAGAAGCTTATCATCAAACTCAAATATTCGATCTCCATTTTCAAGGCTGAAATCTCCACTTCTGAATTTTGTAAACCACCGCCTGCAAGTTCTTTCATTCAAGCACCCATTTCCATAAGCTGAGTGAAGGTTTCGAACTGATTCTGTTCTAGCGATTCCCTTTTTGTATTCTGAAATCATTACATGCCTTACATGCTTTTAGATACCTCGATGTTAAAAAAAACTTTATTAAAAGTATTTCTTATTTTTATTAATCTGTAAAATAAAATTTAGTTAATGTAAATGTATCCAAATACGTAAAAATGTTTTTTAATTTCATTTGACATTTTAGAATACAATTAAATTTTATTCAAATGTAATGAAGTTAAATTCAACAGAACTTATAGGATGACCTGATATATACTACGCAGCCAAAATGAAAGATAGCTTTAAATTTGAAATCTTCAACTATAGGTTAAATATCCTATGGGTTAAATATCTAAACTTATTTACAAATGGAACTTTGTCTGTGTAGATGTGTGTGTGTGTGTTTGTGTGTCCATTACATATAGACTCCGAAATGGCTGAACCGATTTTCTTGAAAATTTATACAGTTGTACTACACTCCTGATCAAAAATTTAAGACCACTTAAAAATCTTTAAAAAGAAATTTTATTTTTATGGATAGATTTTAAACTCCTCCCACTTAAGGTTACCAATACTACAATCTAAAAGTTTATGGAAACAAAAAGCTACATTTCAAACATTTTATTTAGAAATTTACATTTTTATAAAATGAGGCGATTTACACATGATCAAAATTATAAGATCAGGGGTATAAATTGTTAGATCTATGGCAATTCCAATGTTTTTAGTTCAGTTAGAGATTAGCAATCACTGCGTAAAGGTGTTAACATGCCTAAAGCAAGCAAACTTACCAAAGTTGAGCGTTCTCGAATTCTAGAATTCCATAAACAAGGTTTGTCACAGCGGGCGATCGCAGCTAAGGTAAATCGCAGTAAAACTGTGATTTGCAACTTTCTAAAGAACAGTGAGAATTATTGAAAAGCAAAATACTCTGGTAGGCCCCAAAAAATTTATCCTGCATTGAGTAGGAGAATAAGACAGGTTGCTATGAAAGACGGGGGACTTTCTTCTAGTCAAATTAAGGCAGTCACAGATGCTGACTGCAGTCCCGTAACCATCAGACGACACTTAAGAAAAAAAAGCATGGTAAATAAAAAGCGTAAACAAATTCCTCGGCTGCTTCAACGTCACAAGTTGGGCTGCTTAAAGTTTGGTCATGAATACCAAACATGGGACGTTGAGAAGTGGAAGAAAGTCCTGTTTTCTGATGAGAAAAAATTCAATCTCGATGGTCCTGATGGCTTCCAACGATACCGGTATAACAAAAACATGCCTCCTGAAATTTTCTCCGCACGTCATATTGGTGGAGGGTCCCTAATGGTCTGGGGTGCCTTTTCTTACAGAGGGACGATGGAGCTCCAGGTGATGCAGGGTCGTCAGAGAGCGGCTGGTTGTGTTAACATGATACAAAAAGCATCTTTGATGACGGATGGCCATCGGTTGTGTGGGGATGGTTGGTTATTCCAACAGGATAATGCTGCAATCCACGCTGCAAGACGGACCTTGACCTTTCTACAAGAAAATGGGGTCCATCTCTTGGGACATCCTGCATGCTCACCAGACTTGAACCCAATTGAAAATGTTTGAGGATGACAAGAGATGGTTATCGAAATGGCAAACAATATTCAACAAAAAATGAACTTTGTGAAGCCATCTTCAGAAGCTGTAGCAACTTCCCCCGCACCTTAATGGAAACGCTTATTTCTAGCATGCCCGACAGAATTTTTGAAGTCATTAAAAGCAGTGGAGGTAGACTTCATTATTAAATTTGGTTGTTGAATATTTTCATACACTTTTTGTACAATTTCGTAGAACTTTTGTCTCTGGTCTTATAATTTTGATCATGTGCAAATCGCCTCATTTTATAAAAATGTAAATTTCTAAATAAAATTTTTGGAATGTAGCTTTTTGTTTCCATAACCTTTTAGATTGTAGTATTGTTAACCTTAAGTGGAAGGAGTTTAAAATCTATTTGTAAAAAAATATTTCTTTTTAAAGATTTTTAAGTATTCTTAAACTTTTGATCGGGAGTGTATAAGCGTCTGCGAGTGTTCTTAGCAAGGTTTTGTGTCGAGGTACCCCCGATAAATATCGAAAATCGATAATCAACAAAATTGGGTTATAGAAGGAGTGGTCCGATTTTAATCAAATTTGACACACTCATAGACAAAGACATAAGAAACGATATTCAGAAATTTCAAGGTTGCAGTTCTTACAATAGTGCAGAAAATTCGATATCTATCCCAGGAAATCAAAATTTGACTTACATCCGTTCATTTTTCTTTCAGTCTACGATTTCGCTTTAACTGGAAACAACTATTGCTTTTCAGTCTTTCGTGCCAACGTGCAAAGAGTCTGAGCTCCAGGACCATGGATTAGTTTTAAAGCTTTCATTACACCCGAGCAACGCCGGGCTAAACTGCTAGTACTCACTAAATTTCAAACGTTCAAGCATGGTGATTACTGTATTGGCCTTTTAATACAAGGTCAATCCAGGTTCTGCTAACAAGAATGGAAAGACTCTCGATCGGGACTTCAAGAAGTGTTCAATTTATTTTATTCAATTATATATTCACCATTATTTGATATTCATTTTTGCTACCTATCAGTCAGCCTACTGGGTAAAATTCATAGGTATTCATGTGAAAATATTTTCGATGAACTACTAAATTTGGTTTTCATTGGAGAAAGTCCCCCCTATTAAAACGCCCTGCAGCTTTTGAAAAAAGAGTAAATATTTGCTTAGTGTTTAGTCCAGTTTTAGGTGTGATATAATATCATTGATCTTTCCTGATGGGCGTGTGACCTAGTGGTTAAAACGGCCACTTTCTGCGTTCAAAACTCATTATTGTTGGTTTATCAGGAAGGTATCTTCTTTATGTTACCGATCTAGAGGAGATGATTCGAGCGTGCGACACATTTGGAAAGTGCATGACAAGCATACTACGGGTTAACTCAACACTGAGTGGGTAGCCGTCAATGGTTGTGCAAGCACGAAGTAACAAGTCATTGTGACCGAGGATTTGAATATCGTGGCCATGTGCAAGCTGTTTGTTACGCTAGCTAGCAGAATATCCTCCAGAAATTGTAACTAAGGTCCGCTTAGTATAGGTGCAAATTAAATTTCAGGTAGGCTGTGTGGGTGTTGAACAAATACTTCACCTCGGGGTTCTTGACAGAATCCAACGTAGAATCTGTAATGTGATAGATACCGACTTGGCAGCTCGGCTGCAGTCGCTATCTCACCTGCGTGACGTGGCTTCTCTGTGCCTCTTCTATAAATACTTTCATGGCTTCTGCTCCAATGAACTGGTGCCTCCTAGGTATGAATTTACATGAGCTACTAGATTAGCAACTAGGTCCCACCATTTCACAGTGAAACCGATAAAATGTAATCGCAATTTCTACTCTAACAGCTTCTTTTATCTCACCTCTCGTCTGTGGAATTCCCTTTCATATACTTGCTTCTCCGACAGCTACAAGAATTTAAATGTAAGGTCAATAGACATCTCCTATCTCACTAACTCGCATCCATTCTGTCAATCTCTTTTCCCCTCTACTCCACCCCTAATCTCGGTATTCTCATCCGTATATTATCCTCCTCCTGACATTTCCTATAACTAACCCTTTCTTTCTCATCAGTTTCCCCTATGTAATTCCCTGAGCAACACTGGCAGTAGAATGCCTTGCTTGGGGTGAGAAGATTAAAAAAAAAAGGGTGTCTGCAGCGGGGATTATCTTGACACCTTATTAGAGAAGCATCAAAATGAGTGGTCAGCCAAAATATTCTGTCATTACTTGTGTGTACCATGGAAAGTTCGCTGACGAACTAAATACATCTACCAGTTATAACCTTCACAACAAGGACCTGCAATAATCGGATCATTGTTGCGAACCACCCCATCATCTCTGTATTCCATTAGTGAGAAATTCCGCTTGAGAAGTTTCTTTACCCGAACAATTGCTTTGTGGAACCGACTCCCAAGAGAATGCTTCTTATCACTACAATCCTAACCTGTTCAATTCTGAGGTAAATGTTTATCTTCCCACCCCAATATCCGCATACACTGTGCCTCTTACCATGTATAAATGTTCCGCCACCGTTCACTACGTATTCCATTAGTCAGAGAGATATTCCACTCGAATTTGAGATTTTGAGTTTTGTTTAACGGCATATCGACCTCTTTGGGTTATTTAATGCCAAATAAGTCGGATTTTAAGTTATTTTTTTAATGTTCGGTTATAGTAAAAAGGTTGATTTAGTCAGATTTTAATGAACATTGTTTTGTTTGTATTCTTTTTTATTTAAAAATGTCTTAGTGTTATATTCAAAAATGCTTTGCTAAGAATATTTTTTTCCTTCAAAAATGTGTCATGGTTATAATTTTTTCTTCAAAAATGCATACTTTTCTATCAAGTCTATTTTTAAACGTTCATAATGTTTTGACCCCAGTTTGTTTGTTAGCTATTTGCCCATAGCTGGGTCCCTAACAGGTGTTACCACTCCAGGACAGGGTGGACATGAGAACAACAGCAATTATGAAGTGGTTCCATGCTCCTCACAACCTTCCAATCAGAGGGCTTGCTGCCGGATGCAGTTTACCGCCATACCCATGATCTATTCCTCTCGAGCTGTTTTTCCTCCAAGCCACTTTTTTGTGAAACCGAGTCCAAAGAGGATGTTTTCCAGATCCTTACAATCTTAACCTCTTCAAATTTAAGGTAAACCGGTATCTTCTCCATATATCCGCATAAACTGACCGTCTTGTTCTACATTGCGTGGCTCTCGGGTGAGCTACGTTGTTAAATTGAAAAATGCGAAAAGAGAAAAGTGAACAAAAATAAAAAAAATGTTTTTAAATCAAACAGGAAATAAAAATGAAAAAAGAGAAAAATTAAAATAAATAAAAACATCGACAAAACGAAAGCGAAACTGAAAACTGATAAAATGAAAATTATCTTCATAATCTATATCTCTTACTTTTTAAGCCTCTACCTTGAGTGACTTTCTGGTCTTTGAGAAGAGGAAAGTCATTGTAAAAAATTCCTCCCAAAAACAAATAATAAAAAACAGATTTCTATTAACTTTTAATCTATTCATCCAAAGCAAGGTGGTAATGCCGCTAAGATGCAAGGGACTACCGAGAATCGTTTGAAAGAACCAGAAACACAACTCTAAAAAGAAAGGATATACGTTTAATCCCGTTTCAAATATTACGGAAAATTGTGAATCGGGTGATATGTATGACTATAAACTATTATCATTATCGATACTCACGGGATCCACATGTTTGAGTAGAGACCTTCTGCTTTTCTTTTTCTGCTTTTTTGGGCAGTGGCACCAACGTTCTATCGGCCTAGAAATTTTCAGTCTTACAACAGAAAATGTGCCTCGTGACAAGAATCAAATTTGTATTCCCTTTTTAATCTGAGACACCAACTTAAAGCCAAGCGCAGTTTTACCCCGGGCCGAAAGAACAGTGCGAAATTCAAATTACCTTGTTTAAGAGGCGCATTTACGACCCTCAATATTCATGCCAACTTACACTAGATTCACTGCCTGAAAACCAAAAAACTAAACGAGTTCCATAAATGTTCTTGTCTTATTCTTGCCTTGAATTATCATGAAAGACAACGTCATATCAATTTTAATCTAAAGTTACACTGCCACTTACGTTACTGAACTCCAAATTTTATTTGAAACTGCCATGTTTTAAGATGATATATTCGTTATTACATTTGATTCCTGAGAATGAAAATTTCTCATAACCCAGCCTCACAAAATGAGATAACGCCATTTGTCAAAGAAAATGATTTGGACTTAGAAAATTGATCCTGAAACTTGGGACGAAACAAGTAAAATTGAGTTAATTCTATCCTTTAAAGAAACCAATTAGCATAACTCGTGCTGAGGAGACGATTATACAAGATGGCAGAGAAGGATAATATGGAAGATATTTTTTAAATAACATTCGGAATAAATTATCTTTATGTTATTGAAATGAAATTAAAATGTTTAGCATTAGAATTAATGGTTAGAGGGTAAGATATAACCTGAAATAGGAGGTATGGGATTAAAAAAAAAAAACAAATCTTAATCCATTTTGTCTTCTACGGAATAATAAAAAAATAAATGCTTTTTAAAACTTTAAAATTGCAAAAATTCAACATTATTGGATTAGCTTTAGACGTTGATATTTTTTTAAAATATAAATTATATCCAGTGACTTAATTTCAGATCTCAGTCTTGCAATTTCCGTTCTCTGTTCGAAAATTTCTCTGATAGCTAATTTTTTCTTTTAGTGTACTGAAATTATATGTGATATCAGTCCCTCGAAATAGCAATCAATGTTGAACAATCTCTTGAGTGATAAAGAAGAGAGATGAAGTGCTTAAATGTATTGAAAGTGTGATCAGTGAGGATTCGTTTAATTTATTTTGTTTTACGGCATATCGACATCAATGGGTTATTTACTGCTGACAAGATTTTTTTTACAATTGATTTGTATGAATAGAATATGTATTTTTTTAAAAGAAATTAATTTGTAAATCAGTATCCATTGATATTTTTCGGTAAGGCTTATATCGAGAACCATATGTATTGCTGGTAATATGTTTCTTTAAAAAATGCATTGCTGAAATTTTTTTCAAAAGTATATGACTGAATTTTTACTATAAAAATCTATTTTTATCCTTTCATTGTGTATCGACCCCATTATAGAGTTTAACTGCTTGCCCATAGCTGGAACCCTAACGGTTGCTACCACCCCGATCAAGAGTAGACTTGGGATAACAGCAATTAAGAGCTGTTTTCATGCTCCTGAAATATCCTCATCACAGGTTTGCTGACATGTGTGGTTTAAAGGTTCAGAGGAGGGTCTGTAATGTGATAGATACCGACTTGGCAGACCGCCTGCAATCTCTCTCCCACCAGCGCGACGTGGCTTCCCTGTGTCTCTTCTATAAATACTTTCACGACTTCTGCTCCGATGAACTTAGATCACTAGTGCCCCCTAAATACGAATTTGCACGAGATACTAGATTAGCAACTAGATCCCACTCTTTTACAGTGAAAAATGCAGCTGCAACTTCTACTCCAACAGTTTCTTTCCTCGTACTTCCCGACTGTGAAATTCTCTTCCAAACGATTGCTTCCCGGACGGTTACAATCTCCAGGAGTTTAAATGTAAGGTCAATAGACACCTCCTAACACACTAACCTGCTCCCATTCTATCAAACACTCTTCCCATCTGCCCAACCCTCATCCTCGTTCTCCTTACTCCTCTGTCACCTTCCTCCTGGCATTCCCTATGTCTAACCACTCCTTCTCTTTACCTTCCCCTATGTAGCCCCATGCGCAAAAGTGACTGTGGAATGCCTTGCTTGGGATGAAATGATTAAAAAAAAATAGTGATGACCGGGGAACGACAGCACCAGCACTTAAGAGCCCGGTTCCACGTTCCTTACATTCTCCCACCTAGAGGCCTTGCTACCAAATGCAGCTTATCGTCATGTTTAAGGCCCACCTTAGCTTGAAGGAACAATAGGAATTAAAAACTTGTTCCACACTCCCCACAACCTCGCACATAGAGGTCTTGTTGCCGGATGCGGTTTTTCGTTTTACCCAGGACCGATCAGTGAGGATGTTTTAAATAAAATACGAGTTCAAAAAAGATAAACTTAAAACAAATAGATACAAGTGAAATTAATAAGAAAAATAACGGAGAAAGAGTACACGGTGAACTTAAAATCCGCAAGATCTTTTGAAGTTAAAAGAATCAGGGGTAAATAGTAAGCCACTTTGGAAATAGATCTTTCGAAATTTTAAAAACTTTTAATTAAATAGGTAAATCTGGAAGAGCATGGCTCGTGGATAATGGTTCGAAGAAGGATGGGTGAAACAGGGTGAAACATCGTGAATATGGCAATACAGACGAGGATAACAGTCCGAACAATGGAAACATTGTAAATAGTTACATTACCTTAGTTGGATGTGCGTTGTGGTTCATTGGATATTGGCTCGGAACGAGAAATCGTGGAGCCGAGTTCGAATTCAATCTCTTTTTACTGATTATAATACATTCAGTATTTTTGTAGTTTATGAGTAGTCTTTTCTTTCTACTTTTTGTAACTATTTCCTGTAGGAAATTGTGCCGTTTAATTTTTGTGTCTGCTATCAGCACAGTATCATCTGCGTATTTTATATTGTCCAAATTGTGGCTGCATATGATGAATCCTGCACTCTTAGAATTCTCTTACAGTGTAGGTTGAACAAATCAGGTGAGCAGACACATCCTTGTCTTAAACCTTTTTCTATTTTCGTAGATAGGAAATTAAGAATTAAAGACACCCTTCTTTTTCACTTTTACAAAAATTCACACTGACGTGTGAAATCCTGCTTTTTCCGAAATAGAAAAAGAATTGACCATGCGCTTAAAGAAAATGTGGAAACCGGATTTCGCAAGTAGATGTTAAATTGGTTTTCTGACCAATGGAAGCGATTTGTAAAAAATCTAAATGCTGTAAATACTTCGGTCAGCGTCGGCCAGTCAGTCAGATCAGAGCAGCGAGACGAAACAACTAAAATGTAACAAGGGAGAACATTAGGTCAACCCGGACATAAGGTCACGTCGCATATCATCCTTTTTCTCCTCCTTTCTTGTGTGCTGATTCATTTTACTTCTTCTTCTCCATCCAAAGACATTCCTATCAAACAAGCGCTGATACATACATACGTACGTACGCATAAACTCTTTCCAATCAATTACTACTACGAACATTTCCTCAATTCTTGATACCTTTAACTTTTTCATTGAACATTAGTTTCTACCACAATTCATACTATCCTTTATATTAATAAATTTATATTTTAATATACAAATGCATATTTTTAGTCTTCCACGATTCCACAGTAATACACACATTCCAGTAATTGAACATTTCAACCTGCCAACGACCAATCTTCTGATTATACCTTTCTGATAATTTTGCATCAAACGTGTAAGTTGTAGGGAGTTCGGTTAAGTATGACACAAGGCCGAATTAATAAACATTAACCATTTCCCAATAGCTTCACTATCCTTGCATATCTGCTGAACTCACTTTTTGTCCTTATGCAGGCAGTTTGTTGTTAATATCGGTTCTTGATTGCTCTGATGTCCTTCCCGAATATGACGAGGTTGCCAGGCGTCATCATAATTTTTTTTGTGGCGTACTTTGATGAACGCTTTTAATTTTGCCAACGTGAACGTCTTCAGTGATTTTGACTAAATTATAGCACTGAAAAATTAACTACTCGACTAATTAAAGCATTATTACCAACTACTGCAGACTTTATTAGAATAGTTACTTATATCGTATAAAATGAGGGTGTTTTAATTCAATCGTTGTGGTGCAGTGGATATCGCCTCGGAACGAGAAATCGGGGAGCCGAGTTCGAATTCCAGTTGAATTCATTGTATTCACTTACGTGCAAATACACTTGGGAAAGGTATTATTGCGTCTCTTCTTTCCAGTTATGGGTCAAATAACAGGACAGATTGGGTTCTGTAGCCTTGGCTGGCAACCAGTCTACCGCAGAAAGCAATGGCAACCTACTGCGGAATAATCTTCTGCCAAGTCAGTCATGTCTTTTTTGAGACATGATCGCCCAAGCGTGTATTACGGATGGCACTTAACTAACTGATATCGAAAATAGATTGTCAGAAGTGTAAGCTGACATTGTAAATATTTTTGGATAAGTCAACATATCTTTCATACAAATCGTTTTTTCACCTCGTGTTTAAGAACTCTTTGTCAAAAGTCTTTTTACATGAGAAATTTAAATTGAAATGAAGTATGCATAAGTAATTAATTTTTTACATCAATCTTGACAAGTACATAATCTAATGCAAAAAAAAAAACATTGTTGTAATTACTCTATTGAATTTCTACGGTTATAGCTAAAAGCATATAGTTTTTTGCGAATCTATAACTAATACAAGGCTTTTTTTTTAAATTGTTATAATTAGTACTGAATTTTTTGAGAAACACGTAATTAACTCTGTTTTGATTACTACTAGCATCATAGCCCGGCGTTGCCTGTGCAATTCAGAACATTTTAGTAGTATGAGAAAATGCCACTTTTTATTTTACATATTTTGTTTTTGTTTGAAAAATATTTCTTTTGTTTCAAAAGTACAGGGAAAATATTCACATTTTTGCTGACCAAATGAATCTTCAAAACGTCGGTATAAAAATTAAATATAAAGGTTCATTATTTTTTTAATAAAAAATATTTTAGTCGCGTTTGACACCTGTGATTTGATTTCTGTGACGTAATTCACCAACCATCTTAGATCTTAGATAAACATCTAAGATCTTTTACGGAGCAAATATCAAAAATTGGGCGCATTGGCCAAAAAGTGCGAAAGTGACAATTTCTGAACTTAAACTCAAAAAGTATATGTCGACCTGGCTTCCCTGAAGATATGTGTCCCTAGAAAGTTTGAATGACGTAGCTTAAAAAATGTAGGCGTGCATAGGTAACAATCAGACACAGACTCACAGATTGCCTTTTATATATATAGATATCACATCCAATAAATACCCCAATACAGAATTTTAAACGATTTTAAATTATTATAAATTATTATAATTAAAATGTAAAAAAAAAAATGAAAAAATTCTAGTAAAAATTCATTATTCATCAGAAAAATTTTATTTCTTCGGACAATAATTTCCTTAATATTACTTATTTGCAACAACAATTAAAAGCTTTTCTAATTAAGTAATGTCATAGTTTTATTGGATTCATAATTTTTCAATTCAGATCAGAATTTCAGTCAAATGGTAAAAATTTGAAAAACAATAGGTGATTTACAATCTCCACTGACTCCTACTTTTAACAAAAAAATAATTTCAACAAATAGCTAAATCTACTGCTAAGAAGGTTGGGTCACTATGCCAATGTTTTTTCCGCCTGAATCGATCCTGCATATATACAAGTCAACCATCCGTCCGTGCATGGAGTACTGTTGCCATTTATGGTCAGGCACCCCTGCCGTTCTCCTCAGTATTCTCGACAGGCACCAAAGGAGAGTTTGTAATATGATAGGTACTGATGTGGCGGCTCGAATGCAGCCACTTCCCCAACGTCGAAATGTGGCCTCCCTTTGTCTGTTCTATAAATACTTTCATGGCTTCTACTCAGACGAACTTAAGTCACTGGTGCCTCCTCAACAGGTGTTTACTCGTGCAACCAGATTGGCAACTGGGTCCCACCCATTCACAGTCAGGTTAGTCAAATGCAGACGACAATTCTACTCCTGCAGCTTCTTCTCTCGCACTTCCCGCCTGTGGAACTCGCTCCCGTATTCTTGCTTTCCTGACGGCTACAACCTCCAGAAATTTAAATGCAATGTCAATACTCATCTATTAACCACTGGACTCTAGCTCTCTCCCCACCCCCGTATATCCTCCCATTTCTCTCCACCTATGTATCTGTCATCGCACCTGTATTCTCAGCTTTCTATTGCTCCTTTCTAACTAGTCTGTACTCCTCACTCTTTTCTAATTAATCTTTTTACAATTATGTAGCCCTCAGCTCATTAGTGGCATTCCTGCCTTGCTCGGGGTGAAATGATTAAAAAAAAAAAATAAGAAGCTTCTGTGCGAAATTTCATGAAATTAAGTAAGTGGGAGATTACATATTTAAAAAAATTGTTTTACCGAAATTTGCTAAAAGCACGTCAAAAATAAATTCATTTAGTTGTGAATAAATCCTGAAAAGTTAATTAAAATCAGACAATTATTTGATTTTTACAAGAATTTCCAAATAAAAATGTGTTTTTAACAATAAGTCAATGTTAAAAGTTAGCCCCGGTGAGGACGTAAAAATCAAGATTTTACCAAAATTTTGAACGTGTTAGAAAGGATTAAAAAATTTCTAAAAATTAATTAACAAATACTTTGGCCTTTCATTTTAATAATAAGAGCAACATTTTGACGATAAATATTTATTTTTGTTCAGTTTGTGGCCGTTTTCTTTACGCTATGCTGTTTTTCCCACGAAATAGTGAAGGTACCTAGTTTTAACAGTGCTTTATGTAAGCTGAGCCCTGCAAAGATTTATATGCTATCCCTTCCTCTCGGTCGTACCGATATGATCCAAAGGAATACAGGGCATTACATTTGGCGAGGGCTTTTCGGAGTTCCCAGAAATTGTCATTGTTGACAGCTGACGCTTTCGAGGCACCACCTATTTTTATTACCCGGATATAAGAGACCCTGATATGAGAGAAACGCGGATATAAGAGAATTCTTATCCGGTCCCGACAACTCTCTTATATCCGGGTTACACTGCACTTCTATAGCCATTTCATTATTTTGATATGACCTTAGAACAGCGGAAGTTTAAAATTAGGTTTATCTTTCACAAAATGGCCTGCCTTCCCGGGAAGTCGTGCTTCATCAATCTGAAGTCGCTGGTTATGAAGCGGCAATTTTCTGCCTTCACCCATTCTCGGGCTTTGAGATGGACTTAATTATCAGAGACTATTTTAGATACATGCCACCAATGTATTTTATACACAGTAGGAGGCTGTCTTCACTATCATCTGCGGCTATGACAAACTCTGGAACATCTATAATGTAACATAATGTATAAACATTTAATACATTACATTACTTTTTAGATGTATAATAATGGTTTTTAGATTACGTGCTTTCGACCCTTCAAAAATTAAATTTAACGTTAAATTAATAAAAAATACTAGAAAACAAGTCAAATTACGAAATAATCCCTGAATAAATAAACACGGACATCAAAAATTATTAGGACATTGAATAAGTTTTGACTTAGTTTTCATGAAAAGTAATGTTTTATTTACAAAAATGTAGTAAAAAACATGTCTCTGAAAGTATTATTCATCGCTAACCACAATTCTTTTTTTTACCAATTTTCTGCCATAATTTGAATTCTACATCAATTTCGATCAGACCCGATAGGATATCGGGGTATCAATTTTCAATATCGGAGTCAAATGTCATCCAAGGATAAACTAACCTAAGTAAGTCCATGAAAACTTATCGTACTCATCGGGAGTAAAGTTGAAGAAAATGAGCCATATTGATGACTGAATAACGGTTTTTGATCAGATTCGATAGACTATCGGGGGTATCGATTTCTGATATCGGGGAAAATGAGTCGTCTGTGAAGTTCTACTAATGTTTGAGACTAAAAACTATAATTTTACTAAGCTAGAGTAAATTCTGCAGCAAGAACCACGATAAAAAAACTGAAATCCTGATCTTGATCACACCTGATCGGATATCGGGATATCGATTTCCGATATCATGGAAAAAATGGAAAAGATAAGTAGCCCCTTACCTGACCAGAATTCTAAAGAATATTTGTGTGAAGTTTGGTGAGAATCGGATAAAAATTGTGGATTTGTATAAAGAACATACAGGCAGAAGGACAGCTAGACAGACACACACACGAACATCTTGTCATTCATATATATATAGATACATTTATTGTAATTGTTCGGATGAGCTCTTTGTTATGGCACTTAATCTTTTTGAATTCAAACGTTGAACTAAACTGTTGCAAAGATCTCAACATTTTACTGTTGATCAGGCTAGCCGTATGTTCTATGCTAATAGTTTTTTCTCGCATTTCTTGGTAGTGGACCTCCATTCCGACTCCATGCTTTCCCGCCAACTTTAATCTACATAAATTTAGACGCAAAGTCAATCGATGTTTACTCTTCTTCTGATCATCCTTTTCTTTTACTGCGATTGATTTATGTTTCTATCCCTAAATTTTCCACAAACTATAATCTCTTATACTTTACATGCTTTGCTGCCTTACATGGGGTCATATTGATCAATGAATTACCGACAGGGATTAATGAATTACCGAGAGCTAGTTTATTCAGTCAGTTAAGTGCCATACGTGAAACACGCTTGGGCGATCATAACTCTAAAGAGACATGACTGACTGGGCAGTAGGTTGCCATTGCTTTCTGCGGTAGAATGGTTGCCAACCAAGGCTATAGAACCCAAACTTTCCTGTTATTTCAACCCTTACCTGGAAGGAAGAGACGGATTAATACCTTTCCCAAGGGTATTTGCGAGTAAGTGAATGCAATGAATTCAACTGGAATGCGAACTCGACTCCCCGATTTCTCGTTCCGAGCCGATATCCACTGCACCACATCGTTGTGAAAAAATACTAATAAAACCAAACTTTTTTTAGGTAATAAGAAAGATATGATAAAGAAAGGTATTATTACATTTAATCCATTGTTTTGTTTGTTTATTATCATCATAATGTACCCAATCCAAATCGATTTTAACTTTTTTTTAAATTTTAAAAAAATTTTTAACATTTTAAATCTTTTTTAAATTTTTAACGATTTTAACATTTAAAAAAATATAAACATAAAAAGGACACGATCATTAAAAAATCGGATGTCATTAATTTTAGTTTCAGATTCAAGATATTTTATCTCGTTTTAAAAATGATTCACCGCAACCTACTTTTGGTCATCGTTTGTTGCTGGTGTTCCGACATTTTTCATTTTCAACGAGTCATTTCTAAGAGGATTAACAACCTTATCCGAAGTTATTATCAGTAAATGTAACCATAGTAACGTAAGCTACGCAAAAGAAAATGCGTTAATGTCAGATTTAGAAGAAAAACTGGAAGACATATTAGACTTGATGCAAGTAAAAAGAAAAGAGAAACCATTACCTCTAACTAAAGAGAATGCATGGTTATTTGCATAAGGGTAGATACGATTTAGAAATTGGCTCTGTCAAAATCGTAATTTAACTAAATCTTAATAGACGGAAAGTGAGACATAATTCTGAAGGCATATATAAATATTGAAAAGTTCATTAAAAAAATTCAACGAGGCGTTAATGAATCAAAATTGTTGACAATGTCCGCGAGGGACCGGATATTTGCACCCTCACAACCAGAAAGCAAATGACCAAAACTCGTCGGTGCGCATCCGGCTCGACGCAGATGTTTGGGTAGAAAACCAAAAATTAATAAAATATCAAATTCCAGTTCTCGAGCCTACGCGAACTTTATTTATCCCAGAATCGGATGTGAATTCCCAAATGATCTGCTGCGATCCAAAAGACGAAATAGAAAGCCGATACAGAAAGCATCGCCAGACAGACACACACAGACACACTCGAGAGAGACGAGTGTAATTAGTATTTCCCTTGACCGACGTCAAGCGGCTTACAATGCTCTCCGGCCTTCCCTCTCCTTTCCTTTTTCGCTGTCTCAAAACTACTTACCGACCTAAGGAGCGGATGCACCAAAGACATTCCTTATTTACAACGCTCCCACATTCATAAGCACAAATTCTCTTTTACAGCATTTTATTGGCATGAACATTTTAACGTCCGTTGGACCCATATTTAAAGGATTTCTTTAATTGTAAAAACCTTAATTGATATGTATATATATAAAATGTTGTTTTTATACTCAATTTGCTTTTCTTGGTTTTATAAGCCCTTTTACGACTTATATCTACAACGAGGCCAAATTCCGTTAATCTGCAACTACATACAACCACTCTCCACTAGAACGCCTAGCCACTATAGGAGTACAGCGCAGCATATAATCTGTTAAATGAAACAACGTCAAAGATTAATTAACACTCACGAATCAGACACTCTATTTAGATCAGCAATACTCGGAAAAATATGGCTGACATTTATACACCTCACATTGAATATTTTGAGCTTCCTGATTGGTTTAGCCTTGTATTGATGAACTATAAAATGGGTTGGACCATGGGTGACTGCCCAGTCTACATGTACGTAAAAAGTCCAAGAAAAATATCTTCAGAAAGAAAGAGATCTGTTTTGTTAAGGCGTGTCTAATCTTTCATATGACAGTTAATCCCAAACGTAAAAAAAAAATTACATGTTATTTGGTTCTACTGACAATAATCATCAAAAAACAGACAGATTATGACAAAAGCAGTGAAATTTTAACAAGAATAAAAAATTAAAAAAATTGATGCTAATAGTCAGCAAGATAACTGAAAGATTTGAAACGTATAACGAAGAAAGAAGAGTAGCAAAATTTAACCGCGGCGAGGGATATTGAAGGGCAAGAATCAGGGGAAAGCTGCGAGTAACGTACTTCCCAAATGTGAGCTAATGGATATCAGCACAGGCACCAAAAGGGGAAAAAAGGCGTAGTAAATATGCAAGAATCCAGTCAGTTTAGTTAAGTGCCATACGCGACACACGCTTGGGTGATCATGTGTCGAAAGAGACATGACTGACTGAACAGAAGATTATCCCGCAGTAGGTTGCCATTACTTCCTGCAGTAGACTGGTTGCCGACCGATGCTATTGATGTGGATCTGATAGTGGGGCCACGAAAGAATAACTCGGACAACGGATAATAGGTTAAACATATTGTATTTAACAAGGAAAAGATAACGACAAGAATGGCGGTGAGCCACCCCTACCAGGCGGACTGCACCCGGAATTACTGCCCTGAGAGTATAAACTTTATGGTTTAAATAATGACTGGAAGAGTCCATAAGCCTCGGAAGGTACGCGCACACAACAGCTACAGAACCCAATCTGTCCTGTTATTTAACCCATAACTGGAGGGATTAATACCTTTTCCAAAGGTATTTGCGCGTAAGTGAACGCAAGGTATTCAACCGGAATTCGAACTCGGCTCCCTGATTTCTCATTCGATATCCACTTCACCACAATGCACATCCATGCAAGAATTACTTCGTGCAAAAAAATATAGAATGTTGTGGAGAGCCATGATCGCTCACTTGCTGAAATAACGTAACAGAGATAGTTAGTGAGAGAGAGACAGATAGAGAGAGAGAGAAGAGAGGGAGCGAGAAAACAAAAAGAGTTTCATACACCATGTGTATGAACTCTAGCATTCAATAAAAACAAGCAAAATGATAATTAAAGTTTACATTGGGTCGACACTTACTCTTCTCAAAACCCTAACTTTATCAACACTTTTTCTACCTACATTTATATATTTTTCTAAAATGAATATTTAAGGATTATTTGCCCTTTTATTTACATGTGCTATCCATTTTAGCTGTTGCTGCTGTTGGTAATCTTCAGGCGGTGTGATTTTTGTTATCTGGTAAACTGTTTTCTATTAATACTCTTAGAGACATATTTTTACCGTCTGTGATTGATGCTAAATGTCCTCTCTAAACTGTGTAAAAATACCTCGCTGCCTATTGATTTACTGCTTGTTTGAAATTCTCACCTGTCTTTCCAGTCTTTAAGAACTAAGGTAAATCACCTAACTCTTTCAACTATGGCCCCCAATAGTTTTCTACCTTTTTAAATAAACTACTGTAAGCCCTAGTCAAAGCTGAAATGTTTAAGCATCTGACCGCTCAGAACTCTCTTTCAGACAAGCAAAATGACTTTCGTTTCGGCAGGTCAACTGTTAATGTACTAATAACTATTACTGAAAGTGTCTTTCAAGCTTTAGATATAAATGGTGAAGTTCTTGATATTTCTTTGAATATCTCGAAAGCGTTTGTCAGAGTTCGGCACATTAGCCGTCTTTGCAAGTAGAAAAGTTATGGTGTCTCTGGAATAATTTTTGAACAAATTCAATCTTTCTTAACAAATCGGGCAATGAAAGTTACTCTGAATGGCCTACAGAGCTAAATCATTGACTCTACTTTTGTTTGGATCTAAAGTGATGACCTACACTCTATTGTTAGCTGGGTAAAGAATTACAAAACGTAACCACTCATTATTCATCAGAGACAACCCTATGAATAAGGTAACCTCCAGGATAGTGTCTCCTTGCGCCCTCTCGTGCAAACATTTTCGGCTGACATGAAATATAAATACTATATCGAGTACATTGATGGCTCCGCTGGTATGACATTTGCTTAAGTGTGTCTAGCTACACATTTTTTCTCTCCAGAACTAGTCTTACATATTTATAAGTATACCATTCGTCCATACTTCGAATATTTGTGCCATATATGGTCCGGTGCTCCTGCTATATATTTGGAGATAAAATCCAAAGAAGATTCAGCAATATTATTGATCCCGAGGTCTCGGCTTAAGGCACATTTCTGCCGCTCAAAGCTACTTCCGTTTGCCTTTTATATGAGGAGCTGGTTGTCACATTAGTTTAAGTCTTGTTTAGGACGTAAAATGACCATTTTGCAGACCAGGACAGTTAAAGAGCAGTCGTGTTTAAAAGAATTCTTTTGGAAATATTTACTAAGAACTTTCTTTTTGACAGTACGTACGTTGTTAAGATGATTAAACTAATTTTTCCCTTTGTTCGTTTTTACTTTATTTTGTTTTGAATTTAACTTCTGATTTTTTTTCTTTGCTATCTTTTTTGCAGTTTTCCGGTCGGTTTAGGCCGCCATTTTTATTTTATTTTTTCTGGCGTAAAGTCTTACCAGACGACAGAGTTTTGTTTTATTGCGTTTTAGTTTTATTTAGTTTATTCTTTAGTTATAAACTGCTTTATTTGAACAAGTTTTGAAGAACATTTGAACGAAAAACTTTTTGGCATCTTTTTCTTTTTGACATTTGAACAGATTATTTTTTTCTTTTCAATCGTTTTATTTTTTTAAATTTTCGTTCCTCTGTTTTCGTCCAATATTTATCACATTCTTTTGTGTTAGCATCTAGTTTTCCCAGATTTTTGTTTTTGCTTTATTTTTAATTCGACTTTACTTATTTACTTTAAACCCTTTTACTTTTCTCGTCCTTGGGCGGAACTTATTTTCTTTTTCGTCCTTGGGTAAAGCACATTTTGCTTTATTTATTTTATATTTTCTTTAATTTCTTTTATTTTAACATTTAAATTAAAACTTTTTGGTTCAATTCTTTTTTAACAGTGTAATTTCAAATTAATTTCTCGATTTTTCTCCGGTAGTAAATTTGAGTTTTTTGTTTTTCCTGATTTTTACCAGTTTTACTTTTTTTTTATATTTTTTATTTGTATTGCTATTGCATTTTTCTTTCACACTTTTATTATTTTTTATTCTTTTTTTTGGAAGAAATCTATATATATATATTTTTTTAATCATAATTTTTTATCTGTGAGCATTTTTCCCTCCTTAAATTTTTCTCTGCTTAAATTTTTTAAATTTTTAATAGAGAAAAAAATTAAAAATATTTGCTTATTAGCTTAATAAAGATTTTTTTAAAGATGACTGACAAAAGTAGTTCTGTGTGAATGAATAGTTTCAGGTCTGCCTTAGGCACAGACTCACCTGATATAAAGAAAACTAAACGGGTAGAATCGACCTCCAAAACCATAAATAAGGAAGAACACAAGAAAAAAACTAGTAGCACAGCTACAAATGACGGGAATACACCAAAGTCATCGAGGTCATCCGACAAGACGACAGTCGTAGAATAGCCCACATGTTGGATATTACCCTAAAAGACCAAACATTTCATATAACAGATGGGCTTTTAGAAGTCCCCTACAAAATTACAGAAATTCGAAAAGAAAATGTTATCGCACTTGATGGTGAACAAGCGTTTGAACCAAATTTGTCACGCCACAAAATAAACAGGGATTTGATGACTGTCCTATCAGACTCCAGAGAGTACTTAAATGGTCTGTTTTTTATGTAGGCGTACTGCTGCCTCAGTGAAAGAATTTGACGCCAGCAGAGAGCTGATAGCGAAAGACATCATTTACAGACCTAATATTAAGGTCAGCACACGCAGAATCAGTCTTGCAGTATCTGAGATCCCATCTAAAAATGTAGAGAGCACTTAGCTGTCTCCTTCAATCACTAGGGTCGAATACTAGGTGTCACTTTTGACAGTCTGAACTGGGGGATGAAGCTACGCGGTTTCGTTTTGTCTCCGACCCTAACCGTTTGAACTTTTGAGACCGGAAAATGTTTGCATCGTGACCGGCAGAAAACCACATTGTTAAAAGTGTAGAGAGACTGGTCAACTCTTTTTTTCTTGTCCAGATGATAAACGTCTAAAACTCCCGGCCGCAAGTCACCCGAATACTACATTGGCCGATATGGTATTTCCGTCATGGTTCCATCAACGACTTTAAACGGTACAGACAAACCCCGGTTCGGTTTGGTCCCACATTTCTTCTCAAAATCCATACCTTTTTCAAGGAAAGAAAATGAATAGCGTATCGTTGGTAAGAGCAGAGAGAAGAGCTAAACAGTGGTGTCTCAGTTCGCTGACGACCCCCATGAAAAAAACAACAAAAAAAAAAAGAAAAAGAAACTATAGCCACATTCACACTACCAGCCATGTATGTACCCTCTACCAGCTCTAAGGGTGATACCCCGGTCGGATGCTGCATCAGCGAGTAAAATAGAAAAGAAAAATGAGTCCGATTTGGGAAAAATGGAAAGTTAGATAAACGAAAAGAAGAACTTACAGCAAAGTGGGTTAATAGACTGTTGTGGAGTAGTTTTTGCACTGAAAATTATAATCATGCTTCGCCGGTTGCTAATCGACTTAACGCACCCAAAATGTTAGGAACTTGGTAATCTTCTACTGTAAGCTGACTCCTTAGTATTCGCCTAACTGCTGACTAATATCAACTGCCTAGTAGCTCTATTGAACTCCAGTAGAAACTCTAAATAACTCTCTAGAACTTCTAAGAATTCCTAAGAACTTCCTAATAACTTTCGAGTCAACTTCCTGTTAACTCTTATTAATATAGAAGGGAGAGTCTATTATCTGAGGAATAGGTATGTTTCACCATAACATAAAAAGCCAGTGGTGTACCGGTCCCTACATTATATGCCCGTCTTTCCCATCATCAAAACAGATCATGAGCTTTGGTACATTGACCCCTGCCCTTTTCAAAATTACACGCTTTTCTCTAATCCTTTCTATAAAAGTCACTTCAGTTGATACTTCCATTCACACAGCTTCACAGTCACTAAAAATGAACAAGTAAATAAAGATACTTCTAAACGATAAAGAAACCCAGAATTTCACAGGCTGGAAAGTGCGAGAAAAGCAGCTGATGGAACAGAATTTGCGTTTCCATTTTATTGGTTTCACAGTAAAGAGGTGGGACCTACTTGCTAATCTTGTGGCTCGAGTAAATTCATATATAGAGAGGCACCAGTGAGCTAAGTTTATCGGAGCAGAAACCGTGAAAGTATTTGTAGAAGAGACTCAGGGGAGACACATTACCCTTCTATTGTTTCTGCACCTTAATATTTCTGTTTTATTTAATTATTTCCCTTTGCCAGTAACTTCTTGTGTCTTAGTTGCTTTGTTTCCTTGCGTGGAGTGAATCAATTAAAAAACAAACAAACAATGAAGGAACATGGAATACGTTGTCAGAAGATAATGGTTTAACATTGCAGTAAAATATTTGACGATCAATGTTTCCTGGAACGCAAGAAGACAGAAGAGTTTTTCTACAAGGGAAAAGGTAACAAGATTTAATTGTTAGAACAGAACTCGGTTACGTTTAATCATTTCAACATTCCAGAAAATGTGTATAGAAAATGTGTATAGAAAATGTGTCTGGAAAATGTGTATTGAAAATGTGTATAGAAAATGTGTATGGAAAATGTGTCTTGAAAATGTGTATGAAAAAAGTGTATAGAAAATGTGTATTGAAAATGTGAATGAAAAACGTGTATTGAAAAAGTGTATGAATAATGTGTATTGAAACTGTGTATTGAAAATGTGTATTGAAAATGTGTATGAAAAATGTGTATTGAAACTGAGAATGGGAAATGTGTAAGAAGAATTTGTATTGAAAATGTGTATGGAAAAATGTGTATGGAACATGTGTATTTAAAATGTGTATGAAAAATGTGTATTGAAAATTTGTATTGAAAATGTGTATGAAAGATATATATAAAAAATGTGTACTGAAAATGTGTATTGAAAATATGTATGAAAAATGGTTATTGAAACTGTGTGTGGAAAATGTGTATTGAAAATGTGTATGGAAAATGTGTATGGAATATATGTATTGAAAAGGTGTATTGAAAATATTTGTGAAAAATTTGTATGGAAAATATGTATTGAAAATGTGTATAGAAAATGTGTATTAAAATTTGTATGGAAAATGTGTATAGAAAATGTGTATTGAACATGTGTATGGATAATGTGTATTGAAAATGTCTATGGAAAATGTGTATTAAAAATGTGTATGATAAATGTGTATGAAAAATGTGTATTGAAAATGTGTATGAAAAAATGTGTATGGGACATGTGAATTGAAAATAGGTATTGAAAATGTGCATGAAAAATGTGTATGGAAAATATGTATTGAAAATGTGTATGGAAAATGTGTATTGAAAATGTGTATGGAAAATGTGTATGGAAAATATATATTAAAATATGTATGGAAAATGTGTATTAAAATATGTATGGAAAATGAGTATTGAAAATGTGAATGGAAAATGTGTATTGAAAATCTGTATTTAAATGTGTATGAAAAATGTGTACTGAAAATGTGTATGGAAAATGTATATTAAAATATGTATGGAAAATGTGTATTGAAAATATGTATGGAAAATATGTATTGAAAATTTGTATGGAAAATGTGTATGAAAAATGTGTATGGAAAATGCGTATTGAAAATGTGTATTGAAAATATGTATGGAAAATATATATTAAAATATGTATGGAAAATGTGCACTGAAATTGTGTATTGAAAATGTGTATGGAAAATATGTATTAACAATATGTATGGAAAATGTGTATTGAAAATGTGTATTGAAAATGTGTACATGAAATATGTATTGAAAATATGTATTGAAAACGTGCATGAAAAATGTGTATGAAAAATGTGTATTGATAATGTGTATGGAAAAAATTTGTATAGAACATATGTATTGAAAAGGTGTATTGAAAATGTGCATGAAAAATGTGTATTGAAAATATGTATTGAAAATGTGCATGAAAAATATGTATGAAAAATGTGTATTGATAATGTGTATGGAAAGAATGTGTATGCAGCATGTGTATTGAAAAGGTGTATTGAAAATATGTATGGAAAATGTGTATGGAGAATGTGTATAAAATATGTATGGAAAATGTGTATGGAAAATGTGTTTTGATAATGTGTATGGAAAATGTGTTTTGATAATGTGTATGGAAAAAATGTATATGGAACATGTGTATTGAAAAGGTGTATTGAAAATGTGTATGGAAAATATGTATTAAAAATATGTATGGAAAATGTGTATTGAAAATGTGTATTGGAAATGTGTATGGAAAATGTGTATTGAAAATGTGTATGAAAAATATATATAGAAATGTGTATTGAAAATCTGTATTAAAATGTGTATGGAAATTGTGTATTGAAAATGTGTATTGAAAATGTGTATGGAAAATGTGTATTGAAAATTTGTATGCAAAATGTGTATTGAAAATGTGTATGGAAAATGTGTATTGAAAATGTGTATTGAAAATGTGTATGGAAAATGTGTATTGAAAATGTGTATGAAAAATATATATAGAAAATGTGTATTGAAAATCTGTATTAAAATGTGTATTGAAATTGTGTATTGAAAATGTGTATTGAAAATGTGTATGGAAAATGTGTATTGAAAATTTGTATGCAAAATGTGTATTGAAAATGTGTATGGAAAATGTTTATTGAAAATTTGTGTGGAAAATGTGCTATCAGACTGAAACTGCAACCTACTTGCACTAGGCGCTTAAAATAGTTCTCGTCTTTCTGGTTCCTCATCACTGACAATGAAGAATGCAAAAGTTTGAATGGGGACCCAAAATACAAATCGGTTGAGGTATATTAACGGCGTTTTATTGAGGAAACCAATGCAGTTATAGGTGATCGAAGTGATAATTGGCAATTGAACAATTTAACCGACGCCATTTCAGCAAATAGAGAAAATGAAAATGAATGGGCCGAACATTGGCATCTACTGTATTTGGCATCTCGTGTTGACAATTTTCAATTGACGCTCCCAAATTTCCTGACATCCCATTTCAAATAACATAACTAATTTAATTAAATGTTATATAAACACACACACAGACACACACACACATAGTTATACATATATATCTATAGGCATGGGCGCATTTATATGAGTTTTGTTAAAGAATAATGAACTAGACGGAAAATGTATAAGGAACCTAATTACATTGACACATATTTACCAGTTGACAAAAAGAAAGTAAACTCATATTTCCATGCAAAAACATAAAAAACTTCAACGATACAACAAATCTGTAAACAAAGTTGTATATGAATTCACTTATCAACGTGTAGTAAGTTACTCTGACGATAATAATGCACATGAATATATTGGTTACACAAACATTATATTATCGCGCCGATTTTTTGGTCATGTTTTGATAATTGTTAAGTTAAATTACACATCACAACAAGAAATATCCCTAAGGCATTACCCATAAGACAAAAGACCATGACTCCTGGTCACTAACGATTTGGGTGGGTGTGGAGATGGCTGATGAAGTCAATCTTTGCACGGAACAGCCTGTTGCACCAAGGTCAGGGGATGCAGTGGGCAGACCCAAGTTGGTGGATAGAGCGTTTGTGCTCCTTTCTTTTCTGGAATCTCTCTTTGATGGCTCTGATGCGATCTTTTTCAAATTTTGCAACTCCAGATTTCACTTGGGATCTCAAAGCATCTCTGTCTTTAGCAGTGGATTCCCAGGAGTATGGAAGTTCGCAGAACTTGAGAGACTCCTTTAAGCTGTCTTTGTACCTCAACTGTGGCCGGCTAAGCGAAGGTTTTCCTGTGGAGAGTTTACCATAGAAGAGCCTCTTCGGTATCGGCTGTCTTCCATGCGGTGGGCATGACCGGACCACCGAAGTTGAGAACGCAGAAGCATGGCTTGAATGCACGTTCCAGCACTTGCAAGTCTGGAATTTTATGGTGCTATTTGATATTGAGGAGGGCACGCAGACACCTAATATGGAAGGCATTCAGTTTTTTCGCATACCTGCTATAGACTGTCCATGTTTCGCAAGCACAGAGCAGGGATGGAAGGACTACAGCTCTATACACTTGGACCTTTCCTGACGCTGCCAGACATTCTCTCTCAGTTTGCTATATGCTGCGATGGCTCTTGCTATTCCATGTTTCTGCAGCTTGATAGTGTGCTACTAAGATACACAGACTTGTGTGTAGTTGTCAACCTCTGAAAATTTACATTTACATTTGTAATAAAAACTGTAAAAAAAATTACGAATACTAGAAATCTTAATCACGAAAGAAACGATCAAATATCAACATAAGTTCATTAAATTCAAGAAAAATACGCTAGATATATTTATTAGCTCAAGAAATAAATGACTGCTCAACCTGAGACAAGAACGAGAACGCAGTACTTAGCAAAATTATATGATACGTACATACACAGAGTTATTCTGCTTGATTATTATTTACTATTCCCACATCATTAATTTTATTCTTTATGGCATGTTAGGCCAACTGAAATTGCATAAAATACCAGACCAACATACAGATGCAGTTTACGGTATAAATCACATGCTGTCTCTGTAAGCGCTTAAGAGTAAAAACTATGTTTGAACAGGTTCCTAGAATAAGGGATTATAATTCCACCCTAGTAGACTTTTTGGAATGTCTACAAGTTAATCTCATATTAATTAATTTATTTTGTATTTACTGAGAATCATTTTTTGTATCTTAATTAATTTTTGACCAATTCCAAACGTTGGTACTTCATGTTATGCACCGTTCTTTGTGTGTTTCACTAATATTCAGTTTGGTTTTTGCACATTGGTCTTGGAGTCGTGAGTGGATCTACGTTATTTGCTATTGTGAAATATCCCATCGTGCCACCCAAAATTCCCTCTGGTCAAACTTGCAATTGTCGTTTCCAATAGTGTTTCATAATTATGTTTAGATCAGTCTCTTTGTGTTATTCTAATTACCAATATAATATGAACAATGACAAAAAAATATCCAGAAGAAACAATGTCATTAGTACTGACATCGCAGATATATATCCTTAATAAAGTCACATCAGTACTCATATTGGTTTCTTAACATAACACTTCCAATAAGAGGTCGATGATTTATCTCCAATAGTTCATGCGCAGATAAATAAACTCGTTTCTATAGAAATCATATTTCCTTTGTCTTCGTGTGATTTAACCAAAGGGAGGCTCATACATCACATTTGAAATCTAAAAAAGCCAAAGAATCCCCCAAAACAAACACTTTAAATCTACGTATATATTTGTTTAATCGTAACTTAATATATTTCCGGTCGTCACCTTAAATGCCATACAGAATACGTGTGATTCTGTTATGGTGAAACACACCTATTTTATAGTGAATATACTCTCCCATTAAATTTAAGTAGGAGTAGTAAGAGGAACCAGGGTCAGTTGATGTTGAACGATAGTAGCCGATAGTTAGTCATATACGAAAGTAGTCAGCGACCTGGCAAGATTACACTGCGTAATACATATTATATCAAGTTCCTAACGTTTTGTACGTCGAACCTAATAGGGCCGACTTCAGCACAAATACTAGCCTCCACTGCGAAAATAAATCTACAACAGTCAATTTCTGACTGATTAGCTAGAATATATTTCCGCAACAGGCTGCCGTTTTTTTCTGCATCTGTTTTGCTATTTAACCCATAGCTGGAGGATGATGAGAGATGAATTCATAACTTGGCCGCGAATATTAGAGCGAAAATAAATCTAAGGAACCCGACCTAAATTCAACCTCGGCTCTTTGTTTTCTCATTCTGAGCTGATATCTATGACACCGTAACGCACATCCATAATAACACTAAACAGAAAATAATAAAAAAAAAGATTGATTAAATGATTTGTGTTTTTTACGGCTTATCAACCTTTTTGAGATTATTTTAAATGAAACATTATTAGCTTGTAAGAATTTTTTGAAGATAATAATGCTTTTCTGATAAAAGTATACTATTTAACCCATAACTGGGGTAAATTATCGGATTTATAACTATCCAAGGAGTATTAGCGTACTCGACCGGAATTCAAACTCGGTTTTCCGATTACTCATTCTGAGTTTTTATCCATTAAATCATCCACACATCCATACTTAAACACATGGTATTCCCGGACGGCCGCCCATCTAAGTACTGATCCGTTTCAACATTGCTTAACTTCTGTGATCAGAAGAGAACAAGAGAGAGAGAGAGAGAGAGAGAGAGAGAGAGAGAGAGAGAGAGAGAAAGAGAGAAGAATATGTATATATATATACACATACATAAAAAACCAAACACACATATTTATATCTATAAAAGTGACGAGGGTGGACGTTGTGTCAGTATTTGTTTGTTTGATAGATTGGACTTAGTGTCTGTATTTTGCGGTCTAGCTCGACGAGAGTTGCGCTCAGATGTAGATCAAAATTTTAGAACGCTAACGACACCTTGAAATTTTTCAGAAAGCCAAAATTAGGGGTAGAAAAAAATATATTATCACCACACAAAGTCAGGGATCAGTTTATGTATTGATAATAATATAGAATCGATCATCTCATTTTATATTATCTATATCTATAAATGATGCCCCTTCCCTCTCACCCTAATCTAATAAAGACATTTTACATCGTTATATGTGACGAGGGTGGACGTTGTGTAAGTATTTATGTAAATTAATCATATGCTTTTTATTCTTATTCCTTAAACTACCCTAGTGAAACCGGGCTAAACTGCTAGTCTATATATATAAAAGTGATGAGGGTGGACGTTGTGTAAGTATTTGCTATGTAATTTCATCATAGATTTTTTATTCTTATTATTCCTTAAACTCAAACGAGTGAAACCGGGCTAATCTCTGTCTATAAAAGTAACGAGGGTGGACGTTGTGTAAGTATTTGCTATGTAAATTCATCATATGCTTTTTATTCTTATTATTCCTTAAACTCTCCGAGTGAAACCGGGCTAAACTGCTAGTCACTATATATAAAAGTGACGAGGATGGACGTTGTGTGAATATATGCTATGTAAATTAATCATATGCTTTTTATTCTTATGTATTTGCTATGTAATTTCCTCATATGTTTTTTCTTCTTATTATTCCTTAAACTACCCGAGTGAAACCGGACTAAACTGCTAATCTATATCTATAAAAGTGACGATGGTGGACATTGTGTAAGTATTTGCTATGTAAATTAATCATATGTTTTTTCTTCTTATTATTCCTTAAACTGCCCGAGTTAAACCGGGTTAAACTGCTATTCTATATCTATAAAAGTGACGATGGTGGACATTGTGTAAGTATTTGCTATGTAAATTAATCATATGTTTTTTCTTATTATTATTCCTTAAACTACCCGAGTTAAACCGGGTTAAACTGCTAGTCTATATCTATAAAAGTGACGATGGTGGACATTGTGTAAGTATTTGCTATGTAAATTCATCATATGCTTTTTATTCTTATTATTCCTTAAACTACCCGAGTGAAACCGGGCTAAACTGCTGGTATACAATATTGTTGGTCTTTCATATTCAGTTTTAGCTTAAGAACTTAAAATCACAATTTCAGGATATATTAATGAAGATTCTATATACATATTTATAATCAATATAACAATGATGTTATAACGATGTTCAACTTGTACATGAGACAAGAGCCACTCAAGGTAGTAGGCTACAGACTAAGAGGCGACACCACAAGCAATGTGATAATGCCCCTAAGGGGCAGGTAGCTACCGTTATTGGAAGCGACTTTAAAAACCCAGTCCTAAACAGAACATAAGGGATTTTCAGTTGAAAAGATTGGAAGGATAGCGAATCAGAAAAAAATGCCTACCTAAAAGCCACCTTTGTTTTCAGTTGGAGGCACTAAAGACCTAATATATAAAGATGTTTAAACTTTTAAAAAATGATATTACTGTTTCCACATCATGAATTTTATGCCTTTATAGTACGTTTGGCCAAATAAAACTTCATAAAAACACAAAACCAACTTACAGGCACAGTTTACAGCATAAATCACATGCTGTCTCTATAGATGTTGAAATGAAAAAAAAAACTGTTTGATCAGTTTCCGACAATAAGGGATTATAATTCAATCCTAGTAGACTCGTTATTTTTTTGAATGTCTACAAGTTAATCTCATATTAAATAATTTGTTTTGAACTTATTGAGAATCATTGGTTATATCTTAATCATTTTATGACCCATTCTATACGTGGGTATTTCATTCATGTAAAGCACGGTCTTTTCTTTGACATGTAACGTGTGTGTTTCTCTCATATTCAGCCTGTGTTGTTCTGGCTCATTGGTCTTGGAGTCTTTAATAGATCTGTGTTACTTACTATTGTCCAATATCCTATCTTGTCATCTTGATTTCCCTCTGGTCAGATTTACATATGTCGTTTCGAATGGTGTTTTATAATAATGTTTAGATCAATCTCTTTGTGTTATTCCAATTATTAATACAATATGCACAATCATAAAAAACATCCAGGAGAAACAATACCTTTAATATTGACATCGTAGATATTTATCCATGATAAAGGCACATCAGTACTCATAGTGGTTTCTTAACATAACACTTCCAATAAGAAATCGATGTTTTTTTCTCCAAAAGGTCATGCGCAGATAAATGAGCATATTCTCTACGTTTTCGTGTGATGTAAACATTGAGAGGCTCATACATCACATTTGAAATCTAAAAAAGATAAAAAAATCTATAAAAAAAACCCCCAAAAAACAAGCACTTTAAATCTAAATGATAAAAAAACATCCATATAAAACAATGCCTTTAATAGAAAAACATGCTTACTTTAAATCCACCTCCGTTTTCAGTTGGAGACACTAAAGACCTAATATAAACAGATGCTCACTCTTTTAAAAGGACTGTTATTTTCTAAATAACCTAATCTTCATGTGTCCCAGATTGCTACGAACTCATCGGTTTAACATTACATTTCACAGAAAATCCAAAAACACCTTTTAGTTAAACACACGGATTTTCAACTCATAGCAAAAAAGTTCGATCATGTTACAGTTAGGGCTTTGGCAGGCAAATCTTCTAATATTGTAATGCTTTCATCAGTGTGAGAGACTTTTTTGTTGCACGCGACGTATGACAAGATACTTCGTCATCTTGGAATATTTCCCGGTTCTCCGGTATCAGGTAATAGATGGAACCTTAGCAAAGTAATGTATTTTTGCTGGTCGCTATTCTATCGATTTTACTAGCTTGCGCCATTAATTTTCGGGTTGTTGTTAGAATCTGGGCACAGAAGTTTAGTGTTTCCTTCGAATATCTTGAACATTGAAACATTGATTTGCTTGCCACTGTCCACCTATTTCTTTCCAAAATAACCTAGTGCATTCAAACGAATGTGGTGATGTAGTGATTGTGAGTTCAATCCCTATACTAGGTAATGCAAGTATAGACGTTACTTTATGTATATTCCTGTCATATCTAGCCTCCCGGATTAAAGGGAATTGGTGACATAATAATTCTATGTTCAATCCCAAATGTGTCTTGTGTAAATCTAGATGCCATTGCAAGTGTATTTCTGTCTGAAGCAGCCGATTGTTTGAACGCGAATTTCGGGGTGTAGTATTGAGTTTCAATTTTGTTTAACAGAATATCAACTTCTTTAGGATATTTAATGTCAAAAAAGTGGGATTTTAAAGTATCTTTTTAATGTTCGGTTATTGTGAGAAGATTGATTTAGTCAGATTTTGATGAAATTTTTTTATTTTATTTATTTAGAAAAATGAAGATGCTTTCTAGTTTTGTATTCAAAAATGTATTGCTGGTAATATTTTTTTCCTTCAAAATTGTATTATGGCAGTATTTTTCCCTTCAAAAATGTGCCATGGTAATCATTTTTTTCCTTAAAAAATGTATTGTTGGTAATATTTTTTCTTCAAACATATATATTTTTCTATAAAAGTCTACTTTAATGTATATATTTCTATAAAAGTTTATTTTTAAGCTTTCATAGTGTTTTGACCACAGTTTGAGGGTTAACTATTTGCCCATAGTTGTGACCTTAACAGGTGCTACCACTGCGGATCAGGGTGGAGTTGGGAACAACAGAAATTAAGAGTTGGTTCCGTGCTCCTCACAACCTCCCAATCAGAGGCCTTGCTGCCGGATGCAGTTTACCGTCATACCCAGGATCTCGAGATAGAGTAAGTGTAAAGTTTAATTCTTAGCCTGGGTAATAGTGACGTAGACACCATTCGGTATTTCTGTCTGACGTAGCCAACTGGATTAAAGCTAATTTAATGATATAGTAATTATGATTTTAATCATAGGCTCGGTGATGCAGACGTAGAATTCACTGAATGTAATCGTTTAGATAAAAGGGAATATGCTGACATAGTAATCGTGAGCTCCGTCCCTAGCCTGGTTAATGCAGACGTAGACGCCATTCCATGTGCATTTTTGTTTGAAAAGTGAAACCGCAGACTCAGATGACAAAACGGAGAAATTACCAAGCGGAAATACATAAAAATAAAATGCAATATCTAAAGACATCGACAGTAGATTGAGAGCAATCCATCCTCATCGATTAAGACAGTCAGTTAAGTGCCATACGTGATGCATGCTTGGGCGATCATGTCTCGAAAAAGACATGACTGACTGAGCAGATGGTTTTCCCGCAGTAGATTGCCATTATTTTCTGAGGATGACTGGTTGCCAGCCAAGACTATAAAACCCAATCCGTCCTGTTATTTAACCCATAACTTGAGGGAAGAAACGGATTAATATCTTTCTTAAAGGTATTTGCGCGTAAGTGAATGCAAGGAATTCAAATGGAATTTGAACTCGGCTCTCCGATTTCTCGTTCCGAGCCGATATCCACTGCACCACAACGCACGTCGTCGTTTAGACATGTTCTAAATTCCCTGTAGGTTATTAATAAACATCTGCCAAAGTTCGATATGATACAACAAATAATTTTGTGATTCTAAGTACAGAGATGAGGACAATAAAACGAGGATGAAAATTTTAATAATGCATATATACTTTGAAATTATTTACAGGAATAAAAAGTGAACTTTTTAATATTATATATTAGCAGTATAGCCCGGCGTTGTTCGGGTGTAATGAAAGCTTTAAAACTAATCCATGGTCTTGGAGCTGAGACTCACCTTAAAGAATATTTGTGTGAAGTTTGGTGAGAGTCGGATAAAAATTGTGGATTTGTATAAAGGACCTACAGACAGATAAACAGACACACACACAAACATCTTACCTTTTATATATATATATTATCGATTTTCTGCACTATTGTAAGAACTGCAACCTTGAAATATCGTTTCTTATGTCTTTGTCTATGGGTGTATCAAATTTGATTAAAATCGAACCACTCCTTCTATAACACGATTTTTTCCAGTTTTCCAGTATTCCAGTTTGTAAATTTTTGTTCAATATAACTTACATTTTCTATCACCATATCTGTTTTTGTTATCTGTTATTTTGGCTGGTTTCTCAACCGGAATCCAAAATACTTATCAAAACCAGTTGTGTAATCTGTCAAAGATAGAGTTATTTTTTTCATTTCTTTAGCTCACTCTTAAAAAGTTCTGAACGGCAATGTATATATTTCTTTTTTAATTATATGACAATAAAAAGGTGAGTGTAAATCGTGATTGTTGTTTGTCTCAAAAAGCCTGAACGTGTTTCTTAGGTTAATCAAGTTTAGCAATCCCTGTTATAGATGATGAATTGTGTATTGACATTTTGTTCTCTTATCTTATGAATCGATTAAGAGTTTTTCTGACCCTTGACTGAAACAAACAGACACAAATCGTCTTTTAATCATCTAATAAATTCTTTTATGAAAAATAAAAGTAAACATAGTGATCGATAAATCAATTCTAGAATATCGACGATAAAATCGAATTAAAATGTTATCAATAGTTTTGGGCCAGTGAAAATAATATTGATTCATTACCAGCATCTACACGACAAAATGAAGTCTTTGCTACCGATTTTCGACGGAACTTCAGAACAGAGATAGAATCTGTTTATTGGAAAATTATTTCCTATTAAGCAGTGAATTTTGGCTTTTATGGGTCGATAATAAAAAAAAAATTAGTTCGGAAAATTTTCTGTTAAAATACATTTGAAGGGAATGTTCGATTGTAAATGTTATCTCTCATTTGGAATCTTTCATTGATTAAAATCCATAAATTAGATTGCTAGAAAATCACTACGCTAATTAATTAATTTCCTTGTTGATTAATTTTATTTCATTCACACACGTTTAGATTTACATGGGTAATGAATCGTGCGATCAATACTTAAAAAAATATTCTCTTTTTTAGTTGTGTAGATATTTTTAATTACCGAGCAGAATATATTTAACAGAAAAAATATGCAGATTTAAATTCTTTTCGCAAAATCGTTTATAACACACACACACACGCACACACCTATATATATATATATATATATATATATATATATATATATATACTAGATAGCCCGGCGTTGCTCGGATGTAATGAAAGCTTTAAAACTAATCCATGGTCCTGGATCTCAGACCCTTTGGACGTTGGCACGAAAGACTAAAAATCAATAGTTGTTTCCAGTTAAAGCGAAACCGGAGACTGAAAGAAAAATGAATGGATGTAAGTCAAATTTTGCTTTCCTGGTATCGATATCAAATTGTCTGCACTATTGTAAGAACTGCAACCTTGAAACTTCTGTATATCGTTTCTTATGTCTTTGTCTATGAGTGTATCAAATTTGATTAAAATCGGACCACTCCTTCTATAACACGATTTTTTCTATTATCGATTTTCGCTATTCATCGGGGGTACCTCGACACAAAACCTAGCTAAAAACACTCGCAGACGCTTATAACACAACTGTGTAAATTTTCAAGAAAATCGGTTCAGCTGTCTCGGAGTCTATAGGTAACGGACACACACACACAGACACACAAACAGACAAAGTTCCATTTATAAATAAGTTTAGATAACAGTTCAGTACTCTTTTCCTTGTTTTAACAAAGTATTTTTTTCTTAATACTTTGTTTAACTTTTGGAATACATTATTTGCTCTGCAAATGTGTGTCTTCGGATTTCACTGTCACCCTTTCGTCCTGTTTGGTTTGGATATCTCCTGTTTTAATTTGTCTTTTGCGTTCATCATTATTCTGACATACATGCATTCCGTCTCTTTTTTCTCGCCTTTCTTTAAAACCTTCTCTACATTTATTGTTATTTCCTTTCTGTGGTTGTTATCAACACTGTGTCATCTGCAAGTCTTATATTGTTAAGATAATATTGAAAGACAAGTATTAATTTGTTATCATTAACATAAGTCTCTTATGCCAAAAACTAAGAGATACTTCAAGTATTTCATATTTAGTAGAATTTAATCTGACAAAATTTCCTCATGATCAAATCTACAAAAACATTGATTTCAGGTAATACTTAAATAGACTAGTTCACTCATTAAAAATAGTGAGTACCCAAATTTTAAACAGGGAAAACATTTTGGGGAGTAATTTTTGTTATATTGAAAAATATAAGAAGAGGATTCATGTTCATAATATTAGTCAGTTAAGTGTCATGCGTCATACACATTTTGGGCGATCATGTCTCAAAGAGACATGACTGACTGGGCAGAAGATTATTCCGCGGTAGATAGCTATTGCTTTTTGTGGTAGACTGGTTGCCAACAAAGGCTATAGAACCAAATCTGTCCTGTAATTTAACCCATAACTGGAGGAAAGTGACGGATTAATACCTTTCCCAAAGGTATTTGCGCGTAAGTAAATGCAAGGACTTCAGCTGGAATTCGAACTCAGCTTCCCGATTTGTCGTTCCAAGTCGATATCCACTGCACCAAAAGGCACATGCTAAATCAATAATAATATCAATAATATCAAATCATGATATCAATATAGTGTAAAACAAATACCTAAATCTTACAGTTATTATAAGTAACTATTCTATGTACGAAAACATTTTTAAAAAGTGATTTCTTTTGAATAATGTTTGAGTTTGAGTTTTGTTTAACGGTATATCAACCTCTGTGGGTTATTTATAGCAAACAAGATGAGGTTTTAAGGTGTTTTTTTTTAATGTTCGGTGATAATGAGAAGGTTTATTTAGTCAGATTTTAATAAATTTTTTGGTTTTATTTTTTTTTATTTAAAAAAACTGAAACTGTCTTCTAGTTTGGCATTCAAAAATGCTTTGCCGAGAATAATTTTTTTCCTTCAAAAATCTGTTGTGGTAATTATTTATTCCTTAAAAATGTATATTTTACTATAAAAGTCTATTATTGCGTATATATATATATTTTTTTTTATAAGCGTTTCACCCCGAGCAAGGCATGTCACTGCCACTACTGTGCAGGGGGCTACGTAGAGTAGAGAAAGGCTGATTAAATATAGGAAATGACAGAGGGTGGGTGATAGGCGGGTGAGGATACCGAGAATGAGGGTTGGGTAGATGAGAGTGTTGTGAGAATAGTTGGGAGTTAGTGTGATAGGAGGTGTCTATTGACCCTACATTTAAACACCTGGAGATTGTAACTGTCGGGAAAGCAGACTTGTGGAAGGGAGTTCCACAGGCGGGAAGCGCGAGAAAAGAAGCTGTTGGAGTAGAATTTACGGTTACATCTTATTTGTTTAACTGTAAAAGGGTGGGACCTAGTTGCTAATCTAGTATCTCGTGTAAATTCGTGCTTAGGCGGCACCAGTGATCTAAGCTCATCGGAGCAGAAGCCATGAAAGTACTTGTAGAAGAGGCACAGGGAAGCTACATCACGCCGGTGTGAGAGCGGCTGCAGCCGCTCTGCCAAGTCAGTATCAACCACGTTTCAGATTCTCCTTTGTATTTTGTCAAGAAGCCCAACGAGAGCAGCAGGGGCACCCGACCAGATATGGCAGCAATATTCAATACACGGGCGGATGGTAGATTTGTATATGTGCAGAATAGTTTCAGGTGGGAAAAATTTCCGGGCCCTGCACAGGGAGCCGACTTTCATAGCAGCAGATTTGGCAATGGATTCAATATAGTCATTCCATTTGAGGTCCGCCGAGAGTGTAAGGCCAAGGAGGCGTAGTATTTTACTCTCTGGGAGGCTAGCCTGTCCCATGCTAATGGGAGGTAGATGCGATTGTCTATGGTGTTTAGTTGATAACAGCTTTGTTTTGGAGGCATTGAAATTGACCAACCCCTCCCCCAGACTTTTTTATGTTTGCGTGGTCGGTTTGGTTTGGATCAAAGTGTAGTATCTGTTCCATAGTGATACTTACTATTACTTTGGTTTTCCAAGTGTGGCATTGTGGTCTCCACCCAAGTTTATTGCTTGGGCTGCGTAAAGTAGCGACCTGCGAAGGACGCGAAACACCGGAGGCAGGTGTCTCGCGCTTAGCCTCTTAGAGCATGCTCCGATAGGCCAGAGGTGATCGTTCCTCCCACCACGGCCTCGGTGGGAGGAAAGGAGGGTGACTGGCAATTGCCGCCACGGGAGTCACCCTCCATACCAGCATCAGCAGCTTTACCAGA
>JBBBDQ010001420.1:0-32500 GCA_037127315.1 Ascarosepion bandense
AGCATGGAAAGGCCAATAGCATTGACTGAATGAGTACGGTTGGCCGGAGACGATGTAGAATCTCCCTTTGCTGATCACTCCCTTTATGATACTAACTAATGATTGGGTAGACAAATTCTTGCAGTGGAAAGGCCAATAGCATTGACTGAATAGTACAGTTGGCAGGAGACGATGTAGAATCTCCCTTTGCTGATCACCTCCCTTTATGATACTGCTAATGACTGGGTAGACAAATTCTTGCATGGAAAGGCCAAGGTAGCATTGACTGAATAGTACGGTTGGCCGGAGGAGACGATGTAGAATCTCCCTTTGCTGATCACTCCCTTTATGATACTGCTAATGATTGGGTAGACAAATTCTTGCATGGAAAGGCCAATAGCATTGACTGAATAGTACGGTTGGCAGGAGACGATGTAGAATCTCCCTTTGCTGATCACCTCCCTTTATGATACTGCTAATGACTGAGGGTAGACAAATTCTTGCATGGAAAGGCCAATAGCATTGGACTGAATAGTACGTTTGGCAGGAGACGATGTAGATTCTCCCTTTGCTGATCTTATTCCACCTTTATGACACTGCTAATGATTGAGTAGACAAATTCTTGCATGGAAAGGCCAATAGCATTGACTGAATAGTACGGTTGGCAGGATACGATGTAGATTCTTCCTTTGCTGATCCACTCCCTTTATGACACTGCTAATGATTGGGTAGACAATTTTTTGCATGGAAAGGCCAATAAGCATTGACTGAATAAGTACGTTTGGCAGGAGACGATGTAGATTCTCCCTTTGCTGATCACTCCCTTTATGACACTGCTAATGATTGGGTAGACCAATTTTTTGCATGGAAAGGCCAATAGCATTGACTGAATAGTACGGTTGGCCTGGAGACGATGTAGAATCTCCCTTTGCTGATCACTCCCTTTATGACACTGCTAATGATTGGGTAGGACCAATTTTTGCATGGAAAGGCCAATAGCATTGACTGAATAGTACGTTTGGCAGGAGGGGACGATATAGATTCTCCCTTTGCTGATCACTCCCTTTATGACTACTAATAATTGGGAGATGAATTTTTGCATGGAAATGCCAATACCAACATTGACTGAATAGTACAGGTTGGCGGAGAACGATGTAGAATCTCCTTTGCTGATCACTCCCTTTACCTGATACTGCTAATGATTGGGTAGACAAATTCTTGCATTGGAAGGCCAATAGCATTGACTGAATAGTACGGTTGGCCGGAGACGATGTGAGAATCTCCCTTTGCTGATCACTCCCTTTATGATACTGCTAATGTCTGGGTAGACAAATTCTTGCATGGAAAGGCCAATAGCATTGACTGAATAGTAGGTTGGCAGGAGGCGATGTAGAATCTCCCTTTGCTGATCACTCCCTTTATGATACTGCTAATGATTGGGTAGACAATTCTTGCATGGAAAGGCCAATAGCATTGACTGAATAGTACGGTTGGCCGGAGACGATGTAGATTCTCCCTTTGCTGATCACTCCCTGTATGACACTGCTAATGATTGGGTAGACAAATTCTTGCATGGAAAGGCCAATAGCATTGACTGAATAGTACGGTTGGCAGGAGACGATATAGATTCTCCCTTTGCTGATCACTCCCTTTATAAAACTGCTAATGTTTGGGTACACCAATTTTTTGCATGGAAAGGCCAATAGCATTGACTGAATAGTACGGTAGGCAGGAGACGATGTAGATTCTCCCTTTGCTGATCACTCCCTTTATGACACTGCTAATGATTGGGTAGACCAATTTTTTGCATGGAAAGGCCAATAGCATTGACTGAATAGTACGTTTGGCAGGAGACGATGTAGATTCTCCCTTTGCTGATCACTCCCTTTATGACACTGCTAATGATTGGGTAGACCAATTTTTTGCATGGAAAGGCCAATAGAATTGACTGAATAGTACGGTTGGCAGGAGACGATGTAGAATCTCCCTTTGCTGATCACTCCCTTTATGATACTGCTAATGACTGGGTAGACAAATTCTTGCATGGAAAGGCCAATAGCATTGACTGAATATTACGGTTCGCCGGAGACGATGTAGAATCTCCCTTTGCTGATCACTCCCTTTATGATACTGCTAATGATTGGGTAGACAAATTCTTGCATGGAAAGGCCAATAGCATTGACTGAATAGTACGGTTGGCAGGAGACGATGTAGAATCTCCGTTTGCTGATCACTCCCTTTATGATACTGCTAATGACTGGGTAGACAAATTCTTGCATGGAAAGGCCAATAGCATTGATTGAATAGTACGGTTGGCAGGATACGATGTAGATTCTTCCTTTGCTGATCACTCCCTTTATGACACTGCTAATGATTGGGTAGACAAATTCTTGCATGGAAAGGCCAATAGCATTGACTGAATAGTACGGTTGGCCGGAGACGATGTAGATTCTCCCTTTGCTGATCACTCCCTTTATGACACTGCTAATGATTGGGTAGACCAATTTTTTGCATGGAAAGGCCAATAGCATTGACTGAATAGTACGTTTGGCAGGAGACGATGTAGATTCTCCCTTTGCTGATCACTCCCTTTATGACACTGCTAATGATTGGGTAGACCAATTTTTTGCATGGAAAGGCCAATAGCATTGACTGAATAGTACGGTTGGCCGGAGACGATGTAGAATCTCCCTTTGCTGATCACTCCCTTTATGATACTGCTAATGATTGGGTAGACAAATTCTTGCATGGAAAGGCCAATAGCATTGACTGAATAGTACGGTTGGCCGGAGACGATGTAGATTCTCCCTTTGCTGATCACTCCCTGTATGACACTGCTAATGATTGGGTAGACAAATTCTTGCATGGAAAGGCCAATAGCATTGACTGAATAGTACGGTTGGCAGGAGACGATATAGATTCTCCCTTTGCTGATCACTCCCTTTATAAAACTGCTAATGTTTGGGTACACCAATTTTTTGCATGGAAAGGCCAATAGCATTGACTGAATAGTACGGTAGGCAGGAGACGATGTAGATTCTCCCTTTGCTGATCACTCCCTTTATGACACTGCTAATGATTGGGTAGACCAATTTTTTGCATGGAAAGGCCAATAGCATTGACTGAATAGTACGTTTGGCAGGAGACGATGTAGATTCTCCGTTTGCTGATCACTCCCTTTATGACACTGCTAATGATTGGGTAGACCAATTTTTTGCATGGAAAGGCCAATAGAATTGACTGAATAGTACGGTTAGCAGGAGACGATGTAGATTCTCCCTTTGCTGATCACTCCCTTTATGACACTGCTAATGATTGGGTAGACCAATTTTTTGCATGGAAAGGCCAATAGCATTGACTGAATAGTACGTTTGGCAGGATACGATGTAGATTCTCCCTTTGCTGATCACTCCCTTTATGATACTGCTAATGATTGGGTAGACAAATTCTTGCATGGAAAGGCCAATAGCATTGACTGAATAGTACGGTTGGCAGGAGACGATGTAGAATCTCCCTTTGCTGATCACTCCCTTTATGATACTGCTAATGACTGGGTAGACAAATTCTTGCATGGAAAGGCCAATAGCATTGACTGAATATTACGGTTCGCCGGAGACGATGTAGAATCTCCCTTTGCCAGTCACTCCCTTTATGATACTGCTAAAGATTGGGTAGACAAATTCTTGCATGGAAAGGCCAATAACATCGGCTGAATAGTACAGTTGGCAGGAGACGATGTAGAAAGTCTCCCTTTGCTGATCACTCCCTTTATGATACTGCTAATGACTGGGTAGACAAATTCTTGCATGGAAAGGCCAATAGCATTGACTGAATAGTACGGTTGGCAGGATACGATGTAGATTCTTCCTTTGCTGATCACTCCCTTTATGACACTGCTAATGATTGGGTAGACAAATTCTTGCATGGAAAGGCCAATAGCATTGACTGAATAGTACGGTTGGCCGGAGACGATGTAGATTCTCCCTTTGCTGATCCTCCTTTATGACACTGCTAATGATTGGGTAGACCAATTTTTTGCATGGAAAAGGTAATAATTGACTGAATAGTACGTTTGGCAGAGCTGATGTAGATTCTCCCTTTGCTGATCACTCCCTTTGTAATTGCTAATGATTGGGTAGACCAATTTTTTGCATGGAAGGCCAATAACATTGACTGAATGAGTAGGTTGGCCGGAGACGATGTAGAATCTCCCTTTGCTGATCACTCCCTTTATGATACTGCTAATGATTGGGTAGACAAATTCTTGCATGGAAAAGCCAATAGCATTGACTGAATAGTACGGTTGGCCGGAGACAGTGCCAGATTCTCCCTTTGCTGATCACTCCCTTTATGACACTGCTAATGATTGGGTAGACCAATTTTTTGCATGGAAAGGCCAATAGCATTGACTGAATAGTACGTTTGGCAGGAGACGATGTAGATTCTCCTTTGCTGATCACTCCTTTATGACACTGCTAATGATTGGGTAGACAAATTCTTGCATAGAAAGGCCAATAACCTTGTGTGGAATAGTCCGATTGGCAGGAGACAATGTAGATTCTCCCTTTGCTGATCACTCCCTTTATGACCGCTGCTAATGATTGGGTAAACCAATTCTTGCATGGAAAGGCCAATAGCATTGACTGAATAGTACGGTTGGCAGGAGACGGTCAGATTCTCCCTTTGCTGATCACTCCCTTTATGACACTGCTAATGATTGGGTAGACAAATTCTTGAATGGAAAGGCCAATAGCATTGACTGAATAGTACGGTTGGCAGGAGACGATGTAGATTCTCCTTACTTCACTGGTCACTCCCTTTGTAACCTGCTATTGATTGGTAGACAAATTCTTGCATGGAAAGGCCAATAGCATTGACTGAATAGTACGGTTGGCAGGATACGATGTAGATTCTCCCTTTGCTGATCACTCCCTTTATGACACTGCTAATGATTGGGTAGACAAATTCTTGCATGGAAAGGCCAATAGCATTGACTGAATAGTACAAGGTTGGCGGGAGACGATGTAGATTCTCCATTTGCTGATCACTCCCTTTATGACACTGCTAATGATTGGGTAGACAAATTCTTGCATGGAAAGGCCAATAGCTTTGACTAAATAGTACGGTTGGCCGGAGACGATTTAGATTCTCCCTTTGCTGATCACTCCCTTTATGACACTGCTAATGATTGGGTAGATAAATTCTTGCATGGAAAGGCCAATAGCATTGACTGAATAGTACGTTTGGCAGGAGACGATGTAGATTCTCCCTTTGCTGATCACTCCCTTTATGACACTGCTAATGATTGGGTAGACAAATTCTTGCATGGAAAGGCCAATAGCATTGACTGAATAGTACGGTTGGCCGGAGACGATGCAGAATCTCCCTTTGCTGATCACTCCCTTTATGACACTGCTAATGATTGGGTAGACAAATTCTTGCATGGAAAGGCCAATAGCATTGATTGAATAGTACGGTTGGCCGGAGACGACGTAGATTCTCCCTTTGCTGATCACTCCCTTTATGACACTGCTAATGATTGGGTAGACAAATTCTTGCATAGAAAGGCCAATAGCATTGACTAAATAGTACGGTTGGCCGGAGACGATGTAGATTCTCCCTTTGCTGATCACTCCCTTTATGACACTGCTAATGATTGGGTAGACAAATTCTTGCATAGAAAGGCCAATAGCATTGACTGAATAGTCCGATTGGCAGGAGACAATGTAGATTCTCCCTTTGCTGATCACTCCCTTTATGACGCTACTAATGATTGGGTAAACCAATTCTTGCATGGAAAGACCAATAGCATTGACTGAATAGTACGGTTGTGGAACGATGTGGGTCTCCCTTCACCCAGTCACTCCTTGTGCACTACTAATGAGTGAGGTAGACAAATTCTTGAATGGAAAGGCCAATAGCATTGACTGAATAGTACGGTTGGCAGGAGGCAGTGTAGATTCTCCTTTGCTGATCACTCCCTTTATGACACTGCTAATGATTGGGTAGACAAATTCTTGCATGGAAAGGCCAATAGCATTGACTAAATAGTACGGTTGGCCGGAGACGATGTAGATTCTCCTTTGCTGATCCTCCCTTTATGACACTGCTAATGATTGGGTAGACAAATTCTTGCATAGAAAGGCCAATAGCATTGACTGAATAGTCCGATTGGCAGGAGACAAATGTAAAGTTCTCCCTTTGCTGATCACTCCTTTATGACGCTGCTAATGATTAGGTGACAATTCTTGCATGGAAAGGCCAATAGCATTGACTGAATAGTACGGTTGGCAGGAGACGATGTGAATTCTCCCTTTGCTGATCACTCCCTTTATGACACTGCTAATGATTGAGTGAACCAGTTAAATGGAAAGACCAGCTAACGTGACTGAATAGTACGGTTGGCAGGAGACGATGCTAGATTCTCCCTTTGCTGATCACTCCCTTTATGACACTGCTAATGATTGGGTAGACAAATTCTTGAATGGAAAGGCCAATAGCATTGACTGAATAGTACGGTTGGCAGGAGACGATGTAGATTCTTGCCCTTGATCACTCCCTTTATGACACTGCTAATGATTGGGTAGACAAATTCTTGCATGGAAAGGCCAATGGCATTGACTAAATAGTACGGTTGGCCGGAGACGATGTAGATTCTCCTTTGTGATCACTCCCTTTATGATACTGCTATTGACTGGGTAGAACAAATTGTACAGTGGAAAGGCCAATAGCATTGACTGAATAGTCCGATTGGCAGAGCAATGTGAGTCTCAGCACTGGAGCCTCCTTTATGACACTGCCTTAATAGATGGGGTAGACAAATTCTTGAATGGAAAGGCCAATAGCATTGACTGAATAGTACGGTTGGCAGGGGCAAGTGTCCAGATTCTCCCTTTGCTGATCACTCCCTTTATGACACTGCTAATGATTGGGTAGACAAATTCTTGTATGGAAAGGCCAATGAGATTGACTGAATAGTACGGTTGGCAGGAGACGATGTAGATTCTCCCTTTGCTGGTCACTCCCTTTATGACACTGCTAATGATTGGGTAGACAAATTCTTGAATGGAAAAGGCCAATAGCATTGACTGAATAGTACGGTTGGCAGGAGACGATGTAGATTCTCCCTTTGCTGATCACTCCCTTTATGACACTGCTAATGATTGGGTAGACAATTCTTGCATGGAAAGACAATAACGTCAAGCTGAATAATGTGATTGGCAGGAGAGGATGTAGATTCTCCCTTTGCTGATCACTCCCTTTGACACTGCTAATGATTGGGTAGATAATTCTTGAATGGAAAGGCCAATAGCATTGACTGAATAGTACGGTTGGCAGGAGACAGTGTAGATTCTCCCTTTGCTGATCACTCCCTTTATGACACTGCTAATGATTGGGTAGACAAATTCTTGCATGGAGAGAGCCAATAGCATTGACTGAATAGTACAGTTGGAGATGATGTAGATTCTCCCTTTGCTGATCACTCCCTTTATGACACTGCTAATGATTGGGTAAACCAATTCATGCATGGAAAGGCCAACAGCATTGACTGAATAGTACGGTTGGCAGGAGACGATGTAGATTCTCCCTTTGCTGATCACTCCCTTTATGACACTGCTAATGATTGTGTAGATAAATTCCTGCATGAAAAGGCCAATAGCATTGACTGAATAGTACGGTTGGCAGGAGACGATGTAGATTCTCCCTTTGCTGATCACTCCCTTTATGACACTGCTAATGATTGGGTAAACCAATTCATGCATGGAAAGGCCAACAGCATTGACTGAATAGTACGGTTGGCAGGAGACGATGTAGATTCTCCCTTTGCTGATCACTCCCTTTATGACACTGCTAATGATTGGGTAGACAAATTCTTGCATGGAAAGGCCAATAGCATTGACTGAATAGTACGGTTGGCAGGATACGATGTAGATTCTCCCTTTGCTGATCACTCCTTTGAAAGCTGCTAATGATTGGGCATTAAATTCTTGCATAGAAAGGCCAATAGCATTGACTGAATAGTCCGATTGGCAGGAGACAATGTAGATTCTCCTTTGCAATCCTCCCTTTATGACACTTCTAATAGTTAGTACAGTTGGCAGGAGACGATGTAGATTCTCCCTTTGCTGATCACTCGGCCTGCTAATGAGTGGGTAGACAAATTCTTGAATGGAAAGGCCAATAGCATTGACTGAATAGTACGGTTGGCAGGGAGACGATGTAGATTCTCCCTTTGCTGATCACTCCCTTTATGACACTGCTAATGATTGGGTGAACTTAGAGTCTTGGAAAGGCCAATGGCATTGACTAAATAGGCTGGTTAGCCAGGAGATGATGTAGATTCTCCACTGAATGCCTCCCTTTGTGGCCTTTCTGTGATTTAAGGTGGTAAGACAAATTCTTGCATAGAAAGGCCAATAGCATTGACTGAATAGTCCGATTGGCAGGAGACAATGTAGATTCTCCCTTTGCTGATCACTCCCTTTATGACGCTGCTAATGATTGGGCAAACCAATTCTTGCATGGAAAATGAACAACATTGAACAAATGATACGGTTGGCAGGAGACGATGTAGGTCTCACATATGATCACTCCCTTTATGACACTGCTAATGATTGGGTAGACAAATTCTTGAATGGAAAGGCCAATAGCATTGACTGAATAGTGCGGTTGGCAGGAGACGATGTAGATTCTCCCTTTGCTGATCACTCCTTTATGACACTGCTAATGAGTGGGTAATGAATTCTGGAGATGGAAAGGCCAATAGCATTGACCCAGAATGAACGTACGGTCAGCAGAACTTGTGATGTAAGATTCTCCCTTTACTGAAGTCACTCCCTTTATGACACTGCTAATGATTGGGTAGACAAATTCTTGCATAGAAAGGCCAGCCATGACTGAATAGTCCGATTGGCAGGAGACAATGTAGATTCTCCCTTTGCTGATCACTCCCCCTTGACACTGCTAATGATTGGGTAGACAAATTCTTGAATGGAAAGGCCAATAGCATTGACTGAATAGTACGGTTATGAGGCGATGTAGATTCCTCCCTTTGCTGATCACTCCTTTTGACACTGCTATGATTTAATTGACAAATTCTTTCAGAATGGAAAGGCCATAGCATTGACTGAATAGTACTGGTTGGCAGGAGACAGTGAATTCTCCAACTTGCTGGTCAGCTCCTTTATGACACTGCTGGTCCAAGGTGGGCAAATTCTTGCATGGAAAAGGCCAATAGTGACTTTGAATAGTACGGTTGACAGGATACGATGTAGATTCTCCCTTTGCTGATCACTCCTTGTATTTTTTCTTCATGGATTGGTGAACAAATTCTTTTTGGGAAAGGCCAGCGAAAGCATTCCCGTGTCATTTTGGTTGGCCAGGACGTGTAGATTCTCTTTGCTGATCACTCACACATAGGCTGCTGCATAAAACAGTTGTGTAGATAAATTCCCTGCATGAAAAGGCCAATAGCATTGACTGAATAGTACGTTTGGCAGGAGACGATTTAGATTCTCCCTTTGCTGATCACTCCCTTTATGACACTGCTAATGATTGGGTAAACCAATTCATGCATGGAAAGGCCAACAGCATTGACTGAATAGTACGGTTGGCAGGAGACGATGTAGATTCTCCCTTTGCTGATCACTCCCTTTATGACACTGCTAATGATTGGGTAGACAAATTCTTGCATGGAAAGGCCAATAGCTTTGACTAAATAGTACGGTTGGCCGGAGACGATGTAGATTCTCCCTTTGCTGATCACTCCCTTTATGACACTGCTAATGATTGTGTAGATAAATTCCTGCATGAAAAGGCCAATAGCATTGACTGAATAGTACGGTTGGCAGGAGACGATGTAGATTCTCCCTTTGCTGATCACTCCCTTTATGACACTGCTAATGATTGGGTAAACCAATTCATGCATGGAAAGGCCAACAGCATTGACTGAATAGTACGGTTGGCAGGAGACGATGTAGATTCTCCCTTTGCTGATCACTCCCTTTATGACACTGCTAATGATTGGGTAGACAAATTCTTGCATGGAAAGGCCAATAGCATTGACTGAATAGTACGGTTGGCAGGATACGATGTAGATTCTCCCTTTGCTGATCACTCCCTTTATGACACTGCTAATGATTGGGTAGACAAATTCTTGCATAGAAAGGCCAATAGCATTGACTGAATAGTCCGATTGGCAGGAGACAATGTAGATTCTCCCTTTGCTGATCACTCCCTTTATGACGCTACTAATGATTGGGTAACCTTTTTCGATCACTCCCTTTTATGACACTGCTAATGAGGGGTAGACAAATTCTTGAATGTACAATAGCATTGACTGAATAGTACGGTTGGCAGGAGACGATGTGCTAGACTCTCCCTTGTCACTCCCTTTATGACACTGCTAATGATTGGGTAGACAAATTCTTGCATGGAAAGGCCAATAGCATTGACTAAAATAGTACGGGTTGGGTCGGGAGACGACAGATTCTCCCTTGTTGATCACTCCCTTTATGACACTGCTAATGATTGCAGAGACAAATTCTTGCATGTAGGCCAATACATTGACTGGAATAGTCCGATTGGCAGGAGACAAATTGTAGATTCTCCCTTTATGATCACTCCCTTTTATGACGCTAATGATTGGGCAAACCAATTCTGTACGGAAAGCCAATAGCATTGACTGAATAGTAATGGTTACAGGAGACGGCGTAGATTCTCCCTTTGCTGATCACTCCCTTTATGACACTGCTAATGATTGGGTAGACAAATTCTTGAATGCAGCCAATAGCATTGACCGAATAGTACGGGGTTGGCAGGAGACGGCGTGATTCCTTGTTGATCACTCCCCTTATGACACTGCTAATGATTTATCAGTAGACAAATTCTGTATTGGAAAGGCCAATAGCATTGACTGAATAGTCCGGATTGGCAGGAGACAATGGGCCAGATTCTCTTTGGTGATCACTCTCTTTATGACGCTAATGATTGGGCAAACCAATTCTGTATGGAAAGGCCAATAGCATTGACTGAATAGTACGGTTGGTGGGAGACGATGTAGATTCTCCTTTGCTGATCACTCCCTTTATGACACTGCTACTGATTGGGTAGACAAATTCTTGAATGGAAAGTACAATAGCATTGACTGAATAGGCAATGCGGTTGGCAGGAGACGATGTAGATTCTCCCTTTGTTGATCACTCCCTTTATGACACTGCTAATGATTGGGTAGACAAATTCTGCATGGAAAGGCCAATAGCATTGACCAAATAGTATCGCAAGGTTGGCCGGAGACGATGTAGATTCTCCCTTTGCTGATCACTCCCTTTATGACACTGCTAATGATTGGGTAGACAAATTCTTGCATAGAAAGGCCAATAGCATTGACTGAATAGTCCGATTGGCAGGAGACAATGTAGATTCTCCCTTTGCTGATCACTCCCTTTATGACGCTGCTAATGATTGGCAAACCAATTTGCATGGAAAGGCTAATAGCATTGACTGAATAGTACGGTTGGCAGGAGACGATGTAGATTCTCCCTTTACATCACTCCCCGTGACACTGCTAATGATTGTGTAGACAAATTCTTGAATGGAAAGGCTAACAGTACGACTGAATAGTACCGTTGGCAGGAGACGATGTAGATTCTCCCTTTGCTGATCACCCCTTTATGACACTGCTAATGATTGCAGACAAATTCTTGCATAGAAAGGCCAATAGCATTGATCGAATAGTCCGATTGGCAGGAGACAATGTAGATTCTCTCTTTGGTGATCACCTTTTATGACGCTGCTAATGATTGGGCAAACCAATTCTGTACGGAAAGGCCAATAGCATTGACTGAATAGTATCGTTGCAGGGAGATCTACGTAGACTCTCCCTGCTGATCACTCCCTTTATGACACTGCTAATGATTGTAGACACCTTGAATGAGCGCTGTCAGCATTGATCGAATAGTACGGTTGGCAGGAGACGATGTAGATTCTCCCTTGCTGATCACTCCCTTTATGACACTGCTAATGATTGGGTAGACAAATTCCCTGAATGGAAAGGCCAATAGCATTGACTGAATAGTACTGGCAGGAGACGATGTAGATTTCTGCTGATCACTCCCTTTATGACACTGCTAATGATTGCAGACAAATTCTTGCATGGAAAGGCCAATAGCATTGACTAAATAGGCTGTTGGCCGGAGACGATGTAGATTCTCCCTTTGCTGATCACTCCCTTTATGATACTGCTAATGACTGGGTAGACAAATTCTTGCGTGGAAAGGCCAATAGCATTGACTGAATAGTCCGATTGGCAGGAGACAATGTAGATTCTCCCTTTGCTGATCACTCCCTTTATGACACTGCTAATGATTGGGTAGACAAATTCTTGAATGGAAAGGCCAATAGCATTGACTGAATAGTACGGTTGGCAGGAGACGATGTAGATTCTCCCTTTGCTGATCACTCCCTTTATGACACTGCTAATGATTGGGTAGACAAATTCTTGCATGGAAAGGCCAATAGCATTGACTGAATAGTACGGTTGGCAGGAGACGATGTAGATTCTCCCTTTGCTGATCACTCCCTTTATGACACTGCTAATGATTGGGTAGACAAATTCTTGAATGGAAAGGCCAATAGCATTGACTGAATAGTACGGTTGGCAGGAGACGATGTAGATTCTCCCTTTGCTGATCACTCCCTTTATGACACTGCTAATGATTGGGTAGACAATTCTTGCATGGAAATGCCAATAGCATTGACTGAATAGTACGGTTGGCAGGAGACGATGTAGATTCTCCCTTTGCTGATCACTCCCTTTATGACACTGCTAATAATTGGGTAGACAAATTCTTGAATGGAAAGGCCAATAACATTGACTGAATAGTACGGTTGGCAGGAGACGATGTAGATTCTCCCTTTGCTGATCACTCCCTTTATGACACTGCTAATGATTGGGTAGACAAATTCTTGCATAGAAAGGCCAATAGCATTGACTGAATAGTCCGATTGGCAGGAGACAATGTAGATTCTCCCTTTGCTGATCACTCCCTTTATGACGCTACTAATGATTGGGTAAACCAATTCTTGCATGGAAAGGCCAATAGCATTGACTGAATAGTACGGTTGGCAGGAGACGATGTAGATTCTCCCTTTGCTGATCACTCCCTTTATGACACTGCTAATGAGTGGGTAGACAAATTCTTGAATGGAAAGGCCAATAGCATTGACTGAATAGTACGGTTGGCAGGAGACGATGTAGATTCTCCCTTTGCTGATCACTCCCTTTATGACACTGCTAATGATTGGGTAGACAAATTCTTGCATGGAAAGGCCAATAGCATTGACTAAATAGTACGGTTGGCCGGAGACGATGTAGATTCTCCCTTTGCTGATCACTCCCTTTATGACACTGCTAATGATTGGGTAGACAAATTCTTGCATAGAAAGGCCAATAGCATTGACTGAATAGTCCGATTGGCAGGAGACAATGTAGATTCTCCCTTTGCTGATCACTCCCTTTATGACGCTGCTAATGATTGGGCAAACCAATTCTTGCATGGAAAGGCCAATAGCATTGACTGAATAGTACGGTTGGCAGGAGACGATGTAGATTCTCCCTTTGCTGATCACTCCCTTTATGACACTGCTAATGATTGGGTAGACAAATTCTTGAATGGAAAGGCCAATAGCATTGACTGAATAGTACGGTTGGCAGGAGACGATGTAGATTCTCCCTTTGCTGATCACTCCCTTTATGACACTGCTAATGATTGGGTAGACAAATTCTTGCATGGAAAGGCCAATAGCATTGACTAAATAGTACGGTTGGCCGGAGACGATGTAGATTCTCCCTTTGCTGATCACTCCCTTTATGACACTGCTAATGATTGGGTAGACAAATTCTTGCATAGAAAGGCCAATAGCATTGACTGAATAGTCCGATTGGCAGGAGACAATGTAGATTCTCTCTTTGGTGATCACTCCCTTTATGACGCTGCTAATGATTGGGCAAACCAATTCTTGCATGGAAAGGCCAATAGCATTGACTGAATAGTACGGTTGGCAGGAGACGATGTAGATTCTCCCTTTGCTGATCACTCCCTTTATGACACTGCTAATGATTGGGTAGACAAATTCTTGAATGGAAAGGCCAATAGCATTGACTGAATAGTACGGTTGGCAGGAGACGATGTAGATTCTCTCTTTGCTGATCACTCACCCTTTATGACACTGCTAATGATTGGGTAGACAAATTCTTGCATGGAAAGGAAAGGCCAATAGCATTGACTAAATAGGCACGGTTGGCCAGGAGACGATGTAGATTCTTCCCTTTGCCCTTTGATCACTCCCTTTGTATCACCTTTATGAGCACTTTGCTAATGATTGGGTAGACAAATTCTTGCATAGAAAGGCCAATAGCATTGACTGAATAGTCCTGATTGGCAGGAGAACAATGTAGATTCTCCCTTTTGCTTGATCACTCCCTTTATGACGCTGCTAATGATTGGGCAAACCAATTCTTGCATGGAAAGGCCAATAGCATTGACTCGAATAGTGACAAAGGTTACAGGAGACGATGTAGATTCCTCCCTTTGGCTTGATCACTCCCTTTATGACACTGCTAATGATTGGGTAGACAAATTCTTGAATCGGAAAGGCCAATAGCATTGACTGAATAGTACGGTTGGCCAAGGTGGGAGACGATGTAGATTCTCCCTTTGGCTTGATCACTCCCTTTATGACACTGCTAATGATTGGGTAGACAAATTCTTGCATAGAAAGTGGCCAACAGCATTGACTGAATAGTCCGGATTGGCAGGAGACAATGTAGATTCTCTCTTTGGTGATCACTCCCTTTATGACGCTGCTAATGATTGGGCAAACCAATTTGCATTGGTAATGGAAAGGCCAATAGCATTGACTCAATAGTACGGTTGGCAGGAGACGATGTAGATTCTCCCTTTTGCTGATCACCCTCCCTTTATGGGGACACTGCTAATGATTGGGTAGACAAATTCTTTTGAATGGAAAGCGCCAATAGCATTGACTCAATAGTACGGTTGGCAAAGGAGACGATGTAGATTCTTTCCCTTTGCTGATCACTCCCTTTATGACACCTGCTTAATGATTGGGTAGACAAATTCTTGAATGGAAAGCGGTCCAATAGCATTGACCTGAATAGTACGGTTGGCCAGGAGACGATGTAGATTCTCCGTTTGCTGATCACTCCCTTTATGACACTGCTAATGATTGGGTAGACAAATTCTTGCATGGAAAGGCCAATAGCATTGACTAAATAGTACGGTTGGCCGGAGACGATGTAGATTCTCCCTTTGCTGATCACTCCCTTTATGATACTGCTAATGACTGGGTAGACAAATTCTTGCGTGGAAAGGCCAATAGCATTGACTGAATAGTCCGATTGGCAGGAGACAATGTAGATTCTCCCTTTGCTGATCACTCCCTTTATGACACTGCTAATGATTGGGTAGACAAATTCTTGAATGGAAAGGCCAATAGCATTGACTGAATAGTACGGTTGGCAGGAGACGATGTAGATTCTCCCTTTGCTGATCACTCCCTTTATGACACTGCTAATGATTGGGTAGACAAATTCTTGCATGGAAAGGCCAATAGCATTGACTGAATAGTACGGTTGGTAGGAGACGATGTAGATTCTCCCTTTGCTGATCACTCCCTTTATGACACTGCTAATGATTGGGTAGACAAATTCTTGAATGGAAAGGCCAATAGCATTGACTGAATAATACGGTTGGCAGGAGACGATGTAGATTCTCCCTTTGCTGATCACTCCCTTTATGACACTGCTAATGATTGGGTAGACAATTCTTGCATGGAAATGCCAATAGCATTGACTGAATAGTACGGTTGGCAGGAGACGATGTAGATTCTCCCTTTGCTGATCACTCCCTTTATGACACTGCTAATAATTGGGTAGACAAATTCTTGAATGGAAAGGCCAATAACATTGACTGAATAGTACGGTTGGCAGGAGACGATGTAGATTCTCCCTTTGCTGATCACTCCCTTTATGACACTGCTAATGATTGGGTAGACAAATTCTTGCATGGAAAGGCCAATAGCATTGACTGAATAGTACGGTTGGCAGGAGACGATGTAGATTCTCCCTTTGCTGATCACTCCCTTTATGACACTGCTAATGATTGGGTAGACAAATTCTTGCATGGAAAGGCCAATAGCATTGACTGAATAGTACGGTTGGCAGGAGACGATGTAGATTCTCCCTTTGCTGATCACTCCCTTTATGACACTGCTAATGATTGGGTAGACAAATTCTTGAATGGAAAGGCCAATAGCATTGACTGAATAGTACGGTTGGCAGGAGACGATGTAGATTCTCCCTTTGCTGATCACTCCCTTTATGACATTGCTAATGATTGGGTAGACAAATTCTTGCATGGAAAGGCCAATAGCATTGACTGAATAGTACGGTTGGCCGGAGACGATGTAGATTCTCCCTTTGCTGATCACTCCCTTTATGACACTGCTAATGATTGGGTAGACAAATTCTTGCATAGAAAGGCCAATAGCATTGACTGAATAGTCCGATTGGCAGGAGACAATGTAGATTCTCCCTTTGCTGATCACTCCCTTTATGACGCTGCTAATGATTGGGCAAACCAATTCTTGCATGGAAAGGCCAATAGCATTGACTGAATAGTACGGTTGGCAGGAGACGATGTAGATTCTCCCTTTGCTGATCACTCCCTTTATGACACTGCTAATGATTGGGTAGACAAATTCTTGAATGGAAAGGCCAATAGCATTGACTGAATAGTACGGTTGGCAGGAGACGATGTAGATTCTCCCTTTGCTGATCACTCCCTTTATGACACTGCTAATGATTGGGTAGACAAATTCTTGCATGGAAAGGCCAATAGCATTGACTGAATAGTACGGTTGGCAGGATACGATGTAGATTCTCCCTTTGCTGATCACTCCCTTTATGACACTGCTAATGATTGGGTAGACAAATTCTTGCATGGAAAGGCCAATAGCTTTGACTAAATAGTACGGTTGGCCGGAGACGATGTAGATTCTCCCTTTGCTGATCACTCCCTTTATGACACTGCTAATGATTGTGTAGATAAATTCCTGCATGAAAAGGCCAATAGCATTGACTGAATAGTACGTTTGGCAGGAGACGATTTAGATTCTCCCTTTGCTGATCACTCCCTTTATGACACTGCTAATGATTGGGTAAACCAATTCATGCATGGAAAGGCCAACAGCATTGACTGATAGTACGGTTGGCAGGAGACGATGTAGATTCTCCCTTTGCTGATCACTCCCTTTATGACACTGCTAATGATTGGGTAGACAAATTCTTGCATGGAAAGGCCAATAGCATTGACTGAATAGTACGGTTGGCAGGATACGATGTAGATTCTCCTTTTGTTGATCACTCCCTTTATGACACTGCTAATGATTGGTAGACAAATTCTTGCATGGAAAGGCCAGTGTCAATAGCTTTTGGATCAATAGTATCGTTGGCCGGAGACGATGTAGATTCTCCTCATTTGCTGATCACTCCCTTTATGACACTGCTAATGATTGTGTGTGCCCAATGCGTGGATAGCCCTGCATGAAAAGGCCACAGATGACTGAATAGTACGGTTGGCAGGAGACGCAGTAGATTCTCCCTTTAAGATCACTCCCTTTATGACACTGCTAATGATTGTGTAGATAAATTCTTGCATGGAAAGGCCAATAGCATTGACTGAATAGTACGTTTGGCAGGAGACGATGTAGATTCTCCCTTTATTATCTACCTTGCGATACCCAATGATTGGGTAGACAAATTCTTGCATGGAAAGGCCAATAGCATTGACTGAATAGTACGGTTGGCCGGAGACGATGTAGAATCTCCTCATGATCACTCCCTTTTATGACACTGCTAATGATTGGGTAGACACCTGGGGTATGGAAAGACTAATAGCATTGACTGAATAGCATTGGTTGGCAGGAGACGATGTAGATTCTCCCTTTGCTGATCACTCCTTTTATGACACTGCTAATGATTGGGTGGGGATAAATTCTTGAATGGAAAGGCCAATAGCATTGACTTGAATAGTACGGTTGGCAGGAGACGATGTAGATTCTCCCTTTGCTGATCACTCCCTTTATGACACTGCAGTTAATGATTTTGTAGACAGTTCTAGAATGGAAAGGCCAATAGCATTGACTGAATAGTACGGTTGGCAGGAGACGATGTAGATTCTCCCTTTGCTGATCACTCCCCTTTATGACACTGCTAATGATTAGTAGACAAATTCTTGCAGGGAAGCGCTATATTGACTGAATAGGGGCACGGTTGGCAGGAGACGATGTAGATTCTCCCTTGCTGATCACTCCCTTTATGACACTGCTAATGATTGGGTAGACAAATTCTTGCATGAGGCGGCCAATAGCATTGACTGAATAGTACGGTTGGCCGGAGACGATGTAGATTCTCCTTTGCTGATCACTCCCTTGGTGACACTGCTAATGATTGGGTAGACGAATTCTTGCATGGACAGGCCAATAGCTTTGACTAAATAGTACGGTTGGCCGGAGACGATGTAGATTCTCCCTTTGCTGATCACTCCCTTTATGACACTGCTAATGATTGTGTAGATAAATTCTTGCATGGAAAGGCCATTACATTGACTGAATAGTACGTTTGGCAGGAGACGATGTAGATTCTCCTCGCTGATCACTCCTTTATGACACTGCTAATGATTGGGTAGACAAATTCTTGCATGGAAAGGCCAATAGCATTGACTGAATTGAGGTACGGTTGGCTGAGACGATGTAGAATCTCCCTTGCTGATCACCTTTTATGACACTGCTAATGATTGGGTAGACAAATTCTTGCATGGAAAGGCCAATAGCATTGACTGAATAGTACGGTTGGCCGGAGACGATGTAGAATCTCCCTTTGCTGGATCACTCCCTTTATGACACTGCTAATGATTGGTGACAAATTTTGCATGGAAAGGCCAATAGTATCTTTGACTGAATAGTACGGTTGGCCGGAGACGATGAACTCCCTTGTTGATCACTCCTTATACGCTAATGATTGGGTAGACAAATTCTGCATGGAAAGGCCAATAGCTTTGACTAAATAGTACGCATTATTGGAGACGATGTAGATTCTCCCTTTGCTGATCACTCCCTTTATGACACTGCTAATGATTGGGTAGATAAATTCTTGCATGGAGTTAATAGCATTGACTGAATAGTGTCAAGCAGGAGACGATGTAGATTCTCCCTTTATGATCACTCCCTTTTATGACACTGCTAATGATTGGCATAAATTTAATGCAGTTGCTCAGTATTTGACTGGAATAGTACGGTTGGCCGGAGACGATGTAGAATCTCCTTTTGCTGATCACTCCCTTATGACACTGCTAATGATTGGGTAAACCAATTCTTGCATGGACAGGTCGATGGCATTGACTTTATGGTAAGGTTGTCATGGAACGATGTCGATTTCTTACGTTTTCATCCCTCGCTTTATGATGCCGTTGATGAATGGGTATGCCAATTTTTGCATAGAAAAACCGAAGAATTGACTGTATAGTAAGATTTTCAGTGGACGATGTAGATTTCTTCTTTGCTCATCACCTCTTTACGATGCCTTTGATGACTGGGTAGACCAATTCTTTTATGGAAGAGCCGATGGGGTTACTGCATATTACGGTTGGCAGGAAACGTGGTAGCGTTCTTCTTGGCTCGTCACTCTCTTTATGATGACACCCATGACTAATTTGACCAATTCTTGCATTTAAAATTCGATGGAATTTATTGCATTGTAAAGTTGACAGGGGGAGGGGTCGATTTCTTCTTTCCTCATCACCTACTTTATGATGCCGTTGATGACTAATCTGACCATTCCTTGTATAGAAAATTCGATAGAATTGATTGCATTGGAAGGTTTGCAGGAGACGGGGTCTATTTCTTTGCTAATCACTCTCTTTATGATGCATTGGATGACTAAGATGACGAATTATTGAGTGAAAGATTCTGTGGAATTCACTGTATTTTAGAGTTGGCAAGTGACGGGGTCAGTTACTTATTTGCTTATCACTTCCTTTTTTATGCAGTTCATGACAAATTTGACCAATTCTTGCATGGAAAATTCGATGGAATTGACTGCATTGTAAGGTTGGCAGGAGACGAGGTCGATTTCTTCTTCTTTTTTTTTTTTTTTTTTTTAATCATTTCACCCCGAGCAAGGCAGAAACGCCACTGATGTGCAGGGGGTTACATAAATGTAGAAAGATTAATTAGAAAAGAGTGAGGAGTACAAGCTAGTTAGAAAGGAACAATAGAAAGCTGAGAAAGCAGGTGCAATGACAGATACATGGGCGGAGAGAACGTGAAGATTATACAGGGGAGGGGAGAGAGCTAGTGTCTAGTGGTTAGTAGGTGAGTATTAACTTTGCTTTTAAATTTCTGGAGGTCGTAGCCGTCAGGAAAGCAAGAATACGGGAGTGAGTTCCACAGGCGGGAAGTGCGAGAGAGGAAGCTGCAGGAGTAGAATTGTCGTCTGCGTTTGGCTATCCTGACTGTGAATGGGTGGGACCCAGTTGCCAATCTGGTTGCACGGGTAAACACCTGTTGAGGAGGCATCAGTGACTTAAGCTCATCCGAGCAGAAGCCATGAAAGTATTTATAGAAGAGACAGAGGGAGGCCACATTTCGACGATGGGAAAGTGGCTGCAGACGAGTCGCCAGATCAGTACCTATCACATTACAGACTCTCCTTTGGAGCTTGTCAAGAACACTGAGGAGAACGGCAGGGGCACCTGACCATAAATGGCAGCAGTACTCCATGCACGGACGGATGGTTGACTTGTATATATCCAGGATGGATTCAGGTGGAAAAAACATTCTGGATCGACATAGTGACCCAATCTTCTTAGCAGTAGATTTTGCTATGGATTCAATATAGTGCTTCCATTTGAGGTCTGAGGACAGGGTAAGTCCGAGGAGGCGTAGTGTATTACTCTCCGGGAGAATCATCTGGTCCATGCTTATGGGAGGCAGAAGAGGTTGCCTGTAATGGTTGACAGACAACAGCTTGGTCTTAGAGGAATTGAAGTTGACAAGCCACTTCTTGCCCCAGTTCACCACAGAGTGTAGATCCCGCTCAAGGTCAGCAGCGAGATTATGTCTGTCCGCCACGACAGGTTTCTTACTGGAGCGGGAGTATATTGTAGTGTCATCTGCGTAGATGCCTACTTGGGACTTGATCTCATCTGGGAGGTCGTTGCTCTTCAATAACTTTATGATGAAGATGATGACTAATTTAACCAATTCTTTCATGGAAATTTCGATGGAATTGACTACATTGGAAGTTTGGCATGGGGGATGGTCGATTTCTTCTTTTCACATCACTTCCTTTATTCCATTGAGTGGCTCTTGAACCTTGTGTTGGATTGAAAATTGTGAAGCAAAAACAAAAAAAAAAATAGAAAATAAAGGTACACGCATACATATAATGAAAGCGAGTTTCCAGGAAGCGGATGGTTGCTGTTGCTAATTTAGAGCAAGGTGCTTTTCCGCCAGCGTCACTTGTCAAAACGCCACCAAATCATCCATTTTTAGGGGGGAATTATCAAGAAAAAGGACTTCGTTTGTTGAAGAGACGTTGGGTCGAGGAAGATATAACACGCCATTCATTTGCTTATACTTGAGTTGATTCATTAATTGTTTTTATTTACAAACCCAACTTCGTCTATTTACCCTAAGAACTCTCGCTGCCTCTCTCTCTCACTCACTTTCTCTCTCACACACACACACACTCTCTCTCATACATACACACTCTCTCTGTCTGTCTGTGTATGTGAAGACGTTATTTGTCAAATCCACCTCAATCCCATCTGGTTGACCTCGAAACATATCTCTCTCTTTCACACACACACACACACACATAATCGCTATGTGTGTGTATGTAAAAATGTCATTTGTCAAATCCACCTCGACCCCATCTAGTTAACCTCGAAATATATCTCTCCCTTTCACACAAACACACATACACACACACAAACACACACACACACAAACACACACACATACTCTCTGTGTGTGTATGTGAAAATATTATTTGTCAAATCCACCTCGACCCCATCTAGTTGACCTTGAACAATCTCTCTCTCTCTCTCTCTCTCTCTCTCTCTCTCTCTCTCTTTCTTTCTTTCTGAAAACGTTGTCAAACCCACCCCGACACCATCTAATTGCTCTAGGACCATCTTCTCCTCCTCCTCGATCTCCTACCCCCTCAAAACAATAATATTTCCTTAATCAGCAGGCTGGTGCGAAGCAGACACCGAGCATGATGCCTTTCTATGCGTTGTCCATTTTATTTTTTCATTTTTTAGGACATCCTAAGCCTGTCTGAAAAGTAACAGGACTAGTGTCACAAACGATTTATTTAAATTACAAACAACAAACTATATGGTTTCCCCTTCAAAGTAAACCTTTCGCGTCTCACCCACTTTTCTATCATTTTCAGTCACTGCTGGAAGGATTCTTCTTGAATGCATCTTAGCTCCGTAATTAAGGCCCTCTTCATGGTTTTCACGCCTTCGAAATGGGTCCCGTTGAAGATCCCTTTGAGTTTGTTGGGGGGAAAAGTCACATGAAGTAAGATCAGGAGAATAGGAAGGCTTTTCCAATACGGCAATGTCGTTCTTGGTCGCAAACTGCCAGATGCATAGGGCGTTGTGAGCAGTTACATTCTGGCGAAGCAACCACGACTTGTCATGCTACAACTCTGGCATGTGAAAGAAAATGCAGTGGTTGTAGAAAGCTAAGATGATAGCTATTTACTCCCATGTTAGATGATCGCTCAATCCGCTTATCCCTCTCTCCCCTTGAGTGGCAATAAGTCGAAGAGAATGAAAACAAGCTACTCACCTCAAAAGCCTTGGTTTTTATATCATATGAGCATGACTCAGCAAAACGAAAACGAAGCTCAGAACGTCTGTGACGTACACAGGGGCTTATAAAAGAATGAGTATAAATGCAAACAAGTCAGTAGTCGGCCTGCATGGGCGAAAGGACACCATGCCGTTTCAGGGACATGACGCTTTCGACCTGCTACCACACCGCCTGACACCTTCGACCCCTTCTACCTTAAGCGTCTTTTTCAATACAAAAGCAACTGTCCTTTTCAGTACAACCAACAGGTCTTTTCTTCTAGTCTCTACAAGTGTCCTTTTCAGGGTAGGAAAGCCTATCTTCAGGGGATATGCACCAACCCGATGCACTGACTTCAAACGATCAGTCCAGATCGACGCGACAGCGGCCTCCAGCGTAGCCACCTTATTGGATCAACCACTCACTGCTAAAGTAATCTACACGTCAGCCAAACGAACTGAACCTCACTACCCGACGACGGCAAACACGCGACAGACCAATCATATCCACCCGGTGTAGTAACACCTAGCAACTCATGCCCCATTTCCTGACCAACGTACTATTAACCGCGCGCACTGACGACTAAAAGCTTACGTGCGGTGAACACCGCTTAATCAACAACAGTCCCACGGCAATCCAAGAGATCTTTTTGAACTGTAAAACAACACAAATTAAAAAATGTCAAACTAAGGCAACTTTATCACCTTGCATCTTGTTGTCACCCTTGCCATGATCACCTACATCCTGAAAATATATGGCATTAAAAACAGAGTATAAATCAACAAACTTACATATATACATAAAATGGATTATCGTCTAAATGACCCAAAAATGAGAATAACACTGACATTTCATTTTAACAGAAATATTTACCAAAATTACACAAAAATATCTTGAAATACTAAAGAGTAAATTTATTCAATAAAATCGCCATTGGCTTTAACCATGCAGTACTGATTCCTATGTCCTCAATGTCTATATCTATAAATGCTCTGCGGGGTGCGATGGATAAATTGTCGTCTAAATGACCGAAAAATGAAAATAACAATGACATTTCATTTTAACAGATATATTAACCAAAATTACACAAAAATATCTTGAAATACTAAAGAGTAAATTTATTCAATAAAATCACCATTGGCTTAAACCATCACTTCAAGACAACTTTGGAATCTCTTGCATCTCTTCTGGATGGTCTCTTTGCTTAAGTTGATGAATGCTGCCATAATCCTTGCCTTTAGTTCATCTTTGATGCTACAAGAAGTTTTGTTGGTCCCTCGCTCAACTGTGCCTCACAGATAATAATTAAAGGGGTTACAGCCTGGGGTGATGATGGCCAGATGTAAGGGAGGATGTGGTTCCAGAAATTGTTTGACAACCATGACTTGGTTCTCCTGCTTGTGTGGCATGGTGCAGAGTCCTGTTGCCAGACATAGGGTCTTCTAGCAGCCATTCTCTTAACTTGAGACAGCACTACGTTCTCAAGGCACTTGATATAGACCTTGGGGTTGAGCCTGAGGAGGAGGACCTCAACTACAAATTCGGAAGTTCTTTTCTTATCAGATCACTCAGAGTGCGATGAATAAATTGTCGTCTAAACTGCGTAAAAATGAAAATAGCAATGACATCTCATTTTAACAGATATATTTACCAAAATGACACAAAAGTATCTTGAAATACTAAAGAGTAAATTTATTCAATAAAATCGCCATTGGCTTTAACCATGCAGTACTGATTCCTATGTTCTCAATGTCTATATCTATAACTGCTCTGCAGGGTGCGATGAATAAACTGTCGTCTAATTGACCGAAAAATGAAAATAACAATGACATCTCATTTTAACAGATATATTTACCAAAATTACACAAAAGTATCTTGAAATACTAAAGAGTAAATTTATTCAATAAAATCACCATTGGCTTTAAACCATGCAGTACTGATTCCTATGTTCTCAATGTCTATATCTATAACTGCTCTGCAGGGTGCGATGAATAAACTGTCGTCTAATTGACCGAAAAAATGAAAATAACACTAACATCTCATTTTAAAATATATATTTGTCAAAAATTACACAAAAATATCTTGAAGCTGTAAAGTGTAAATACATTTATTAAAATTACCGTTGGCTTCAACCACCCCCGCCACACGATTTCGGAATCTACTGAAATTCTTTTTGGTGGTCTCCTTGTTTAAACTGGGAAATGCTGCTATAATGCCTGCTTTTAGTTGATCTTTGGTGTTACAAGAGGTTTTGCTGGTCTCTCGCTCAACTGTAATCTACATATAAAAATCAAGAGAGTTGAAGTTTGAGGAATTAGGTAACCAGATGTAAGGGTCGATGAGGTCACATAAATTGCCTTACAGTCGTGACTGGGTTCTTCTGCTTGTGGGGCTGGGCACAGAGTCCTGTTGCTAGATACAAGGACTTCCAGCGGCCATTCTCTTGACCATTCTCCTCAAAACTCTTATGTAGGCTTCTGCGTTAAGTCTGAGGCCCTGTGGGAAGAAACATGAAGGCATAACGTCGGCATCTTCGTAATCATTGTTAAACTCTTTTTTATTTTATTTTTTTAATCATCTTATCGCCCAAAGCAAGGCATTTTGCTGCCATTGTTGTGCAGGGGGTTACATAGGAGGAAAGTTATGAGAAAGAGTGACAGGTTATAGGGGGTGTCAGAAGTGAGTAAAAGAGGGATGACTGTGGCCACAAAGTGAGGGATCAGTTTATATATTGATTGTAATATAAAATTGATCCCCACTTTATGTTCCTATTATTATAGTATAGAGATTTTTTTTTTTTTATAATCATATCGTCCCAAGCAAGGCATTTTATTGTCATTGTTGTGCAGGGGGTTACATAGGAGGAAAGTTATGAGAAAGAGTGACAGGTTATAGAGGGTGTCAGGAAGTGGGTAAGAGAAGGATGAGAATACTGATGAGAGTGGAGTGGACGGAAAAAGGAGCATGAGAGAAGGATGAATCTGGTCATCAAGTGAGGGATCAGTTTATATATTGATTGTAATGTAGAATTGATCTCCCACTTTATATCCACATTATAATAGTATAGAATTTCTTTTATAATCATATCGTCCCAAGCAAGGCATATTACTGCCACTGTTTTGCAGGGGGTTACATAGGAGGAAAGTTATGAGAAATAGTGACAGGTTATAGGGGGTGTCAGGAAGTGGGTAAGAGAAGGATGAGAATACTGCAAAAACGAGATGAGAGCATGAGAAAGAGAGGATGCAGGTTAGTGAGATAGGAGCTGACTACTGACATTTAAATTCTTAGAGATTGTAGCTGTCGAGGAAGCAAATAAACGGAAGGGAATTCCACAGGCGGGAAGTGCGAGAAAAGAAGCTATTGGAGTAGAATTTGCGTTTACATTTTATTGGTTAAGGGTGGGACTAATCTCGTGGCTCGAGTAAATTCATATATCGGGGGCACCAGTGAGCTAAGTTCATCGGAGCAGAAGCTGTGAAAGTATTTGTTGAAGAGACACAGGGAACCAACTCTTTCCGAATCCTCTGCACTGTCCTCCCATTGACGCACAAACACCGAAATGTTTATATTGGAGCTTCCGGCACGAATAGAAAGCAGTACTGCCAGCGGTTTCCGAATTTCTGGCAGATTGAATTGCGTCATGTGTCGCACTCTTTATTTTTTTTTTTTCTGACAAACGGTGCCCAACTGGCTCTACTATACTGTGCAGTTGACAATATCAAAAACAAAACAACGCGCACGACCGAAATTTTTAAAAAAATTATGGCGACAATTTAATCATCGCACCTTGTATATGAAAGAGGGGAAAGAAATTAAACTAAACTGGGTCCCATAGCCTTTGATGGCAACCAGTCTGGGAGAAAGAAAACTCTTGAAATCTATTCTATTATTTTTCCAAGTTACATAGCATTTTCACAGACAATAATATAAAGAAAAGGAAAATGTGAAGAGCGGTGACCATACATGTTACTAAAATCGCCTTTTGATAGTCTTAAGTTTGATGAAATTTTCAAGATGAAGCATTTTCATTTGAAAAAAAAAGCAGTTGTAATAAATGAAAAACATTTTTTAGTCAAGCGTAGTAAAAATGGTATCTTCTAAAAAAATGACCTGGGTGCTGTGATAAAAATCAACAAAGACAAAATGAAAGAAAAAACGAAGCTACTATCAATTAGCCATCATAGACAACTGCACCTATCTCCCATTAGCATGGACCAGGCTTTCCTCCTAGAGAGTAAAACACTACGCCTCCTTGGTCTCACACTTTCAGCGGACCTCAAGTGGAAGGACTATATCGAATCCATTGCTAAATCCGCTGCTATGAAAGTCGGTTCTCTGTGCAGCGCCCGGAGGTTTTTTCTGTCTGAATCTATCTTGCACATTTATAAATCTACCGTCCGCCCGTGCATTGAATACTGTTGCCATATCTGGTCGGGTGCTCCTGGCTTCTCGACAAGGTACAACGGAGGGTCTGTAATGTGATCGATACTGACTTGGCAGAGCGCCTGCAGTCTCTCTCTCACCGGCGCGAAGTGGCTTCCCTGTGTCTCTTCTATAAATACTTCCATGGCTTCTGCTCCGATGAACTTAGATCACTGGTGCTCCCTAGGTTCGAATTTGCACTAGATACTAGATTAGCAACTAGATCCTACCCTTTTACAGTGAAACCGATAAAATGCAGCCATAACTTCTACTCCAACAGTTTCTTTTCTCGTACTTCCCGACTGTGGAATTCCCTTCCACATGACTGCTTCCCCGACGGCTACAATCTCCAGGAGTTTAAATGTAAGGTCAATAGACAACTCCTAACACACTAACTCGATTCCATTCTTTCAAACACTCTTCCCATCCTCCCAACTACCTATCATCCCCCTTCTGACATTTCCTATATCTAACCACTCTTTCTCTTTACCTTCCCCTATGTAGCCCCAAGCGCAATAGTGGCAGTGGAATGCCTTGCTTGGGGTGAAACGATTAAAAAAAAAAGGCAACCAATAATAATAATAATGACAATAGCAATAGCAATAATTGTACCCCAGCGTCACTATGTTGGTGTGCTACACTCACTCACTCACTCACTCACGTAGTACTACTACTAATAATAAACGATAATGACTATATATATAACAGAAATCAAAGGAAACAACAACAATAATAATAATAATAATAATAATAATAATAATAATAATAATAATATCATCATCATTATCATCATCATCACCACCACCACCACAAACTGCCACTATCATCACCCCAACGTCACATTTGGACGTGTTGGTGTCCTCCTCCTCCTCCTCCTTTTCTTCCTCTTCTTATTTTAATAATAATAATCATTATCACAACACTAACAGCAACAAAAGCAATAATAATATTAATAATAATAATAATCACATTTGTACCCAAATGTCGTTTTGTTAACGTACTACTTTCTCACTCAACAACAACAACAACAACAGCAACAGCAACAATAATAGTCATGATGTGCCATGTGTACCTGAGTACAACTGGTTATCTATGTGCAAGATCGGTTTAGGCTTCGGATATTTGTACCTCAAAATCACTTGATGACCAGCTTTCTTACTCAATAGTCAATAATAACAACAAAAAACAATACAAAATGGTATTTTGCTTACTGTAAATTAGTGAATTTTAATCTTTTGGCTTTCAATTAAAGCTAAAAAATTATTGCTTCAAAAAAGCTTTTTTTTATTTTTAAAAATTCAATTTAAATCGAGGTATCGAAAATTTTAGTGGAGATACCTATACAATATTTTCAAGCGTATACTATGTTTTAAAACACAACAGCTCGACTTTAAGTTAGCTTTACGTTGGGAATATTTTTACAATACAACTGAAAGTGAAATCAGTATCTCTCCAATAAAACGACATGACTGTTACCTTTACTATTACAACTACTATATCTTTTAACACTGCTACTAGGCAAATAACACAAAACGGGTATTATAGCCGCTTCTGCTACTGCTACTACTACTGCAACTGTTAAATAGACAGTAACCACTACCAACATCACTATCGTCACAAACAAGACTATTCCCATTCGATGACAAAATATCTATTTTTGTTTAATATATAATAATACAAGCAGGTGTAACGAGAGGGATGTATTTATTTATTTATTTAGGGTCGGATGTCTCGACCGAGATTCGATCAGTTGCCGTACCAAAGGCAAAGATTGAGAAATTAAAAAAAAAATCACCGCTCACCTCGTAAACTATACTAAAAGCATACTTAAAACCAGAGGAGAGTAAGGAGAGGAAGAGTAAGGGGAGAAAAATAAAATAAGGCGGAGTAGGAGGCGAAGGAGGACTACGGTCACCAGACACTACCACCATTTTCTCTTCTAACTCACTCTCTATAATCTGCCTGTCTCTCTCTATCTTCACTGTCTGTCTATCTATTGAATGTAACACTAAAGGGAATTATACATCTAAAAAAAAAATAAAAATAAAAACAACAGAACGAAACGAAAAAAAGTATCTCTCTGTCTACGAACGGATTACTTCTACACTGGAAAAATATATCTGTGTTGTGAGTTTATCTCTGGATATTTATGTTTGAGTACAAAATGGGACTTAAGAAAGGTGAGTGAGTGTTGTTGACTTATATACTGGAGTAAGTAAAGTGGTGTTTCTTTTATTAATTTGGCACCAGGAACGGGTATTTCTGAATTTTGGCTTCTGCCGTTTAAAAATTGATATAAAAGGAGAAAATTATAGTCCTTGGCCTTTGTTTATATATACCATTACAGGAATGTTGTTAATGTTAACTTAAGTGTACAATACAACAGATTTTTAAATTCTCGGTCTTTTCATCATAGACATTTTTTTTTTACCAGATAGCTAACATTTAGTGATTTTTTTTTTTTAATGTATTTGCAGCACAATGTGGGGAGGTAAATATTTCCTTTGTGGAGGTTTCTCTCTTTTCTTTTTTTTTTTTTTTTCTTTTTATCTCCTTTAAATCTGTTCGTCCTCCTCGTTTCTTAAAAACTGAAGAATCAAATACACTAAGAATGAATAATCAAAGCGTTATTCTTTTTATTTTCCCCCACTTTTTTTTATCTCAATTCTTGACATCCCCCCCCCATTTCGGTAGTAGTGGTAAAGATGTACGAGTTTATGGATCCGATAAAAGTGGTCTAGAAATCAGGGATCTATTTCTTTTAGCTTTTTAGTTCCAAATAGGACCCTCACTTTCTGACAATGCCTAAAATAGTTTTTGTCCCCACCTATTAGCTGACTTTGATAATCTATTTTAAAAAAAAAAAAACCTTATTAATCTTATTTTCTTCTTCCTTGATGGAATTTCATTTCTTGAAAACCGTTTTTATATATATATATATATATATATATATATATATATTTTAATTGTGAAAATCTATTTAACTAGTAAAAAAAAAAAAATGCTTGTTATCAGTAAGTCGAATAAAACATTCTAACCTCCCTTCTAAATGGAAGCATTTTTAATTTATTTTATATACCACTTGTTTAGATAGCAGGTATTAAAACAAAAGAAATCCTTGTAAAATTATTAGTGAATATAAGTATATTTTTGCTTTTCTTTCTCTCTTTCCTTTAGCAAAAACTTAGACATATGGAAATTAAAAAATGCAATTATTACCCCTTAATAAAAATAGTAGTAATTTATACCGCGAATTTAAGCGTTTCTCCCCATGACTGTTTCCCTGTCTAATCTATCACGTCTTGACTTGCATATAGCAAATGATAAAAAACGGACCAAAAATGTGATTATCAGTAGAAATAACTTTTTTTTAGTTGGCTGCTCAATACATTATCGGATTCTGTTTGATTAACTATTTAATTTTGTACTGAACACTTATGTCTAACAGACTTGGTCCAAGTCACTTGGATATTGTCAACTTACGGTGGAACGTGCGGGCGGTCGTACGGTGTATGTATGCCTCTCTAAGTTTACATGTGAACTGTGCATAGGTCGTAAATGTAAAATCTCATGTCAATTTTTTTACAGTGCACGCTTTCCTTCTTTTTATCCCTAAAATTAGCAAGCCCAGTTGCTTATTTAACAAGGTGATACGTTTGTGTTGTAGACATTTTTAAAACGTTCGTTCCCACAATTTTATTTATTTATAGAGAGCTCATGACGACCATAAGAACTTTAATTTGTTTTGCAGCAGTCAATCCAAATATCATTTTAAAAATAAACATTAGATATTTAATAAAAAATAATAATACTCGTATTTATTGTGAAACTTTTAAAATGTAGATGAATCTGATTTTCAACAAATTGAAAGTCCCTTCTTTTCAATCTACTCATCTTGAAAATACATTCAAGATGGGGGATCGGTTTTAAATCCTAATACATTGCAAACTGATCCCCCATTTGATGGCCATGATGTAATGTATGGAGTCTGGCAAATAGATAATATTCAGTTTTATTTTTTATCTTTTTTAAAAATTAGTTTCTTTCTTCTCTAAATATAAATAAATCTGGGGGTATACTATAAAATAAAAATACTCTGTAAAACATGCCAGACGGAGCCACCAAGAACCTAATTTCTTTTTTTGTTTTTCTCCCTCTCCCCCACCACGTTTTCAACTACCTCCCTCTCCATCTCATCGACAACTATTTTGATTAATCAGTGAGAAAAAATTGAGGGACTGATCTGTCGATAGAAATCTATCGAAGATAGATACCCGATTTTGTGACCACCAAACGCAAAACATTAACTGGATTAAAGAATGAGAAAAGCAAAATGTTTAGGTTTTTTTTTTCTCTTAAAATAAATAATTTATTTAAAATAATTTGTATCGGCTCTGAAAGATACATCACTAAAGATAGACTACATATTTGGTCGTTGGACATTTGTTTAATGGTTCACACACACATAGCGCATACTCATTTCATTCTTTCATTTTTGGTATTAGGATCTGGCGAAATAAATACATAATCTATTCTCATGAAACGTTTCCATTTTTGCCAAATTTTAAAACTTTGTCGGGATTTCTATATCCTAATTTAATAAAAATATATTCCTTCATTCTCTTTTGCTTTCAAAGCAGTAATTCCCTGGGATTTAATGAAACCAGATGGCATGGATTATGTTTTAGGTTGAAAATGGAATTAATTTCTAGCGATAGTTTTTATTTAATTTGAGCTATCGAATATCTGACCATAGTCAACTAATTTCTGTCTCTATTGATAGCTCGACTACTGCTATATGGTGGCTAAAAAAAAAAATCCCACTTAACCTCGCTATATATATATATATATATATATATTTTTTAATTTTTATTTTTTTATTTGTTTGTTACTACTGCGAGCCACGACCATCATCCCAGCGATTACACGCTCTGCTACATTTGTATATCTCTGGTCTGATCTATTTGACTCGTTTCCGGAATCATCTGCATATTTTGTTTCTTTTTCTCATTGAATTTTTTTGACGACATAAGTATTTTTGAGGTCAGTGGAAACGCCAAAAAGGAAATAGATGTACGAAATAATTTCCATCTAGAATATATAAGAGAGCAGTCTAAATGTGCGTTGTGGTACAGTGGATATCGGC
>JBBBDQ010001420.1:37500-95000 GCA_037127315.1 Ascarosepion bandense
TGTATCACGTATGGCACTTAACTGACTGATGTAGACTTTTGTGTTTCTATATCTGTTGTGATGCTGTGAATATTGGCTCGGAACGAGAAATCAGCGAGTCGAGTTCGAATCCCAGTGGAATTTGTTGAACGCACTTAACCGCAGATACTCTTGAAAAACGTATTAATCCGTCTCTTCCCTCCAGTTATGGGTTAAATAACAGGACAGATTGGGTTCTATAGCCATTGGTTGGTAATCAGTCTACAGCAGAAAGTAATGACAACCTCCTGTGGGGAAAGTTTTCTACTCTGCCAGATGATCCTGGTTATGACAGTAAACTGCATCCAGTAGCAAGGCTTTTGATTGGGAGGCTGTGAGGAGCATGGAACCACTTAATTGCTGTTGTTCCCAGGTCCACCCTGACTCGGAGTGGTAGCACCTGTTAGTCCCAGATATGGGCAAATAGTTAACCCCCAAACTGGAGTCAAAAAAACTATGAAAGCATAAAAATACACTTTTATAGAAATATATACATAAAAATAGACTTTTACAGAAAAATATATATTTTTTGAAGGACAAAAAATTATTCTCAGCAAAACATTTTTGAATACGAAACTAGAAGACATTTTCAGTTTTCTAAAATGAAAAAGAATAAAATCAGAACTTAAAATCCCACTTTTTTGGTATTAAATATCCCCACAGAGGTTGATATGCCGTTAAACAAAAGTCAAACTCCAAATCCTATAACCCCTTGTGGGTAACTGTCTTATCTAGATGTAACTGTCATATCTAGGATGTACTGAAGGAAATTTCAAAAATCGGTTGTATAATCGCAAATCTAATTCAAGCTTGAAAGTTTTAAAATTGTACCAAACTACCCAGTCGGGTGTGGAAATTAAAAGCAAAAAACGGCAAATAGCCTGATATAACATGGAGCATATTAAAAATAAGCATACTCATCACCAGTGGTGATGTCTGCAGATTGTACCAAGAAAAGAAGTTTATATTTCCAGAACAAGAAAGGTTACTAAAGTAAAGGTCCGAACTATTATCCGGATGCAAACACATTAGAAAATATATTTTAGGATATTACAAGCCCGGATGAAAGTGCTTACGATTCTTGACCGGCCCTTCCTTTATTTTGAACTTCCAGTTGTGCGTTTGAAAAAAAGCGTTAGAAAACCAGTTGATATAAAACATCTGAAGATACCGGAAGGTTGAAACCAAGGTTGCTTAACCGACTGACTTCCGAATTCAGTATAACCCTGATATAAGAGAAGCCCGCACATAAGATAGATTTTCTTTGGTCCCAAATTAGAGCCTGTGGTAATGTATATAAAATAGACCAAACCCGTATATAAGATAACTTTTATCCGGTCCCGACAACTCTCTTATATTCGGGTTACGTTTAAAAGCTCTTAATTATACGCATTAAGCATTTTTAATTCAACTGTATGCTGATATAATTTAATTCTTACTAACAACTGGTTAATAATTAAGCGAATAAGGAAGGAAGAAAATATTAACAACGTTCAAAATATTAATTTAAAACAGTGCTCAATATAGAAATAGAGCTATGAAGATTTATAAATTGTAGTTTAGAACATATACAAATTTACTACAAAGTGTGCTTTTTGTTTCGACATTGAAAGGACAATGTCTCATCAGGTGGTAAACGCTATTTTTTTTTTTTTTTTTTTTTTTTTTTTTAAGAGATTGAAAATTCGCTTCCTTATATTGGTAAATTTTTGTGTGCTAGGGAAAGGGTGCAGAGAAAATGAGAAATCAGAATTGGAGATTGTAAGAGACATTGAACAAAAAGAGGAAACCATGTCTCTTTTACCTCTCTCTCTCTCTCTTTCACACACACAATCCCCAATTCTGATTTCTCATTTTCTCTACACTCTTACCTTAGCACAAAAAAACTTACCAATATAAGGAAGCGAATTTTCCATCTCCCTTCAAAAGATAGCGTTTACTACCTGATGAGACATTGTTCTTTCAATGTCGAAACAAAAAGTACACTTTGTAGTAAATTTGTACATGTTCTAAACTACAATTTATAATAAATATTCATAGATCTATTTGTATATTGAGCATTGTTTTAACTTAATGTTTTGAACGTTGTTAATATTTTCTTCCTTCCTTATTCACTTATATATATATATATATATATATCCAAGTGAATAAGAAACGAAGAAAACATTAATTTAAAACACCGCTCAATAAAAAAAAATACAGCTATGAATATTTATTCTAAAAATAACGTTTACTACCTGATGAGACATTGTTCTTTCAATGTCGAAACAAAATGTACACTTTGTAGTAGATTGTAATTTGTACATGTTCTTAACTATAATTATATATATATATATATATATATATATATATATATATATATATGTGTGTGTGTGTGTCTGCTGTGCGTTATTTAAATGAGAAATAAGTAGGAAAATTAAGTTCTACTTGTTCCATATTTAATTTTAGTTCGACTGGTTTCCTAATCCGTATTCTGAACTAACGCACGTGTTAATCCGTATTGTATTTCACTTGTTTAAGGCTTTTCTTTCTCCACTTGAATTTTTCAATGTTTTACTCTCTCCTGTCTCAGTCAAAGGTTATGTCGACAGGGACCTTTTTTTTTTTCTTAGGTTAGCTTAAATTTTATTCAAATACTAGCAGTATAGCTCGGGTGTAATGAAAGCTTTAAACTAATGCATGGTCCTGGAGCTCAGACTCTTTGGACGTTGGCACGAAAGACTAAAAAAGCAATAGTTGTTTCCAGTGAAAGCGAAACCGTAGACTGGAAGAAAAATAAATGGATGTAAGCCAAATTTTGATTTCCTGGTATCGATATCAAATTTTCTGCACTATTGTAAGAACAGCAACCTTGAAACTTCTGAATATCGTTTCTTATGTCTTTGTCTATGAGTGTATCAAATTTGATTAAAATCGGACCACTTTCTATGACCCGATTTTTTCGATTTTCGATATTTATCGGGGGTATCTCGACACAAAACCTAGCTAAGAATACTCACAGATGCTTATAGTACAACTGTGTAAATTTTCAAGAAAATCAGTTCAGCCGTTTCGGAGTCTATAGGTAACGGATATACACACACACACACACACACACACACACAAAGTTCCATTTATAAATAAGTTTAGATTAGATAGATAAAATCCACCAACGAAACGCCTTTCTCCTCATATGCACTACAAATGTACGTAGTAATAACACGAATCTCTCACAAAATGTAATTCAGTTACAAAGGGGTGCTGATAAATTCTCACGATCCATTTCTAACAGTCTGTTTCATTTACCAAACAATTTTTTTGTATGTAATGCCGCTTCAGGACGTGGACAATCATGACTCTCCACAATTTCTAATCATTGTTTTTAGCAATGTTTTCCTTCTTACCATATCTCGTTTTTGCTGGAATCCATTTACAATGACGTCAAATCATGAGTTAATGTTTTTCCATCTGCTCTTCTCATTTCCTTTAGTAGATTTCGTTAGCATCAAATTGTTCAACTTCCTATTTTTTTAACCGTCTCTAATTCCAAATGTCATTTTTCGTTTCCATCTTTCCTTTAAACTTGTTCGTTACTCACATGTTCGGTCTATAGTATTCTCAGCATCCTTCTGTAGAGCTGCTTATCTGTTGTCTCAAGTTTCCTTGCATTTGTATCAGAATTGTCCAGCATTCAATGCCATATAAGAAAATTGGGCGGGTCTGTACTACCGGCACCCCACTCTGTAATTTTTTGCTTTTCTTTTTTCTCAGTGCATTCTTATCGATTAGATCCTAAACTTTCAGATTAGCAAAAGAAGTTTGGAAAAAAATTGAATATTTAAAGATTTTTAGGGGTGCTCAGTTTCTCATACAACGTTCTAGTAAATCGATCCCCGCAAAACGATCTTTTTCATTAATTTCCTACAAGGTTTGAAATAAATAAAAAAAAAATTTAAAAAAAGTGGGGGCAATAACTCATCGTCTTTTACTCGACCCCGGCGCGAATGTTTCCAGTATGGGGGATCGATTTACTAAAACGTTGTATGAGAAACTGAGCACCCCTTAAAAATCTTTAAATATTGAATTTTTCCAATTTTTTTTTCTCTCATCTATAAGAATGAATTTTTAAAAATTAAGAAAAATGAAAAGCAAAAAAAATTACAGGTAGTGTGAGCCGGTCATACAGGTCCACCGAAAACTGATATTACGTAGCAAATTCATAGTGATGTGAACCTATGGTGTATAGCTACATCGCTTTCTTTTATCGTTTCACGCCAAGTAAGGCGATAACCCCTACTAGAACACGGGGAAAGTGGAAGAGAATTAGAATAATGAGGATGGAAATGCTGAAGAAAGGACATAAAGATCAGGGTCCAAGAACACAGAAGATGGCACTTAAATTTTTGAAGATTGTAGCTATCATAGAAGCTAGAAATCAGAAGAGTTCCGCATGTGAGAAAAGAAGCTGTTAGAGTAGAAGCGACGGTTGCATCTAGCTAGTTCAATAGTGAGACCTAATCGCCAATCTAGTAGCATGCTAAAATTCATATAGTCGGGGCACTAGAGAAAAAAGATCACTTCTGCTCAGACGAACTTGAGTCACTGATACCTCCTCAACAGGTATTTACTCGTGCAACCAGACTGGCAACTGGGTCCCACCCATTCACAGTCAGGTTAGCCAAATGCAGACGACAATTCTACTCCTGCAGCTTCTTCTCTCGCACTTCCCGCCTGTGGAACTCGCTCCCGTATTCTTGCTTTCCTGACGGCTACAACCTCCAGAAATTTAAATGCAATGTCAATACTCATCTACTAACCACTGGACTCTAGCTCTCTCCCCTCCCCTGTATAACCTTCCCTTTCTCTCCACCTATGTATCTGTCATCGCACCTGCTATCTCAGCTTTCTATTGTTTCTTTCTTACTAGTTTGTACTCCTCACTCTTTTCTAATTAATCTTTTTACATTTATGTAGCCCCCTGCACATCAGTGGCGTTTCCGCCTTGCTCGGGGTGAAATGATTTAAAAAAAAAATCTCTTCAGAGCAGTTTCCATGAAAGTATTTGTAGTAAAGAGAAAAGCCACGTCACGTCGGTGAAAAAAGACCAAAGTCAAGATGTCTGGTCAGGGTTGATTACCATACAAACCCTTCTTTGAATTTTGTCTCTTGAAATACGACGTATTTGACGATGTTCCTTCTTTCTTATCTAATAAAACAAATTGCATTACTTTATTGACTCGTCCTCGTAGGTTTGATTTTGAGTTTTGTTTAGCGGCATATCAACACCTCTATGGGTTATTTAATGCCAAAAAGGTAGGGTTTTAAGGGTTTTTTTTATGTTCGGTTATAGTGAGAAGGTTTATTTTGTCACCTTTTGAAAAACTTTTTCCTTTAAAAATGTATGATGGCAATTTTTTTCCTTCAAAAATTTAAGGTAATAATTCTTTTCCTTTAACAGTGTACTGTTGGTAATATTTTTTCCTTCAAAAATGTATTAAAAGTTTATTTTTATGTATATATTTCTATAAAAATCTATTTTTATACTTTCATAGTGTTTTGATCCTAGTTTGGGGGTTAACTATTTGCCCATAGCTGGGACCTTAACAGGTGCTACCACTCTGGGTCAGAGTGAACCTGGGAACAACAGCAATTAACAGGTGCTTCTATGCGCCCCACAACATCCCAATCAGAAACCTTGCTGCCGGATGCAGTTTCTCATCATACCCGGGACAAATTATCATAAAAATCCGACAAACCTGAATCTTCGTCTAAAAAAAAAAAAAAGATAAATAATATAGCTGGAGTATCAAAAAGGCGGATTTTCTATTGACTCCCCAACTATTTTAACTTTTTTTTTTTTACTCTTCAGCAACATTTTATTGTAAAAATTGATTAGAATAACGATAAAACCTAAACACATGAAAGTGAATTTATACATTTTCTTTGCTTTTGCGAATTAACAAAAATAGCAAACCCTATTTAATATACAAGTGGGACCGTGCCGTCGAAAATGATGGCAAAAATATATCGACATGCCGTCTAAAATGATTGCAACACACACATATATATATATATATATATATAGATATATATGGCAGAAATCTAAGCAAGATCAGCCAATTTCCCTGACGAGCCGTAGGGCGAAACCGTGGTAGGTTGTTGGCTCTTGCTTAGATTTTCTTTGTTGCTCTACTTTCGTATTGAGCGCTTTAGTGTTAGGCTTTTCGTCTTGGGGTTTGTTCTCTTTCTTACGAGTGATTGACTTTTTGTTCATGTGCTTCGTTTGTTTCTCTCTTTTTTTTTTTTTTTTTTTTTTTACGTTCCCTTCTTTTCCCTCCGAGTTCGTCCTCGGTGGGTTGTTCAAGACGATTTAAATTATAGCTTAATTAGTACTAGTTTTGGCAGAGTTAGTTCTGTTTCTATTAGTATTGTAATTACTATAGTTAGTAACATATATATATATATATATATATTAGAAAAGGAAATAGTGTTGTTCCAACGAGAGAAATTGGTATAGAATAAAAAGTGTGAGGGGCCGTGAATGTTTTATTTAAAGTGTATATTTATTGTTGTTTACAAATATTATAAATGTTATGATTTTTTTTTTTTAAGTGTCCATAATGATATTTGTGACGCTACACGTGTTTAGTCTAAACTATCGCCCGGTTCACACTCCACCCACGTCTATTGAACAGGTGAAGAGGCTCATCCCTTGTTTCCTGTTTAGGATGTGGTTTCCGGCTTTCTCTTTTCCAATCTTCTTGCTCTTACGTAGCCCCCTGCGCATAAGTGGCGTTACCGCCTTGCTCGGGGTGATACGATTAAAAAAAATGATTGACTCTCTTCAGGCGAATAAATTTGTGGTTTTACATTTTGGGTTCCTTTCGTTTCTGAGGGCCAATTCTTTGTTTATATAGTTGACAAGCAAATTATAACGTTTTTTCTTCCTTCACAAAGACACACACGTGCATGTATACATGCACACACACACACACACCAGGTTCAGATGAAAGAAAACGGTCGTTCCTCTTTGCAGTTTGTATTGGCAATGAAATGTTCTAAACGCGTTTGCTGTTATTCACGCGCTCGTGAAGGAAGAAAATAAAACGTTACAGTTTGCTTGTCAACTTATCTATATAAACAAGGACTTGGCCCTCAGAAACAAAAGGAACTCGAAATGTAAAACCACAAATTTATTCGCCTGAAGAAAGTCAATCTTAGACTCGAAACACGTGTAGCGTCACAAATATCATTATGGACACTTAAAAAAAATCATAACATGTATCATATTTTAAAACAACAATAAATATACACTTTAAATAAACGTTTACGGCCTCTCACACTTTTATATATATAAAATTAATTGCTTAATTTCTGGTCATAAGATTAGACCAGTGCACCTTTTGTATTAAAGTGATCAATACAATTATATTGTAGAACTTTGAATATTTTCCATTTGTAAACGAGTTATTACACGACCTAGGTTTCTACCATGAGTGGTGTCTTCAGGTGATTTGCAATAACATTGCAAATCGCCTGATGACACTACCCATGGTAGAAACCTAGGTCGTGTAATAACTCGTTTACAAATGGAAGGTATATATAACGTTCTTTATTATAATAGAATTATTTATGGAAATAGTTGGAAAAGTATCGACTAATTGCTAATAGATTCAAAATTTTTAAAAGTAGATAAGGATTTCTTTATCTTTTCACATATTTTAATTTAGCGAATGTTGATGAATAAAATTTTTTATTTTTATTTTATTTTATTTTATTTTTTTTTACATATGTTTTTTCATCAATGGCTAAATGATGAATATGGCATTGTATTAGTTTTATGTATTCAGCTTTTTTTGTAATTATAAAATTAGCCCCCCCTCTTTTTTTTTTTTCTTTGATTCCACGTCCACGCAGGGTTTTCACTTTCGAAAAAAAAAAATTTAAAAAGCCTCATGCGTCGAACTCGTGGAAGGGTTAGTAGGTAATATCCAATTAGAATAATCCTAAAGTCAAGTAAATTATTACAGTTTTCATTTCTGTGATATTAATCGATATTATCATTATTTTGAATAACTTGGCAAAAATGCCATTAAATATACAAGATAATCTAAACCATTTATAAATGGAACTTTGTGTGCCCGTTATCTATAGACTCCGAAACGGCTGAACCGAGTTTCTTGAAAATTTACACAGTTGTACTGTAAGCGTCTGCGAGTGTTCTTAGCTAGGTTTTGTGTCGAGGTACCCCTGATAAATATCGATAATCGAAAAAATCTGGTTATAGGAGTGATCCGATTTTAATCAAATTTGATACACTCATAGACAAAGACATAAGGAACGATATTAGTTCTTACAGTAGTGCAGAAAATCGATTATTTACATATATATATATAAGGCAAGATGATTGTGTGCGTGTCTGTTTGTCTGTATGTCTTTTTTTTCTTTTCTTTTTTTTTTACTTTTTTTGCTTTGGGTTCGGCTCTAAGTAGGTATAATTGTAGTTCTTAGTCTCAGCCATGATACTATTTACTCAGAGGACTTATTTAGCCTTCAAAATTCAGTTTACGACGAAAAAAAATTTATTTGATATCGATACCAGGAAATCAAAATTTGACTTACATACATTCATTTTTCTTTCAGTCTACGGTTTCGCTTTAACTGGAAACAACTATTGCTTTTTAGTCTTTCGTGCCAACGCCCAGAGAGTCTGAGCTCCAGGACCATGGATTAGTTTTAAAGCTTTCATGACGCCCGAGCAACGCGGGGCTATCCTGCTAGTGGAGAAATAAAACGATTACACAACCAAAAAATGGTGTTCAATAATAAGGATTTCTTTTTAAATTAATATTTTTTTTTTATTACTCTGTTGATTTCAGTGTATTATTCAAAATGTAGGTTCTCAAACTTATTCCTTGCGTTGTGGTACATTGGATATCGGCTCAGAACGAGAAATCGGGGAGCCGAGTTCGAATTCCAACCAAATTCATGGCATTCACTTACGCGCAAATACCCTTGGGAAAGGTATTAATCCGTCTATTCCTTCCAATTATGGGTTAAATAACAGGACAGATTGGGTTCTATAGCCTTGGTCAGCAACCAGTCTAGCACAGAAAGCAATGGCAACCTACTGCGGGATAATGTTCTGCCCAGTCAGTCATGTCTTTTTCGAGACATGATCGCCCAAGCGTGTATCACGTATGGCACCTAACTGACTGATAGCATAAAATGTATGAATTTATACCCTAATTGATTTTTTTTTTTTTTTTTTTTTTTTTTTTTTTTTTTCCATCTTGTCTTCTACTCCGATGAACGATGAGAGTCGGTTTTCTGTGTGGGGGCTAGGAAGTTTTTCCCGTCTGAAACAAACCTGCACATATATAACTTTACCCTTCGTTCGTGGAGTTCTGGACATGACGGTAAACTGCATCCGGCAGCAAAGCCTCTGATTGGGAGGTTGTGAGAAGCATGGAACCACCTCTTAATTGCTCTTGTTCCCAGGTCCACCCTGACCCGAAGTGGTAGCACCTGTTGGGGTCCCAGCAATGGGTAAATAGTTAACCCCCACCCCACCCAAACTGGGGTCAAAACACTATAGAAGTATAAAAATACTTTTATAGAAATATATACATAAAAATAGACTATTATAGAAAAATATACATTTTTAAAGGAAAAATATTACCAACAATACATTTTTGAAAAAAAAAAATTCTCAGCAAAAAATACTTTTGAATACAAAGCTAGAAAATATTTCAGTTTTCTAAAATAAAGGATAAAAACAAAATTCTTATTATAACCGAATATTAAAAAAATACCCGAAGCTCCTCACCTTTTTGGCATTAAATAACCCACAGAGGTTGATATCCCGTTAAACAAAACTCAAACCTTCCGCCCGTGCATTGAATACTGCTGCCATATCTGGTCGGGTGCTCCTGCTATCCACCTAGGGGTCCGTGACAAAATCCAACGAAGAATCTGTAATGTGATCGATCCCGACTTGGCAGCTTGGATACAGTCACTTTCTCACCGGCACAATGTGGCTTCCCGGTGTCTCTTCTACAAATACTTTACGGCTTCAGCTCCGATTAACTGATCACACTGGTGACCTCTATATATGAATTTACTCGAGCCACAAGATTAGCAACTAGGTCCCGCCCTTTTAGTGTGAAACCAATAAAATGTAAACGCAAATTCTACTCCATCCGCTTCTTTTCTCGCACTTCCCGCCTGTGGAATTCCTTTCCATTTACTTGCTTTAATAGTCATCTCCTATCTCACTAACCTGCATCCTCTCTCTCATGCTTCTTTCTCCGTCCACTCCACTCTCATCAGTATTCTCATCCTTCTCTTACCCACTTCCTGACACCCATTATAACCTGTCACTCTTTCTCATAACTTTCCTCCTATCTCACTAACCTGTCTCCTCTCTCTCTCATGCTCCTTTCTCCGTCCACTCCACTCTCATCAGTATTCTCATCCTTCTCTTACCCACTTCCTGACACCTCCTATAACCTGTCACCTTTTCTCATAACTTTCCTCCTATGTAACCCCCTGCACAACAGTGGCAGTAAACTGTCTTGCTTGGGGCGATATGATTATAAAAAAATCCACCCCAAATAATGTCAAATTACTTATCGCAAATATTAATTCACCCCCCAAAAAACTGTAAATTTTAGATCAGTTTGTTTTATTACATTTTTGACACTTTTGAAATTATAAAATTTAAATCAAAATTTTTATAGCTTGCCTCGAAACAAACCCCAATTCTCGGAAATCAAAATTACCGAAAATCAATGTTATTCCCACTTCGTTAGTGTGAATGATATTCGGCGTACTTCTAAGGAATTTTTACAATTTAAAAATAATTTTTTGCTTGAATATCGGGGTGTGCGCAAATTCTGACCCCGCACTTAAAAATATAGCACACATTTGGGTCAATCACAAGGGTCAACCCAACCGGAGTACAATGGAAAGGCCTCGTTCTGTGAGAATTTGGTATGATTAACAGAAAAGATCCAAATATTTACATTCGAACTGTTCTCCTCATTTTTGTTATCACAACATTTCGACCCTTGTGCCTTTCGGCCTTTCTCGGGTATATATCAATCTAGGGTTATCTAGAGGAAATTCTGACTTGAAACCTTTACAGGTCTCCAGAGGTAATCTGTTCACGTTCAACTGCTTATATCTACCGACATCGTTGATTATCCGGAAATTAAATAAAGGAATTCCCTGTTAGTTACCCAGATCGATAGACACCTAAGGAAGGCCGGATAGCACAAAGGCAGAATGTTGCGATAACAACAAAGATAAGGACAACAGTTCAAATATAAAGTGTAAATAATAACTCTTCATCCCAAAAATTCCGAGACTAAAGAGATATTAATTTTATGGGTACTGAGTGTGTATATATATAGTGTGTATTTTGGCAGCATTTTTTCATTAATGCAGGTCCAAGGTTGAGTAATTCTTTTTGGTGCTTAGTTAGTTCGTGGTTGGAAAGATTTATGAATTTATCGAATTTTTTTGGAAGAGTGATCGTGCCATTGTATAGTGAATTAAGATTTTGACAATTTTAGCACGGTGTTCAACTTCAGATTTTACGGTGATTTTGGATAGTCTGAGTATTATTTCTTCTAGTTGGTTTGAGGTAGTTATATCTTTCAGTTTGTTGTAGAGGTCATGTTTGTTCTTGTATAATGTAGGTACGGATGGACTTATATTTTCAATTCAATTCTCTTTATTTTTAATAGCTTAAATGTTCTATGTTTACTGTGTGTTAATATTTACTCTTTGATAATGGCTTATGTGAGCCGAAAGCTTAGACCCGATAAAAAAATCAACAATTACTGTGATTTTTTGTTGTCTTTCAACGACATCACCAAGTATATCAGACGGTATGAACGGATCCTACACAAAATTAATAGACAAAACTTGTCTATATTATTCAATGAAACCTGCATTAATATATATATATATATATATATATATATAACAAGACAGGAAGATGCGGAGGACCATTATCGTCAACGCCCTGAAGGGATATGGCACAAAAGTATTTAAATTCAGTCGGTGAGTTATGTGCCATATATGATACACACTTGGGCGATCATGTCTCTTTCGATCCATGACTGACTAGGCAGAATATTTCCCCGCAGTAGGTTGATTTATTTCTGTGGTAGACTGGTTGCCAACCGAGGCTAAGGAATCCAATGTGTCCTGCTATTTAACCCACAGTTGGAGGGAAAACGGATGGATTCATGCCTTTCCCAAAGGTATTTGTGTGTAAGTGAATGAAACGAATTCGAATGGAATTCGAACTCGGCTTTAGTAAAATTAAACGAATGAAGATAGCGCTTTTCAGGAAAGTAAATAATTTCTGGGGACCGTTTCAGAAAATCATTTCTATCCGATCAATTCCTAAAGATTGTCCGGCTCATTTCTCAAGGAATTACCTGATCCTTCTTTAGAGTCCAATTAGACCAAAAATTGAGTATTACTGTCATGTCTGGGATGGAGCTGCACAATTCTCACATTCCAGTCTTGCTAGTTCAGAATTGTTTACTTGGTGGACGGAAGTAGGAAGCCTCGTTGAGTGCATAAACCTTGCAACAAGCAAATCAATTCTGGGAACCGTTCCAGACGGACTGGCATACCGTTTTCACTTGACAGTTCTGCATTTACGTCGCGTATCCCACGGGATTACACGCCCCCTAGTTTGAAAAAATCTTGACTTTGACAATGGAGTCTACAACGAATATTTGTGCCCAAGAAATCGATGAAGTTAAAAATCAGAAGGATTTTGTATATAATGAATGCTCAGAATAGATTAAAATATTATCAGGTTTTACTCTTTGGAAAGAATATTGTATAAAATACGAGCAGTATAACCCGGCGTTGCTCGGGTGTAATGAAAGCTTTAAAACTAATCCATGGTCCTGGAGCTCAGACTCAACCTAAAGAATATTTGTGTGAAATTTGGTGAGAATCGGATAAAAATTGTGATTTTTTTTTTATTTTTTTTTTTTATTTTTTTTTTATAAAGCACATACAGACAGATAAAGACACACACACAAACATCTTGCCTTGCATTTTCTGCACTATTGTAAGAACTGCAACCTTGAAACTTCTGAATATCATTTCTTATGTCTTTGTCTATGAGGGTATCAAATTTGATTAAAATCGGACCACTCCTTCTATAACCCGATTTTTTTTTTAATCGATTTTCGATATTTATCGGGCGTACCTCGACACAAAACCTAGCTAAGAACACTCGCAGACGCTTATAGTAAAACTGTAAATTTTCAAGAAATTCGGTTCAGCCGTTTCGGAGTCTATAGGTAACGGACGGACACACACACACACACACACACACACAGACAGTTCCACTTATAAATAAGATTAGATTTAGATGTGGAGACCAAAAGAATAGATAACATACAATTATTTGCTTCTACCGTATTTTGCTTATAAGGTGCCTATTATTATTTGCTTCTACCGTATTTTGCTTATAAGGTGCCTATTATTATTATTATTATTTGCTTCTACCGTATTTTGCTTATAAGGTGCCTATTATTATTATTATTTGCTTCTACCGTATTTTGCTTATAAGGTGCCTATTATTATTATTATTTGCTTCTACCGTATTTTGCTTATAAGGTGCCTATTATTATTATTATTTGCTTCTACCGTATTTTGCTTATAAGGTGCCTATTATTATTATTATTTGCTTCTACCGTATTTTGCTTATAAGGTGCCTATTATTATTATTATTTGCTTCTACCGTATTTTGCTTATAAGGTGCCTATTATTATTATTATTTGCTTCTACCGTATTTTGCTTATAAGGTGCCTTTTATTATTATTATTATTTGCTTCTACCGTATTTTGCTTATAAGGTGCCTATTATTATTATTATTTGCTTCTACCGTATTTTGCTTATAAGGTGCCTATTTTACTGTCTGTCTCTGAGAATTTTAAAAAAATCAGGTTTTATTTAATTGGGGAAGAATACTGTTTAGAATCCAAACCCCTGTATTTGGCATTTTGGGCTGCCCTTTTTATGGCGGTGAATGCTGGACAATATCATCGAAGATGAAGGAAAAACTTGAAGCAACTGAAGGATGGTGCGGATATTATGGATCGAGCATGTGAGCAATGATGAGGTGTTGGAAAGGATGGAAGCGAGGAGGAAATTAATGCTGAGCACCCGGAAGAGACAGCTAAAGTTCCTGGGGCATGAGATGAGGAAGGAGGGCTTGGAGAACCTGATACTAACAGGCAAGATAGAGGGAAGTAGACAAAAGAAAACATCGTGTAACGTACTTGACTGGCCTGAGTGGGTGGATGGCAGAACGGGGGTTGCGTAGTGTAACAGGAAAAGGCCTGTGGAGAGCCATGACCGCCTACCTCCTAAAGGGACAGGACACATAGACGATATATGCCAGCTGTTTATAAAAAAAATTGTGGGTATAAAATGAGGGATCAATTTTATATTATCATCAACATATAAACTGATCCCTCATTTTGTGACCATGCTAGTTTCTATACATTCATATTCTAGATTTATGGGCTTGGGCTAATAGATGACAGAACGAGGTTTGCATGGTGTAACAGGAGAAAGCGTGCTAAGAGCCACCAGGGATAGGGAGACGTCGAAGGCCATGATCGCCTACGTCCTGAAAGGACAAGGCACATAGAAGAATATATATGCTAACTGTTTATAAGAAATTATGTGGGTATAAAATGGGGGATCAATTTTATATTATCAATATATAAACTGATCACTCATTTTGTGACCATGCTAGTTTTTAATACATTTATATTCTAGATTTATGGGCTTAAGCTAGTGGAATTCCTGTTCTCGTATGATCGCCGAAGTTAAGCAACGGCGGGCCTGATCGGGACTTAGATGAATGACCGCTTGGGGATAATTTGGAAGATAATTTGAGGAGCAGTTCAAATTTCAGCCAGGTTACTTATATTCACTTACGTGCAAATACTCTTGGGAAATACTCCCTCCAGCTATGGGTTAAATAGCAAGACATTCGGTCCTAAAGCTTTGGTTGGCAACCAGTCTACTGCAGTAAGTAATGGCAACCTACTGCGGGATAATCTTCTGCACGGACATCCATGTCTCTTTCGAGACATGATCGCCCAAGCGTGCATCACGTATGACACTTGACTGACTGAATATGAAAGTTGGGGATATAAGTAAAGCTTCTACTGGGCCTAAAGTAGGGAGGGGTCGGTTTTCTATTGTTATGAAGTAATAAAATAACCCCCCCCCCCCCCCAGTAATTACTATCTAATATAATCCGTCGATTCTCCCTCCATCTATGGGTTGAATAACAAGACAGATTAGGTTCTTTGGTCTTGGTTAGTAACCCATAGATGGTAACCAGTCTACCACAGACAGTAATGGCAACCTACTACGGGAAAATCTTTTGCCTAGTCACTCAGGTCCCTTTCGATACATACTCGCCAAAGCGTGTATTACGTATGGCAATTAACTGATTGACTGAATATAATAGTTGAAAACATGTTTAAGGCTTCTACTGGGCATAAAGTGGGGATTAGTTTTATATAGTTATGAAGTAATAAATTGATCCCCCACTAATTACTAATTAATAATGTAATACATCTCTTCCCCTCTAGCTATGAGTCAAATAACAGGACAGAGTTGGTTCTGTAGCCTTGGCTGGCAACCAGTCTATCACAGAAAGTAATGTTAACCTACTGCGGGACAATCTTCTGCCCAGTCAGTCGCTTTCAAGACATGATCGCCCAAGCGTGCATCATGTATGGCACTTAACTGACTGACTTTTGTAAAGTCATCTATACTAGAAATAACGCCTTCGAAGAATGTCTTCTGCGTTTCAAATGCTTATATATATATATATATATATATATGATTATTTTTACAAAGTTACGTGATCACAGCCTCACAATTCCTCTAATTCTATGGTTACTAACCCCGGTGTAAATTACCCCAGTGGGGTAATGAGCATATATATATATATATATATATATATATATATATATATATAATTTTTTTTTTTTTTTTTTTTTTTTTGTGGGGGTTATGGATGTTTGGTTTGGGAAGAGGCAATCAGCTTATAATTTCACACAGTGTCCTTGGAATGAAGACCAAGAAACGTAGCAGACTCAACATGGCAAACGACACCCGACAGCCCTTTCAGTCACAAAGCCAAGAATAAATAAACTGGCTCGGGCGATACAAGCTCAACACTCGCATTAAGAATCATGGCTACGTTACGGCTACTATACCTCTGATTATTATAGATTGGTACTATTGTATTGAATAATTTCCATTAACTTTGTCTGCATTTGATGTATGAAAATATTACTCCCCCCCCTATATTACGGGTATTTGTTCATTGGGGTAATGGATAATAGTGAAATTGTATTTAGGGGTAATCGTAGAAAAAAGTTTGGGAATCTATGCTCTAATTACATCAAAACGAGGTCGACTGTTTGTCCTCTGGCGATTCATGTTCAAACCCAGCGAAACTTTATTCATATATGGCACTGACTGAAACCAACTGAAAGGGTTTAAGGAAAAACACCACTAAAAGCCTGGATCTTTTACGTTTTCCAAGGTTTCGTTATTCAGCTCTCTCATGTATATCTAAACTTATTTATAAATGGAACTTTGTGTGTGTGTACGTTACCTATAGACTCCGAAACGGTTGAACCGATTTTCTTGAAAATGTACACAGTCGTACTATAAGCGTCTGTGAGTGTTAAAAAATCGGGTTATAGAAGGAGTGGTCCGATTTTAATCAAATTTGATATACTCATAGACAAAGATATAAGAAACGATATACAGAAGTTTCAAGGTTGCAGTTCTTACAATAGTGCAGAAAATCGATAATATATATATATATATATATATATATATATATATAAAGCAAGATGTTTGTGTGTGTGTGTCTGTTTATCTGGCTCTGTCTGTATTTTTATTTTAGTTTTTGCTTCGGGTTTGGCTCTAAGTAGGTATAATTGTAGTTCTTAGTCTCAGCCATGATACCATTTACTTAGATGACTTATTTAGCCTTCAAAATTCAGTTTACGACGAAAAACACTTATTTGATTTCGATACCAGGAAATCAAAATTTGACTTACATCCATTCATTTTTCTTTGTCTCCGGTTTTGCTTTAACTGGAAACAACTATCGCTTTTTACTCCTTCGTGCCAACGTCCAAAGAGTCTGAGCTCCAGGACCATGGATTAGTTTTAAAGCTTTCATTACACCCGAGAAACGCCGGGCTATACTGCTAGTTACTCATGAAGTTAAATCTCTTGAAAATAACCCCCAAACTGGACAAACACTGAAGTTAAACGGAACTCAGATTTATTGATACTGACACAAAATCTATTGAGCAATATACTCCCCAGGAACCATACAATGAGAGAAAGAAAGTGTTCCTAAAATGAATATGAGCAAAAATGCAAAAGAATTACATATTACAAAATATTTAGAACTGGGTAAATTGGATCCACCTTTGTATTTCATGGCAGTCAGTTTTCTTGATAGACGAAGATTTTTATTTTTTTATTTATTTATTTATTTATTTTAAAGGACAAAAATGTCAGCAATGATCTTACACTAATATCAAGAACAAAGGTTTTATTCATTACCTGATCAGGTGCAAGTGAACAGACTCGTCATCTTTTTCTGTCGTTCCGGAAGGCGTGGTTGAAAGCAAAATTAGCAAAATATTCTGCCATATGTTAATGATACAAAAAAAAAATTCTGTGCCGGATAATATCTATGTACTCCCTATAGGAATCTTAAGCAAAATGAATGTGCGTTGTGGTACAATAGATATCTACACGAACCAACAAATCGAGGAGCGGATTTCGAATTCCAGTTGAATTCCTTGCCTTCACTTACACACAAATACCCCTAAGGAAGGTATTAATCTCTTCCCTCCAGTTATGGATTAAATACTAGGACAGATTGGGTTCTATAGCCTTGGCTGGCAACCAGTCTACAACAGAAACCAATGGCAACCTACTGCGGGATAATCTTCTGCCCAGTCAGTCATGTCTCTTTCGAGACATGATTGCCCAAAGCGTGTATCACGTATGGCACTTAACTGACTGACTGAATATAAAAGTTGGAAACACAAGTAAAGCTTCTATTAGGCATAAAGTGAGGGGGTCGGTTTTCTCTTGTTATAAAGTAATAAACTAATCCCCCCTACTAATTACTACTTGTTAATGTAATCCGTCTATTCTCCCTCCATCTGTGGGTTGAATAACAAGACAGATTGGGTTCTTTGGCCTTGATTGGCAACCAGCCTACCACAGAAAGTAATGGCAACCTACTGCCTGATAATCTGCTCCGGACAGTCATGTCTCTTTCGAGACATGATCGCCCAAAGCTTGTATCACGTGTGACACTTAACTGACTGAAGCAAAATCGCATTTCTACAGCCCTTACCACAGCTCGAACTTTTAATCTGCGTGACCTGGGTATGCTTTTCGTTATTGATCGAAGGGAGCTTCTCCCGAAAAAGCATTTTTTTAATTCTTGGTTAACTTTACATTCATTTAATTTTCATTGATACTAGCAGTATAACCCGGCATTAATGTAATGCAAGCTTTAAAACTAATCCATGGTCCTGGAGCTCAGACTCTTTGGACGTTGGCACGAAGGAGTAAAAAGCAATAGTTGTTCCCAGTTAAAGCGAAACCGTAGCGTAAAAGAAAAATGAATGGATGTAAGTCAAATTTTGATTTCCTCGTATCGATATCAAATAAGTTTTTTTTTTTTTTTTTTTTTTTTTTACGTCATAAACTGAATTTTGAAGGCTAAATAAGTCCTCTGAGTAAATGGTATCATGGCTGAGACTATGAACTCGCAAACGCTTTTAGTACAACTGTAAATTTTCAAGAAAATCGGTTCAGCCATTTTGGAGTCTATAGGTAACGGACACACACAGTTCCATTTATAAGTTTAGATATATTTTCCATTTTTAAACGAATTATTATGCTGCCTAGGTTTTTTTTCCATGAGTGGTATCTTCAGGCGATTTTTAATAACCAAAGACACCTTTAAGACCTAGTGGTTTAATCACAGGTCTACATTCAAAATAGAAAAATTTAAAAAATAAAACTATACAAAATTGGCTAGCTACGTGTGGAAATTAAAATCAAAATATAGAAAAGACCCAGGCATAACGTGGAGCATTGTAAAAACAGCCAAGCCTTACAACGGTGGACAAATATGTAGACTGTGCCAAGAAGAAAAATTGAAAATTATGACATACCCAAATAAAGACGAACTGTTAAATGAAAGAACGGAAATTATGACCAAATTTATCCACACCTAAGAAATATCTCTTAGGTTCATACAACCATGCATGAAAACGCCATAATTCGTTTTAATTTAAAAATTGCACGTTCATAAATTCCCCGCCACGTGCGCGTTCAAATAAAACACCGTAACAAGAGCGTTCTTAAAAAGAAAGACGATAAACGGTAAAATCAGTTATCGTAAATCGCCTGAAGACACCACTCATGGTAGAAACCTGGGTCGCGTAATAACTCGTTTAAAAATAGAAAATATTCAAAAGTTCTACAATATAATTGTATTGAACACAATACAAATGTGTACAGGTCTAACCCTATTATGACCCCAAACCAAGTATTAAACAATCTCATTCAGCAATGAATTAGAACACTCTCAGCTACTGTATTTACTAGCCTTCCCACGCAAGGCCGGATGTGACACATGGTCATTTTAATGTGGGAATTCCCGGCCATATAGCCGGGCCAAAAATATGTCTGTCTATTTTTACCGAGTCGTGGTTCTACCCTTCGGTGGAACCACGACTGGGCTTGTGCTCTCTGCTCTCTGCTCGGAAGCAGAGAGCTGACAGTGTTATAGAGTTACAGAGCAGCCATCCTAAGACGACTGCTTCAATGCACTCTCAGCTACTGGGCGTGTATAATGATAGTATACAGGTTAAAAAGTCTGCCTCCTTCTACCGAGTAGCTCAGAGGTAGAATCGCCGACTGATGCCAATTCGGTCGGATTTCAATCCTGGGTAAAAAGCAATCGGCTGTCTAACCGTACTGATGAGCTGTGATACAACGAAACAGATCTGTGGATGACACACACACACACACACACACCCCTATATATATATATATATATATATATATATATATATATATATATTATTGCAACTCAAAAAAAGTTTATATGGATTAAATGGACAACGCCTTCAGGTGAAAGTTGAGGTCCCAATGATAAGAAACTCAAGTTTAACAGATTTTATTCCAGATTTGTTACCTACTAATTTCAAACTTACCGTCATATCACGTTAAAACACCGGTTCCCATATGATCACCGAAGTTAAGCAACGTCGAGCCTGGTCAGTACCTAAATAGGTTACTGCTTGGTAATATCAGTTGCTATAAGCTTGGATGTGTGGGCGGTATTACTTACGGTCGCATCACGTTGAAAACTTCGGTTACCATACAGTCACCGAAGTTAAGCAACTCTATACTGATCAATACCTAGATGAGTGACCGTTTGCGAATACCAGGTGCTTTAACAAATATCGGCTCGAAATCGGAAAGAGTTCTAATTCCAGTTGGGTTCGTTAGATTTTCTTACGCGTAAATATTTTGTGAAAATTGAGAATCTGCATCTTTTTTTCAGCGATGGGTTAATTATTAAAACTTGTATCACCACATAATTATCTAAAAAAAAAAAAAAAAAAAAAAAAAAAAAAAAAGTTTTACAATCTAAATATATTTCTGGCTTTAAATAAGCTGCAATGGTTTGATAAGTCGTAAAAATCGATTTAAATCAATGTTTAGCAGAATATCAACTTCTTATGAGTCATTTAATGTCAATATTTTATTTTCTTGGGAGCTCTGAAGTAATAAAAATGATAATGTTATTCTACTTTCACAATTGGATACATACAAATGATGCTCAGCTTTTGGGCATATACACATTTGTGCGAATATTACCAGAGGTAGTGATGTTTTTATTTAATTTTTAGTTATATTTTAGAATTTTTTTTTTTTTTTTTTTTTTTTTTTTTTTTTTTTTTTTACCATGATCATTTCACCCAAGCAAGGCAGACCTGCCACTGCTGTACCTGGTTGGGGGTGACAGTCAGAAAAAATGGACAGGAGATGTCGAAGATAAGACGTGGATGGGATTCAAGTAGATAAAAGATGGCAATTGACATTGCATTTTAAACTTTTAGAGATTCTAGCTATCGGAAAAGCAAGTGAATAGAAGTGGGTTCCACAAGCGGAAAGTGCGAGAAAAGAAACTGTTAGAGTAGAAAGGGCGGTAACATTTAACTACTGCTACTGTAAAAGGGTGGGACCTAGTTGCCAATCTAGTAGCACGAGTAAACATACGTATTCAGGGTACCAGGGGTGAGAAAGCTTGTCAGAGTATTTTCCATGAAAATACTCGTAGAAAAGATAGAGGGAAGCCACATCACGTCGGTGAGAAAGTGACTGAAGGTGGGATGCCAAGTCAGGATCTATTATATTGCAGATCCTCTTTTGGATTGTGTTTAAAACCTCAAGATGAATATCAGAAATACAGTTTCGATTTTAGAAATTGTACGGTCGATTACTTGCTTTCCCGACAGTTCCAATCTTCAAGAATTCAAATGTAAAGTCAATTGTCATCTCCTGTCTCACTAACTTGCGTCCTCTCTCTCATGCTTTTTTTCTCCGTTCACCCAACTCTCATCAGTATTCTCTTCCTTCACTTTCTCTTAACATTCTTCTTATGTAACCCCCTGCACAACAGTGGCAGTAAAATGCCTTGCTTGGGGACACACGACTATAATCAAAAAAGGAACTATGGATTAATGCCCCAAAAAATTTTCATTTTGTTTGATGTATTGTTGGTATTTTTTTTTATATACAAATGTATTTGTTTACTATGAAAATGTATTTCTTTATACTTTCATAGTGGTTTGTTTTTATTGGGGGGGGGGGTCCGTATTTGATAATAGCAGTGACATTAACAGGGTTAGGGTAAACTTAGGAACAGCAATTAAGAAGTGGTTCCACACTTTTCAAAACCTAATTCCCGGCCCCGATAAAAGGAATTGCTGCCGGATGTAGTTTATCGTCATACACTGGATTCATTTTGCCAATTATTATATTACATAGGCAATTCTATAAGATGAAAAGTGTATTACAATGGGGAATCAGTCACCCACTTAGTGTCGAGTAGAATAAAGCGTTCATAGCCTTTGTCAAAAGTGATGGTTTATTAGAAAGTTTCAGATTTCACTACCACCGATTTTCAGGAAATCTTACCGGATTATCCGGGGTTTTTTTTTTCTTTTTTTCTTTTTTTTGGATAAACGGTAGCCCCTGTAATAATAATGCAACCCGAACTACTTGTTTATCTCTAATAATAATTTAATATTCGTTTCTAATAGTCGATAAAACTTTAAACACAACACCAGCTGTGGCCACCGAATAAATTAGTTTGGCAATCACGTAAATTCCAAATGCTCACTCGTAATGATGTCCAGGTTAAGTGATAATATCGATTACGGGAAAAATCTGTGGCATAATATCTAGTCGGAATCGGTTTATTACTGAATCGCAACATGAAACTGACTTCAACTTTATATCTAAATTTATTTTATATAAATACCAGTTCAGCCATGTTAATAAGGATGTCACGTTTTGTTAAACCCTTGCTATTATCAAAATATCAAATGCCTCTTTAAACATATTTATTACCGTATATGCTGACGTAAAAGATGACCCCCACCCACCCAAATATTCAAGTTATGATACAGGTTTCGGACGATATTCACTGAAAAAAGACGACCCCCCCCCCGCCAATCTATTAAATAAATTTTTATTGTCCAGAAATTTAATGCTGAGTTCTCAGCGAAATTAAAATAGAAAACAAAATTAGGCCATTAAACATTTATTCAGCGAAATAGGAACTACTAGCAGTATAACCCGGCGTTGCTCGGGTGTAATGAAAGCTTTAAAACTAATCCATGGTCCTGGAGCTCAGACTCAGCCTAAAGAATATTTGTGTGAAGTTTGATGAGAATCGGATAAAAATTGTGGATTTGTATAAGACATACAGACACACACATAATCATGCATTATATATATATATATATATATATATATATATATAATGTGCACTTGTGTAAGAACTGAAACCTTGAAACTTCTAAATATCCTTTCTTAAGTCTTTGTCTATGAGTGTATCAAATTTGATTAGAATCGGACCACTCCTTCTATAACCCGATTTTTTTCGATTATCGATATTTATCGGGGGTACCTCGACACAAAACCTTGCTAAGAACACTCGCAGACGCTTATAGTACAACTGTAAATTTTCAAAAAAATCGGTTCAGCCGTTTCGGAGTCTACAGGTAACGAACACACACACACAGTTCCATTTATAAATAAGTATAGATTAGATTTCGATTTTGTTGCACAAACTTTCATCAATTCCGTCCTCTCAAAATTATCGGACGTGCGTTGTGATGCAGTGGATATCGGCTCGGAACAAGATAACGAGGAGCCGAGTTCGAATTCCAGTTGAATTCATTGCATTCACTTATGCGCAAATATCCTTGGGAAAGGTATTTATTCCTCTAGTTATTGGTTAAATAAGACAACTGATTGGATTCTATAGCCTTGGCTGGCAACCATTCGACCGCAGAAAGTAATGGTAACCTACTGCAGGTTAATCTTCTGCCCAGTTATGTCTCTTTCAAGACATGATCACCCAAAGCGTGTATCACGTATGGCAATTAACTGACTGAATATAATAATTGAAAACATGATTAAGGCTTTTACTGGACATAAAGTGGGTGATCAGTTTCATATTGTTATAAATGATCCACCACTAATTGCTACTCTATAACAGAACCATATATTTAAATGCAATGTAATGTGTTATGACCAGATTTAATGTGATTTTATTAAGTGTGGGTTGTTTTGATTTAATGTACATGGCCTCCAATATCTGAAGGTTCTTTTTACTGTGTGTATGAGTGACTATTATTGTATTGTTGACTAAAATCTGTCTGATATTACCTACATGGTTATGTTTTTTTGAAAAATGTTGTTTAATTCTACGCTGTGTGACGTCGTAGAACTGCATTACAAATTTACGAACTGCGTTTGCTGTTTATGGTAACTGTTATCGTTACTTAGCAAAGTTTTATGTCAACACAAGATAAAAACGTCGCTGATGGTGGATGTTTTTGTGTTAACGTCCTTGTAACCTCTCTGAAGATGGCTCATGTGAACCGAAAGGTATCTTAGAACGAACTTAATGAATTATCCAAATGTTGGAGAATTTTTGTCTTTATTTTCAACTGAAATTAAAGCCAAAATACGATGTTTAGAACGACTCATGATTAAACATAAGACATTCATTATCTTTTATATTTAATAGTATATGTTTAAAAAATTATTTGCTGCCTCGACACACACACACACACATATATATATATATATATATATATATATATATATATATAAGCATTCCTCTTTTTCAACCGAGAAGTAGAACGACTATATCGAATCAACAGCTGCATCTATGCTAAGAAAGTTGGGTCACTATATCGGTCCAGAAAATTTCTCGTCAGCAGCCATCTTGCACATTTATAAATCTACTGTTGCCATGTCTGGTCGGGTGCTCCTGCTATTGATCTTGTGGTTCGTGACAAAATCCAAAGGAGGATTTGCAATGTAATTGATCCTGACCTGGCTTCTCAACTTCAGTCATTTTCTCACCGTCGTGGCAAGGCTTCCCTCTGCCTTTTCTACAAATATTTCCGTGGCAACTGCTCTGGTGAGCACTTTTTTTTTTTTTTTACCTCGTGCCCCGAATTTAAGCGTGCTACTAGATTGGCACCTAGGTCCCAACCTTTTACCCTTAAATAGTTAAATATCACCGCTACTTGAACAGTTTCTTTCCTCGCCTCTCCCGTTTGTGAAACCCCTTTCCGTTTACTTGCTTCTCTGGTGGTTACTATCTTCAAAATTTTAAATGCAGCATCAAATTTGTTGGATCTTTTATCCTTTTCTCGCTATCTCCTGCGTACTTGTGGCGAACTTGTGTTACTTGGGGTGAAATGATTAAAAAATTTTTACCGTGTAGTAATTTTGGAGACGACCAGTTTACATACAAAAAAAGTAAACCAAGTCCAGTTTTTTTTTTCTTTGTCCAGTACATTTTTTATTCATTATTATAAATACTTCTTCCAAGTCTATAACTAGGTTTTTCCACTTAGAATTGTTGTACTCTGCTCTATCAAGGAATTCTTTTTTTTCACCTTCCAGTTTCGTAAACATTTCGGAATTGTTAAACCTTGTCATGACAAAGACATTGCCACTAAACGTTGCCAGATTAAGGAGATAACTCTTGAATGCAAAACACACACACACACACACACACACACACACACACACACAATAAACAAATGTAAAAATATTTGTAGCATGTTATTCTCTCTATTATAATAAAAACCGGTGTGCATTTATATATATATGTAGTCATCCGCAGACAGATCTGTTTCGCTTTATCACCGCTCATCAGTATGTTAGACATCCGATTGCTTTTAACTCAGGATTGAAAGACCGACCGAACTGGCGTCAGTCAGCGATTCTACCTCTGAGCTATGGGTGCTCGGTAGAAGGAGGCAGACTTTTAGCGTATGATGTATCATACGCCAGTAACCAGAGTGCTCTAATTCATGGCTGAATGAGCGATGAGTAGATGCTAGAGTAGCTAGTTTTTTTTTTTCAGTCTACTATTCTTTCAGAGAGAGAGAGAGAGAGTGTGTGTGTGTGTGTGTGTATATATATATATATATATATATGTATATATATACATATATATATAATTCAGAAATTATAACATGGACATGTTACAATATCACTACAAAAGAAGCTATTTTTGTTTCGACACTTCTTGTGTCTTGTCAAGTGATGTAGTTTCTTTTTAAAATAAACCACATCACTTGACAAGACACAAGAAGTGTCGAAACAAAATAGCTACTTTTATAGTGATATTGTAACACCCATGTTGTAATTTCTGAATAAATATTAGCTCTACTTTGTATTGAGCACATTTTTTAAAAATAGTGTTTCTTTGGACAAGGAATATTATTCCACACATACCCGTTTTATATATATATATATATATATATATATATATATATATATATACATACACACACACATTCCTCCTGTCAGAGGGTGATAATCTGTGAGGAAACAGCTAATATTTTGACGGCAGGGGTATACTCGTATATTTATATCGTGGTCTCTTGTCGAGGATGAGAAATTAGCACCCAGTAAAATAGTTGTTCAATTTCTGTGGCCACGCATGTCTCTCTAGAAGTCTTCAGGCTTTTTGCAGACATTTAGACAAACATAACATGTAATACTCATTTTCGCTCGAGACGTTGATCAGTTGCCACATGTTTCTGCAAGTGCGGAGGCAGGCCTGCTTTAGTGTGCGCGACAAAGCCACTGTGGCAGGGGTTAGGGTCACCCCTGAAACTTGTTTACTTGCTTTGATATGTGCACGCATTTGATCTCGAGGTTCAAGTCTGCTTCGCTCAAACTTTTATGCCCTGTCATTGGAGGCCACTATCTTAACAATATAAGATATGCAGATGACAATGCTGATAGCAAACGCGGAAAGAAAACTATAAGGCCTACTATATCAGCAGTTTTCAAACTGGGGTCCGCATATTGGTTCCAATTGTAACAAATATTCAACAAAGGGTTAATTCAGTCAGGTTCCCTCTGACCATCATCAAGAGTAAATTATATTCCGTTCCTGACAAACTAATCGTTCACTACATGATCCAGAGATTGAACTCATGACCAATAGATCAAAGTACCAAATGTTTTAACCAAATTTGAAAATGTGGCACCGAAATCTGAAGACATTGGAATAGCGAAAGGTGCATTCCGAAAACTATCAAGAGATGGGAAATTTTCGTTAGAAACAAAATTAATATCTAATTCTTCTATCAAACAGTAAATGCTTGACGATCTTCTCACGGATAAAAGAGATTCGAGGCATTAGAAATGGGATTCAACAGTAGGATGCTCAGAATGTTTTAGAGTATATGTGTAATTAAGAAAGTTTGAAATCAAAACAAACGAAAATCTTCTGGGACATATATTTTGGTGACTAAAAGGGGGCGAATAAAAAAAAAAAAAAAGTATTGTACTCACTGTGAATTCATTGCATTCACTTACGCGCAAATACCCTTGGGAAAGGTATTAATCCGTCTCTTCCTTCCAGTTATGGGTTAAATAACAGGACAGATTGGGTTCTACAGCCTTGGTCGGCAACCAGTCTACCGCAGAAAGCAATGGCAACCTACTGCGGGATAATCTTCTGCCCAGTCAGTCATGTCTCTTTCGAGACATGATCGCCCAAGCGTGTATCACGTATGGCACTTAACTGACTGACTCACCGAGGGTAGGTCTGGGAGAGGAAGTCAATTCTCTGGCGTCGTAAATAGTAATTTTTCTCCCGACCGAACCAGGGCGATGGAATTGACGATTCTTATAGACGCTCTGGCCTCGTCGAATCGCGTTAAACGGGACCTAGAGATTAGAAAGGGGCTACATTCTGTCGTACAGCAGTTCTTCACAAATCTTTTGTAAAGCTCACTAGTTAGGCAGAGGAGAGGGCTGAATGCTGCCAGTCAATTGACTTTGGTTACCATTACAAGGAAATCTTTGCTTGTAAGCAGCGTCAGAATGTTCGTTGCAAGCCTTGAAATCGTCTTTCCTTCCACCCTCTACTTGACGGTGAGATAATCCCGACAATATTGAGGAACAGGAACTTAAGAGAATTTAACCCTCAAAGAAGGGATATACTGAAGGCTAAAAATGCTGAGGGGGGAAAACAACGGGTAACCTAACGAGCGTGTGTAGATAGATGTCAAATCAGAGAATAGGAAGGACTACAAAAAAGAAAAACTGCTAAGGGAAGTTGTGGAGAGCTATGATCATTTACGACCTGAAAGGAAACGACAAATAAGCAAATAAAAATGTAGTATTGGTTCATTTTAAGTCTTACAGGTGAAAGAACCTATGTTGACGTGTAATCACATCTGTTATTTGAAATATGATTATTTGTCATTGATGCCGAGCCGCTAACTTCTTAATACAAACGTTATGTCGATAAAGAATTCTAAGAACAAAAACTGACAATATGTAGTTCGCACCTGCCATATAAAGACAAACGACCGACAACACGTGTTGCTCACTAATATACTGACGAACGAAATTATTTAAACTTGTGAAGAAACAATTAGAACTGGTCATAACTTCGGACGTAACCTGCGGCTGGCGCTGGTCGGCGGCTCTTGGGACGTAACCTGCGGCTGGCGCTGGTCGGCGGCTCTTGGGACGTAACCTGCGGCTGGCGCTGGTCGGCGGCTCTTGGGACGTAACCTGCGGCTGGCGCTGGTCGGCGGCTCTTGGGACGTAACCTGCGGCTGGCGCTGGTCGGCGGCTCTTGGGACGTAACCTGCGGCTGGCGCTGGTCGGCGGCTCTTGGGACGTAACCTGCGGCTGGCGCTGGTCGGCGGCTCTTGGGACGTAACCTGCGGCTGGCGCTGGTCGGCGGCTCTTGGGACGTAACCTGCGGCTGGCGCTGGTCGGCGGCTCTTGGGACGTAACCTGCGGCTGTGGCGAAGAAGAGTGGAAAGAAACATCTTCATTTTAATACTGCACCACTAATATATACACATGAGTTTATAGGCATGTTCAGTCAGTTAAGTGCTTTACGTGATATACGCTTTGGGCGATCATGTCTCGAAAGATGAGGATAATAGTCCAAACAACGTAAATAGTGTAAATATTATCTTGTCTCAGAAGTATAGAGAAATACTGTAGGGAGCTTGTGTTTTTTTACCTAGGTACCCTAAAAACTGTATGTGCGTTGTGGTGAAGTGGATATCGGCTCGGAACGACACTCAGAGAACCGAGTTCGAATTTCAGTTGAATTCCTTGCATTCACAAATGCACAAATACCCTTGAGGACCTGATTACCCAAGCGTATGGCAGTTAACACAAAGTACGAAAGATCCTCTTACATATTAGTCACTATAGAACAAAGATCCTGATGGAAATTAAATTCGATCTGGAACTGATTTATTATATATATATATATATATATATATATATATATATATATATATATAATGTCAGACTTGTTTATTTATTACACTTAATACAGCCTGGACAGTAAAATAATTTGCGAAACGAGTATTCATTTACTGGCCCACTATTCTATAACAACTACTGTGGTATGTCAGTAACGAGATCTTTGTTTTGCTTAATAAACAAAACATAAGAAAAAGCTTACGAAAAATATTTATGAACCTCAAATCGAAAGAGGGCACTCTTTCCGTACAATTTCAAATACGATAGTGAATGACTAAGCTTGGCTTAGATGTGACATCAGGCCGATAGTGAATGACTAAGCTTGGCTTAGATGTGACATCAGGCCGATAGTGAATAATCTTGGCTTAGATGTGACATCAGACCATTAGTGAATGACTAATCTTGGCTTAGATGTGACATCAGGCCGATAGTGAATGACTAATCTTGGCTTAGATGTGACTTCAGGCCGATAGTGAATGACTAATCTTGGCTTAGATGTGACTTCAGGCCGATAGTGAATGACTAATCTTGGCTTAGATGTGACTTCAGGCCGATAGTGAATGACTAATCTTGGCTTAGATGTGACTTCAGGCCGATAGTGAATGACTAATCTTGGCTTAGATGTGACTTCAGGCCGATAGTGAATGACTAATCTTGGCTTAGATGTGACTTCAGGCCGATAGTGAATGACTAATCTTGGCTTAGATGTGACTTCAGGCCGATAGTGAATGACTAATCTTGGCTTAGATGTGACTTCAGGCCGATAGTGAATGACTAATCTTGGCTTAGATGTGACTTCAGGCCGATAGTGAATGACTAATCTTGGCTTAGATGTGACTTCAGGCCGATAGTGAATGACTAATCTTGGCTTAGATGTGACTTCAGGCCGATAGTGAATGACTAATCTTGGCTTAGATGTGACTTCAGGCCGATAGTGAATGACTAATCTTGGCTTAGATGTGACTTCAGGCCGATAGTGAATGACTAATCTTGGCTTAGATGTGACTTCAGGCCGATAGTGAATGACTAATCTTGGCTTAGATGTGACTTCAGGCCGATAGTGAATGACTAATCTTGGCTTAGATGTGACTTCAGGCCGATAGTGAATGACTAATCTTGGCTTAGATGTGACTTCAGGCCGATAGTGAATGACTAATCTTGGCTTAGATGTGACTTTAGGCCATTCAGACATTAATCTTGGCTTAGATACGCTGACTTCAGGCGAAGTAATTGAATGACTAATCTTGGCTTAGATGTGACTTCAGGCCGATAGTGAATGACTAATCTTGGCTTAGATGTGACTTCAGGCCGATAGTGAATGACTAATCTTGGCTTAGATGTGACTTCAGGCCGATAGTGAATGACTAATCTTGGCTTAGATGTGACTTCAGGCCGATAGTGAATGACTAATCTTGGCTTAGATGTGACTTCAGGCCGATAGTGAATGACTGAGAAATGCTTGGCTTAGATGTGACTTCAGGCCGATAGTGAATGACTAATCTTGGCTTAGATGTGAACTTCAGGCCGATAATGAATGACTGAAATCTTGGCTTAGATGTGACTTCAGGCCGATAGTGAATGACTAATCTTGGCTTAGATGTGACTTCAGGCCGATAGTGAATGACTAATCTTGGCTTAGATGTGACTTCAGGCCGATAGTGAATGACTAATCTTGGCTTAGATGTGACTTCAGGCCGATAGTGAATGACTAATCTTGGCTTAGATGTGACTTCAGGCCGATAGTGAATAATCTTGGCTTAGATGTGACTTCAGGCCGATAGTGAATGACTAATCTTGGCTTAGATGTGACTTCAGGCCGATAGTGAATGACTAATCTTGGCTTAGATGTGACTTCAGGCCGATAGTACCGAACCCAGTCTTTGGTCGTTTTATAAAACTCAAACCGATGGGAAATGCCAATATTTCTAACACTTCTGATAAGTGCAACTAATCACAACATAAGTATAAACAAGGAGCAAAAATCGATGATTTTAGTAAAAGAAAACAGCTTGCTAATTCCTGCTCTGTAAGAGTCGCACAAATCTTGAAGTTTAGCTCATCACGACACATTGATATGATCATGGGCAGTGGCGATTCTACGTCGCGAGCAGAAGGGGGTCAAGCCCCCCACATCCCCGAATTTTGGCTGGCCCCTCGTTTGGCTCCTCCACTTTTATAAACTTCAAAAATTCATGATCACTTTCTGATTTTGATAAAATTTGATCTTCAGCACTGCCCCCTCTGCGTTTTCTTTTTCATTTAACTTTTTAAGGACACATACAGAAATCAAAGCATACTGATCACACTGTTCTGCAATTATTGACATTAGTATTAACTTTTTGATTTTGTTTTGAAATTAACCTCTGTTGTATTCCAACAGCTTAAGAGTAGAAAAGCGGACAAGAATAAATTAGAACTCCACTACTACGAATGAAATGCTATTGTTTTAATTCATCTCTTCCTTTCAGTTATGGGTTAAATAACAGGACAGATTGGGTCCTATAGCCTTGGTTGGCAACCAGTCTACCGCAGAAAGCAATGGCAACCTACTGCGGGATAATCTTCTGCCCAATCAGTCATGTCTCTTTCGAGACATGATCGTCCAAAGTGTGTATCACGTATGGCACTTAATTAACTGACCCTCAAAACTATCAAGTGAAGAATCTATCCTTGGAGGTTGCGCTAACAAAAACAAAGGAGTGAATCCCGCTTGATTTAGAATAATACGGTTATGGGATGGTGACTAGCTCACTCTTCTGCACACTTTCCAGAATCTCGTTACCCTCCTAATTAGGACCACTGGACTGCCCGATGAAGGCTTAAAATACTCGGTGTGCTGCCGTCGTTCTCGTAGAATGTTGGCTTTTACGGGCTGGAGTTGTCAAACCATCACCAAACCGGTTTGAATTCGGATTTATGCTTTAACTAGACTGGCTGCCAACCAAAGTAAATCAACTCGGTTTTCTCTGATATTTAACTTTGTAGCTTAAATCTGGGATAAAGAAACGAATTAATATCCTTTCTCCAAAAGTGCTGATTTGAAAATCGACTTGTGCCAGTAACCGCTTCAATTCCTGCATTTTTTTTTTTACTATATATGATTTTTTTTTTCTGGTGGGGTGGAGTTTCTTTGTTTGGCGGGAATTTTGCGGGCGTTTTGCTCATTGTGAGAAATAATCAAGTTATTTATTCAAGTGTTGCAATTTAGGATTTGCCGCATCTCCAATAGTTATTGCTATTGACATGCTCTCTTTTTCACATTTGTGTGTGTGTACTGTGTGTATTCTTCTATGTGCCGCGTCTTTTCTAGACGTAGCTGATCATGGACCTCCACATCTTCCTGTCCCTTGTAGTATTAAATACATTCTTCTTCTAAACTCTGCTCTTTCATCCATTTGCTTAAGCCCATCAAGTATGTCACGCGCTGCTTTCTCCTGCTCCTCTATCCTCACTGTGAGTATCAGATTCTCCAAGCCCTCCTTTCTCATGACGTGTCCCAGAAATATCAACTGCCTCTTCCTGATATTAAGTATAAGTTTCCTTTTCGTTTCTCACATGTTTGTTCCCTGGCATCCTCAGCCCCCTTTTCGTGTTTTTTAAAACACATTTCTGTTGCGTCGAATGTCTTCATCTCTGAGGAGATTGCTCAGTATTACAGGATTTCTAGGTCTGTATCATCTGCATATCTAAATTTATTTATAAATAGAACTTTCTCTGTGTGTGTCCGTTACCTATAGACTCCGAAACGGCTGAACTGATTTTCTTGAAAATTTACACAGTTGTACTATAAGCGTCTGCGAGTGTTCTTAGCTAGGTTTTGTGTCGAGGTAGCCCCGGTAAATATCTATAATCGAAAAAATCGGGTTATAGAAGGAGTGGTTCGATTTTAATCAAATTTGATGCACTCATAGACAGACATAAGAAACGATATTCAGAAATTTCAAAGTTGCAGTTATTACAATAGTGCAGAAAATCGATTATATATATATATATATATATATATATATATATATATATATATATTTAAAGGCAAGATGTTTGTGTGTGTGTGTCTGTTTATCTGTCTGTATGTCCTTTATACAAATCCACAATTTTTATCCGATTCTCACCAAACTTCACACAAATATTCTTTACGCTGAGTCTGAGCTCCAGGACCATGGATTAGTTTTAAAGCTTTCATTACACCCGAGCAACGCCGGGCTATACTGCTAGTGTATATATATATATATATATATATATATTACTGACTGAATATAATATTTGAAAACAGGAGTAAGGCTTCTACTGGGCATAAAGTAGGGGATCAGTCATATATTGTTATGAAGTAACCCTCCCTAGCTATGAGTCAAATGGCAACCTAATGCGGGATAATTTTCTGCCCAGTCAGTCTCTTTTGAGACATGATCACCCAAAACGTGACATGGGTGTGATCATGTCTTTTAGTTCGGTCGTTTTTTTTTTTTTGTTTTTTTTTTGTTTCGTTCGGTTTTGTTTACAAATCAATAAAGATAATTGTTGAAGATGCCACGTGCCTGTAAACATTTACACCTCCTGTTAATACGTCAATGGCATGTCGTTATTAAACTCCTGTTTAATTTACCTCATCACGTCTTCCCTACAAACTTCAGTAACTTCAGAAAAAGACAGTTGAATTTTAATTCACTTTCGAATGGCGACTTAAGTTTTGGTTTTTCAGTATTGCCTTTCAAATATTAAACTAAATAATCACAACTGTTTTATTAATAAAAAATAAATTATTGCCCATGAGTCATATAAAAGAAATTTGTCAAACGGTGATTTCTGTTATAAAATTGGGCGCCAGTTCGAACCCGGCCGGATGGTATATTTTCTTTATTAAGCTTTCCCGAGTACTAAGACTGATAGATGTAATATACTGTGTTTAAGTAAAAACGAAGCGTCTATTTCAAATAAAGATATTCATTAAAAATAACATAAAGTAATAAAACTGATTTGTTTTTCCTGAATTTCTGAGATGAGGAGTTATTATTTACACTATTTATATTCGGGCTATTGTTGTTATAACGTTTCGGCCGGTGTGTCCTACGTCCTTCCTCAGGTGTGTATCGATCTGAGTAAACTAGATTAAATTCTCAGCTGAACACTTTTATTCAATTTAGTGTTCTTGTGTCACTGCTCATGTTCAGGGGCATTGTCCAGTTTTATTTTGAAAAGAGTGACAATAAAGGACTACAAATAAACTGCAAGAAAACAATGCATGGTCACCAGTAAAAAGGGCAGCCAAATATGCCAAATACAGGTGGGGGATACTAATAATCAAGCAGGTACAAAAATTTAACTACCTGGGAAGTGTTCGGAAAGTGCGACGCAGATTCGAAGGCGAATTGGCATGGTGAAGGACGCATTCTAGAAGTTGAGTAAAGTATTAAGGGACAGAAAATTTTCACTAGAAACAAAGAAGAGAATACTGGATTGCTATGTGATATTAGCTCTTTAATATGGCAGTGAATGCTGGACAATATCATCAAAGATGAAGGAAAAATTTGAAGCAACTTAAATGTGGTTCTATAGAAGGATGCTGCGAATATCATGGATCGAGCATGTGATCAATGATGAGGTTTTGGAAAGGATGGAGACGAAAAGGAATCAATACTGAGCATCAGGAAGAGACAACTTAAGTTTCTGTGACATGCAATGAGGAAGGAGTGCTTGGAGAACCTGATACTAACAGTCCAGATTGAGTGGTGGGGGGAGACAGGAGAAAGCAGTGGATAACATATTTGAAGGACCTGATCAGGTGGATGACGGAACGAGGGTTGCATGGTCTAACAGGTGAAAGCGTGCTAAGAGCCACCAGGGATAGGGAGATGTGGAAATCATGATAGCCTACGTCCTGGAAGGACAGGGCACATAGAAGAAAGTACTCTTTAGTCATTGCTCACCAATTTCTAATGAGTACAATTAATTACACACTGCCCTACCTAGCAATTTAAACTCAAAACCACACACACACACACACACACACACACACACATCTATCTATATATATATATATATATATATATATATATATAGCAGTATAGCCCGGCGTTACTCGGGTGTAATGAAAGCTTTAAAACTAATCCATGGTCCTGGGGCTCAGACACAGTCTAAAGAATATTTGTGTGAAGTTTGGTGAGAATCGGATAAAAATTGTGGATTTGTATAAATGACATACAGATAAACACAGACACACACACACACACACACACACACACACACAAACATCTTGCTTTTTATATATATATATTATCGATTTTCTGCACTATTGCAACAACTGCAACCTTGAAACTTCTGAATATTGTTTCTTATGTCTTTGTTTATGAGTATTTCAAATTTGATTAAAATCGGACCACTCCTTCTATAACCCGAGTTTTTCGATATTTATCGTATCTACCTCGACACAAAACCTAGCTAAGAACACTCGCAGACGCTTATAGTACAACTGTGTAAATTTTCAAGAAAATCGGTTCAGCCGTTTTCGGAATCTATAGGTAACGGAAGCACACACACACACACACAGAGTTCCATTTATAAATAAGTTTAGATATGTATATAATGAGAGAATAAGAATTTTTTAAAGCATCTGTTAGTGTCTGTAAGTAATACCAAATTTTGTTATATAAATATTTACTTTTTTTTCTTTTTTTAATTCACACAGGATTTAAAGAGTTTGGCCCACTGAAGGTCCCATGAAATTTAATATGAAAAATTTGTTAAACTTTGTTTAAACATGGAACAATTTTTAAAATTTAGCTAGTCTTATGTCGCAGATTCTTTTTGTATCTAACAAAAACATAGATGACATTAAATTAGGGTTAAAATATCCAAGGCTGCAGTGAATTCATTATTAAATTTAATGTTAATTCCAAAAAAAAACCTAAGTTGTCTTAGTTACTATTTGAAATTGCTATATAACAAAAACATAGCCGGCATTATAACACGTTCCTTGATCTCTGACCGGCTGAAGTAGGATTGCCTGTTATTAACTGACTGGGTCAGTCCAGGCTTGCGAGAGGACGATATTCTCACAGGGTGTTAGTCCTTTAGTCAGGCCCACCAGATACAACACTTGGCCTCTTCAGGGTACCAAATATAACACCGATCTGGTTACTGCCACCAGATATAACTTTTCCCGGTAACCCGCGAATTAAATATAACCAGTATAACACGAAAACCAAAAAAAATATATATATATATAATTTCCGAGTGGGTACAGAACGAAGAAAATTTTTTTCGTCCAAAACATTAATTTAAAAGAGTGCTCAAAATATGATGTATAGAGCTGTGGATATTTATTATAGATTATGTTTTAGAACATGTACATTATTTTTTGGATGTGCGTTGTGGTCCAGTGGATATCGGCTCGGAACGAGAAATCGGAGAGCAGAGTTCGAATTCCAGTTGAATCCATTGTTTTCACTTACGCGCAAATACCCTTGGGAAAGGTATTAATCCCTCTATTCTTTCCAGTTATGGGTTAAATAGCAGGACAGATTGGGTTCTATAGCCTTGGTCGGCAACCAGTCTACCGCAGAAAGCAATGGCAACCTACTGCGGGATAATCTTCTGCCCAGTCAGTCATGTCTCTTTCGAGACATGATCGCTCAAGCGTGTATCACGTATGGCACTAAACTGACTGACATTGTTTTTTAATATATGTCCTTGACAATCATGTTTGTTTCAACGTTGGGTACGTTTCTTCGGGAGGTCAACGTTGAAACACATATGATTGTCGAGGACATATATTAAAAAATAATGTACATGTTCTAAAACATATATATATCCAATTTACGTACACACCTATAAACAGGTTCAAATCTAGGGACGCACAATCAGCTACCTGGTATTTTAGTATCACACTATTAGTTTACTAATTTTCTTGAGAGCCTGACTTGTTCTGTCGGTCAAGTTTGAAATCGGTAAATTGCAAACCCGTCTTCTGTAAAATCACTGGTCCAAATGCTGCTAATTTCGGCTTCCACCTCGATTTTATTGAAAAGGCACAAAAGCGGAGTGGTAAAGTTAGCTATGGGTTATTCAATTTTCCCTCTTTGTCTAAGTCTTACCAGCACGAAATGAAAATATCGATTATTCATTTCGACTTAGTCTTGGGCCCTCATCGCTGAGGGGGAGAAACTTCCTCTCTCTTATTGCTTGTCTATCCCTAAATTCCCTGACTTCGGTCACTGGCTGTTTATCACTTTCCAATTTGACCTGGGGTCATGCAATCGTCAAAATAGGGCAACAATATAATGTCTATGGTCCACATACAGATTAAATCGATTCGTTTGCTTTTCCCGACAAAAGTAAATGTATTGTTCTTATTCTATTCAAGTTTAGAGAAAACAATTTTAATTTTTTTTTTTTTTTTTTTTTTTTTTTTTTCAATAAATAAAAAAAATTAATACCAGCCATCTGAAAATGAAATTACAGTATTATGAAAGGATTCAATTAACCAAGGTAGCAATGGATGTGATAAATTCAATTATTTTTACCAAAACTATTGATCTGCTATTTGCTCCTTGCTTGTGAGTGTTAAGGGGATTATCTGAAGAAGGAAATTACTGGAAAGTAACTGAAACTCACCTAAAGCGAGCTTAATTTGTAATCCTCCTCATGCCAATGACATTTCCACCGAGCTTCTCTACGGCGTATGACTTCGTTAAATTTCTTTTAATGTGTTTCTTTCGAGACTTCGTTAAATTTCTTTTAATGTGTTCCTTTCGAGACTTTCTTCGTTAAATTTCTTTTAATGTGTTCCTTTCGAGACTTCGTTAAATTTCTTTTAATGTGTTCCTTTCGAGACTTCGTTAAATTTCTTTTAATGTGTTCCTTTCGAGACTTCTTTCTTTTAATGTGTTCCTTTCGAGACTTCGTTAAATTTCTTTAATGTGTTCCTTTCGAGACTTCGTTAAATTTCTTTTAATGTGTTCCTTTCTGAGACTTCGTTAAATTTCTTTTAATGTGTTCCTTTCGAGACTTCGTTAAATTTCTTTTAATGTGTTCCTTTCGAGACTTCGTTAAATTTCTTTTAATGTGTTCCTTTCGAGACTTCGTTAAATTTCTTTTAATGTGTTCCTTTCGAGACTTCGTTAAATTTCTTTTAATGTGTTCCTTTCGAGACTTGAAATTTCTTTTAATGTGTTCCTTTCGAGACTTCGTTAAATTTCTTTTAATGTGTTCCTTTCGAGACTTCGTTAAATTTCTTTTAATGTGTTCCTTTCGAGACTTCGTTAAATTTCTTTTAATGTGCCTTTCGAGACGTGTTCCTTTCGAGACTTCTTAAATTTCTTTTAATGTGTTCCTTTCGAATTTATATTTAAACAGGGGTCATCAGGAGAGAATGTGCACCGTTTCGGGGCCTTCCTCTCAACGGTTTCATTTGCACACTAGTTCAAACGTTTAACGGCAAAATTAAATTTACGAAAAAATTCGAAAAACGGCAAACCTTGCGTTCCTAGAATGTTGAAGAAGTGGTGGCTACACTTTGCTATTCCAACAAAAAATATGTAGGAGCAAATTACCAATCAAGATTTAAATTTAAGTATTCCTAGCATCAGGGAAACAAGCTCCTCAGAGGTCCTGGGCATGACGATAAACTGTATTCGGCAACAAGGCCTCTGATTGGGAGATTGTGAGAAGCATGCAACCACCTTTTAATTGTTGTTGTACCCAGGTCGACCCTGACCTGGAGTGGTAGCACCTGTTAGGGTCCCTGCTATGGGCAAATAGTTAACATCCAAACTGGGATCAAAACAATGAAAGTATAAAAAATATACTTTTCTAGAAATATACACATTTTTGAAGGAAAAATATTACCAACAATACATTTTTGAAGGAAAGTTTTTCTCAGCTAAACATTTTCTAATACAAAACTAGAATACATTTTCAGTTTTTTAAAATAAAAGAATAAAAACAAAAGAATTTTTATTAGAATTTGACTCGATCCACCTTCTCACTATAACCGAACATTTAAAAAATACCTTAAACCGCTACCTTTTTGGCATTAAATAACCCACAGAGGTGTTGATATGCCATTCAACAAAACTCAAACAAATCAAGCTTCTCAGAACAGTTGTCATCAGTTAGACACGCCACGTCGGTGAAAAAGTGACTGACTGCAGTCGAGATCGATTATATTACAGACATTTCTTTGGATTTTGCCAAAAACCTCTGAATGCTTTGGATTTGCCAAGAACCTAGAGATGAATAGCAGAAGCACCAGACCAGATATGACAACAGTATTCGATGCACCGACGACGAATGGTAGATTTATAAATGTGCAAGATGGATTATGTCGAGACACTGTGAATCAACTTTCATTGTAGTAGACGTAGCAACTGATTCAATATATTCGATTTACGTCACGTTAAATTAAGAAGGCGTTGAGTGTTGCTCTCCTGGAGTGAAGCGTCAGCCATGATGATGGCAAGCAGAAAAGTTTCTCTGTGGTGGTTAACATTTAAATTAACATGTCACAGGCCCATTTGAAGTTGAACTTTATCGTTTACGTTCAGAAGTAATGCAAGTTTTGACGTGCTTGGAGAAATAGTTGTCTTGTTTTTACTTTCCTTTTTTCTTTTGAGGAGGTTTTTTTTTTCTCAACCAAATGTCCCTGGTAAAAACTGAATATTTTCAATTAAAATTTAAACTACTCGGTTGCTAATATATGCGTAATTCGCATTCAAATAACAGTTTAAACAACAATAAAAATGTAAACTGTAATTTTTGTCTGCTTTTGTTTTTTCGCAGCTAAGAAGTTTAATTCACTGAGCCAGACGATATTTTCTCTCCAGAGAATCTTACGTATTTATAAGCCTACCACTTGTCCTTGCTTTGAAATATTGCTGTCACATCTGCTCTGGTACTCTCTAATGTATAATTAGACGAGTGTACTCCTGTCGTCAAAAATTGACTGCAAAATAGAGTATTATAACCTATTTTCTCACAGGTTATCCCTCCTCCTGAGAGTGACAGGAAGAATATATATATATATATATATATATTGTTTGTGTGTGTGTGTGCTTTTATATCTAAACTTATTTATAAATGAAACTTTGTCTGTGTGTATCCGTTACCTATAAACTCCGAAACTCTGAACCGATTTTCTTAAATTTACACAGTTGTACTATAAGCGTCTGCGAGTGTTCTTAGCTTGGTTTTGTGTCGAGGTACCCCCGATAAATATTGAAGATCGATAATCGAAAAACTCGGGTTATAAAAGGAGTGGTCCGATTTTAATCAAATTGATATACTCATAGACAAAGACATAAGAAACGATATTCAGAAGTTTCAAGGTTGCAGTTCTTACAATAGTGCAGAAAATTTGATTTACATCCATTCATTTTTCTTTCAGTCTACGGTTTTGCTTTAACTGGAAACAACTATTGCTTTTTAGTCTTTCGTACCAACGTCCAAAGAGTCTGAGCTCCAAGACCATGGATTAGTTTTAAAACTTTCATTACACCTGAGCAACGTCGGGCTATACTGCTAGTGAATAAATAAACAATGGTCTTTCCTAAATAACCGATTATTGATAAAATCCATAGAAAATGTAATGTTACTGGTCTTTAGCTGGCATATCGGCTTCATTTTTCGACTAACGTGACGTAGCTTCTTTGTGCTTTTTCTGTAAATACTGTCATCTCCTTTAGTAGTATATTTTTCTCATTCACTTGATATGTCTTCCTCTATGGCAGTGAATGCTGGACAATCTCTTCAAAGATTAAGAAACGCAACAAAAAAGCTTCTACTGTAGGATAGTGAGAATATTATGCACTGAACATGTCAGCAACGTCGGAGTTATAGAAAGAATGGCAAGAAAGGGGAAACTTATACTTAACATCAGAAACAGACAGCTGAAGTTTCTGGGACACGTAATGAGGAAGAAAAGCTTGGAAAATCTGATATTGGAGAACCTGATACTAACGGGTCAGATAGAATGAAAAAAGAAACGGGAAAGCAGTGGATAACATATTTGAAGGACCTAATCAGATGGATGACGGAACGGGGGTTGCATGGTGTAACAGGAGAAAGCGTGCTAAGAGTCACCCCACTCAATCTGGACTGTTAGTATCAGGTTCTCCAAGCACTCCTTCCTCATTGCATGTCAAAGAAACTTCAGTTGTCTCTTCCTGATGCTCAGTATTGATTCCTTTTCGTCTCCATCCTTTCCAAAACCTCATCATTGATCACATGCTCGATCCATGATATTCGCAGTATCCTTCTATAGAACCACATTTAAGTTGCTTCAAATTTTTCCTTCATCTTGTCCAGCATTCACTGCCATATTAAAGAGCTAATATCACATAGCAATCCAGTACTCTCTTCTTTGTTTCTAGTGAAAATTTTCTGTCTCTTAACACTTTACTCAACTTCTGGAATGCATCCTTCGCCATGCCAATTCGCCTTCGAATCTGCGTCGCACTTTCCGAACACTTCCCAGGTAGTTAAATTTTTGTACCTGCTTGATTATTAGTATCCCCCACCTGTATTTGTCACATTGAGCTGTCCCTTTTTTTTTTTTTTTAGTACCCCAACCACTTGTATTTTTCTTGCTATTATATCGGCACAAAGATTTCACCATTTTACTGTCGAAATCTCTTCTACTCTAACAGTTTCTTTTCTCGCACTTCCCATTTGTGGAACTCGCTTTTATTTACTTGATTCCTTGATAGCTACAATCCCCAAAAGTTTAAATGCAACATCAGTTGCCATCATTTATCTATAAGATTTCTCATCCATCTCTTATCTTTTCTTTGACAGCCCCTGTACTTTTTTTATTCTCTCCCTCTAACCCCTGCGTACCAGTAGAATTTCTGCCTTGCTTGTGGGTGAAATGATTTAAAAAAAAAAAAAAAAAAAACTTATTGCATCTTCTTGGGTTCACGTTTTCTTCAAATCTGGAGTAGAACAATTGAATCAATCGCTATGTCTGCTGCTAAAGACGTTGGTTCATTGTGTTGTGGCAGACTACTTACTCGTCAGAACCTATTTTGAACGTAAATAAATCTGCCATTCATCCGTGCATTGAATATTGCTGTCATATCTGGTCTGATACTCCGACTATATATCTTCGATAAAATGCGAAGAAAAATCTTATGTAATTGGTCTTGACCTGGCACCTCGGCTTCACTCACGTCACCCTCTCACACGTCCTCCCAAAAAGACCCTATGCATGTATTTGTCTATATTTCTGAGATGAGTTAGTATTTACATTATTCGGACTATTCTCATCTTTGTTGCCATTTCTACAATGTTTCGGCCGTTGCATGCTCCGTCCTTCTTCAGCTGCTAGGAATTTCAAACCAGACCCTTTATTACAATCACTGGGTATCACTGACGGGTATAGACGTGGGTTATTTCCTGTGACTTGACCCAAAGAGTTGGGAGTTCAATACCAGGCTACAGCAGTGGTGAACAAGTAACTTGCAGGGTTAGAGGGAGATGACGCATGACTTCCAATTGTGGCATTACTACTAGGCATGAGAATGATATACCCCAATGATTGTAATGAATGGTTCGGTTCGAAATTCCTAGCACCTGAAAAAAACCGGAGTGTACAACGGCCGAAACGTCATAGAAATGGCAACAGATGAGAACAATAGTCCGAATAATGTAAATTCTGTACACTATAAAGGTATAAAAATACTCTTTTTAGAAAAAAAATACCAGCAATAAATGTTTTTAATAAAAATTACTAATAAAGCTCTTTCAGTCCGTTCATCTCGGAAGAAATAAGGGAGTAGGAGAGAAAGAGAGGGTGAGAGGGAGTAAGAGAGGGAAAGTTGGAAGGACAGAAGAAATAACAGAGTAGGAGAGAAATGGAAAGAATTCGAAAACACTTGGATGAGTCTAATGGTGATTACGAAGGTGTTTTGAGAGATTGGTTATGGCGACGTAATGCCTCCATTAATCTTTTCACAGCGCCTCAAACTCAATATACACTGTATCAATTGGAGTAGATAGACTAAACTATCGCCCGGTTCACACTCCACCCACGTCTGTTGAACGGGTGAAGGGGCTCATCCCTTGTTTCCTGTTTAGGATGTGGTTTCCGGCTTTCTCTTTTCCAATCTTTTTACTCTTACGTAGCCCCCTGCACATCAGTAGCGTTACCGCCTTGCTCGGGGTGATATGATTTTTTAAAAAATGCGTTTCAGAATAAGACCAACACTGTAACAATAAAAAAAATCACGAAAAATACATTTTTGTAGTGAAATTACCAACAGTACCTTTTCGTAGAGAAATTACAAGCAATTTTTTTTTCTTGATTACCAACGATACTTTTTTTATCATCTGCAAACTCTATATGTGGAAAAATAATTTACTCTGAAAGTATAAATTCATGTACAAAATATGTAACTGAAACCATTAAATTACATGGAAAATATTTAGACTTCAGCATTAAATAACCCATAGTGGTTGATATGCCGCTAAACAAAATCAACCAACCAATCGCGTTTCAGGCTGAGATAACATTTGTCAAATCGGTGTTTGTTTACGAGTTAAACGTTGGCCTAATACCAGTCTCCGTTGGAAATAACAATTGTAAATTCGAAGATTTTTGTTTTAGAGTTAATATTTTGGAACTGTTTTTCTTTCTTTAAATCCTGTTTTGCTTGGTTTTGGGACTAAAACAAATGTCTGTTTTTTCTGAAGTTATCTAAATATCCAAGTTTTAAGATTTCTAGGTTGCATAATCTGTTAACCTGCATACTACTACCCTTGGGAAGGGTATGCATCCCTATCTTCTTCCCTCACCACTCTAGGCTTTGGATTAAATAGAAGGTCGAATTAAGCTCTCTTGCCTTGATTGGGAGCCTGTGTAGGAGAATAACAACTTTGAACTCAAAATGGTAAATAAGTCTACGGAAACCGCATTATTTTCTATTTTCACGATTTTAGTTTTCTGATGAATCATAATTCTTAAGTTAATGATTGAATAAGCTCATGGTGAGTTTTACGAAAATAAAATATCCGTAGAAATTGCACTATCGCGTAATTAAATATCTGAGCTTAACTTGAACAGTGTGTTGCAATACGACTGTTGGTCGTTATTTAAATAAGTCTTCTATGTGCCTTGTTCTTTCAGGACGTAGGCGATCGTGGCCCTCCACGTTTCCCTATTCCTGGTGGCTCTGAGCACACTTTCTCCTGTAACACCACGCAACCCCCGTTCTGTCATCCATCTGCACAGGCTCTTCAAATGTTATTCACTGCTTTCTTCTGTTTCTTTTTCCCTTTATCTGGCCTGTTAGTATCTGGTTCTCCAAGCCCTCCTTCCTCATTGCATGTCCCAGGAATTTTAGTTGTCTCTTCCTGATGCTCAATATTAACTACCTTTTTGTTTCCATCCATTTCAAAACCTCATCATTGCTCACACGCTCGGTCCATGATATCCACAGCATCCTTCTGTAGAACCACATTTCAGCTGCTTTAGGTCTTTCCTTCATATTTGATGATATTGTCCAGCATTCACTGCCATATTGAAGAATTGACATCACACAGCAATCTAGTATTCTCTTCCTTGTTTCTAGTGAAAGTTTCTTGTGTCTTAATACTTTACTTAGGTTCTGGAACGCGTCCTTCGCCATGCCAATTCGCCTTCTGATCTCTGTGTCGCACTTTTCGTCTTCTGTTAGAACACTTTCAAGGTATTTGAATTTTTGTACCTGCTTGATTCTAGTATCCCCTACCTGTATTTGGCATTTTGGGTTGCTCTTTTTGCTGATGACCAAGCATTCGGTTTTCTTGCGGTCGTTTGTTGTCACCTTCCGCTACCTCCTATAGGGGGTCTTGTAGTTTTCTTTCCGTGTCTGCAGTCATCACTGTATCATCTGTTATTCAAATTGTGGCCTCTGATTCCAAATCCTGGCGTAACATCTAGGGTTCTGAAAATAGTTTCGCTGTACTAGTTGAATAGATCCGGGAGAAGGTACATCCTTGTTTTCATGACTTTTCACAATAAATTTAAAGTAAAGGGGTAAAAATGAAAAGATTTAACTTTTCTCTTTCACTGAAATAGTCATTAAACACATGATGATTGCCTTCTCTATCTTCCTTTCTTTCAAATCTCACTGAAACCAAGTGGCGTTTCTGATGGCTTTTCTGTTTTTTACATGATCAAAATAGGATAGTTCATTATAGAAAGATGGCACCGTCGTGTGAACTAGAGAAGCAAGGATAGGTAGAATTCTAAGATGATTTTGAATTCAGTTTTACTTCTGCAAGACTTTCAGCGTTTCAACGCTAGAGATTCCAGTCTACTCTACTATTTAACCCAAAGCTTGATGGTGAAAATATAACCATTTTTTAAGTATTATTGCAAATTGGATTTCCTTTACTCACTGAAACATAGTAGCGTTTTTCATGTCTTTTCCGTCTTTCTACGTGATCAGAACGGAATGAGGTATTAGCAAGGCGTAATGGTTGGGCTAACTAAGGGAGGGACAAGCAGAATATTTTCTACTAGTTTTAATTTCAGTTTTCCTATTTTAGTGTTCTGATAAATCAGAATGATTGTAGTTTGAAAAAAAAACTTACCTCATGGTAAAAGAAACTCGTTGAGAAGCCATATTGTTTTTATGCTGTCGAATTAACGCAAACTCACGGCGACCACGAGATTTGAAGAGATATAAATATGCTTGCTAGGGTAGAACTCAAGTGTGGCGTTCTCAAGTTTGAGACTACTGGTTTACACTTTCTCTGGGAAGAACTCTTGTGCGTTATTGTGTTTGAGACTACTAATCTACGCTATGTTTTGGAAGAACTATTTTGTGTTTCGTGTTTAAGACTACTCAGGGTGAGTTCTGACATTTATTTACTATGTAAATACACAGTTGTGGCACAAGACCGATTTGGGGAGGAGAACAAAACTCTGGATGGTCTTCAGTAACTATCTTATACCTAGCTAATCACGGTGAGTTCTATGACAATATCTACAGAAATTCCCTCATCGCATAGTTAAATATTTGAGTTTAACAAACTTAACAAAATATTGCAATATCACAAATATGAATGCTGGTTGTTATTTTAAGTAAGGGAGTACAAATGAAATTATTTGAAATTTTTACTGGGGCTGCGGATGTGTGTTGTGGTGCAGTGGATATCGGCTCGGAACGAGAATTCGGAGAGTCGAGTTCGAATTCTAGTTGAATTCGTTGCATTCCCTTACGCGCAAGTACCTAGGAGCGGTCATAATCCGTTGATTCTGCCCTCAGTTACGGGTTAAATAAGACAGAATGGGATCTAAAGCCTTGGTTGTCAAGCAGTCTATAGCAGAAAGTAATGGTAACCTACTGCATAAAAATGTTTTACCCAGTCAGTTATGAATCTTTCGAGACATGATCGCCCACGCGGGTATCACGTATGGCACTTAACTGATTGACTGAATAAAATAGTTGGAAACTTATTTAAAACTTCTTCTCAGCTTAAAGTGGAGCATCAGTTTCCTATTGTTATGTAGTAATAAACTGATCCCCCTAGAATCAGTACAAATTAATATAATCAGAAACGAATACAGTTAAAGCTTGTGTTAAACCTAAAGTAAGAGATCTGTTTTCTATTGTTATGAAGTAATAAACTGGTCCCTCACTAATTACTAATTAATATAATAATCTTTCTTCTATGTATGGGTCGAATAGCAGGACAGATTAGGTTCTATAGCCTTGGTTGATAACCAGTCTACCGCAGAAAGTAATGGCAACCAACTGCGAAAAAATCTTCTGTCCAGTCAGTTATGTCTCTTTTGTGACATGATCGCCCAAGCGTGTATCACGTATGGCACTTAACTGACTGTGGATGAGCTAGCGATTGCAACACTTTCCAGGAATTTTCGTTCTAGTGAATTAATTTATCTCTTAAATATTTCTTCATTTACCGTAAATATGCGTTCAGGTCCTCACAAGGCATTGTGGGATATTTAATAACAAAAGTGATGCAAACAAAAGGAATATAGAGGAAATCTCAGGGATTGTATGTAAAGAAAAAAAAATCAAAATTTTAAAACTCCCAACTCCTTTTGTTCGTGTACATATGTAGTCAAAACAACGTCAACAAACCCAGTCCGACGGGTTTGTTGAAGTTGTTGTAACTACATATGGATGAAACTAGTCACAAAAACATCAAAACTGTTCTTGATTTATATAAAAACAAACTATATACTGTTATATGATAGTGTTGAGACTGATCAAAGTTAGTAGTAAATAAAACAGTATTATTGATGAAATTTTATTGATTTCACTGTTGGATCATGTTATTTGAGTTATCGTAATTATGTGTGAAAAATATCGCTCAAATGTCCGCTTCGATCGATGGTTAAAATTTTTTGATGACGTCTCTGCATATTTGCTCCTCGATCTCACCAATATGCCTTATGAGCTCATCGTTCAGCTGTTGAATTGTTGTTGGCTTGTTGCCATACACCTTACTTTTGAAATGACGCCTTTAGATTTTTTTTCATCTCGGGTCAAGATGTATTAGTGTAAAAAATCATCTCAGCCAAATGTCCGCCATAGCTTCTGCGGCACACCTCCACTTGATGGTCCAAATTTTTGACGACGTCTCTGCATATTTGCTCCTCGATCATCTCAGCCAAATGTCCGCCATGGCTTCTGCGGCACACCTCCACTTGATGGTCCAAATTTTTGACGACGTTTCGGCATATTTGCTCCTCGATCTCACCAATATGCCTTGTTAGCTCATCCTTCAGCTGTTGAATTGTTGTTGGCTTCTTGCCATACACCTTACTTTTGAAATGACGCCTTTAGATTTTTTTTTCATTTTGGGTCAAGATTTATTAGTGTAAAAAATCATCTCAGCCAAATGTCCGCCATGGCTTCTGCGGCACACCTCCACTTGATGGTCCAAATTTTTGACGACGTCTCTGCATATTTGCTCCTCGATCTCACCAATATGCTTTATTAGCTCATCCTTCAGCTGTTGAATTGTTGTTGGCTTGTTGCCATACACCTTACTTTTGAAATGACCCGAAACGAAAAAAATCTAAAGGCGTCAAGTCGCACGATTGTGGTGATCAATTGACATCACTGTTTCGAGGGATGGTGTGACCTGGGAACTTCTCATTCAATAAAGCCAAATGCATTTCTGTTTGAACGCCTATTTTTCGAAATAGGCTTCGATAATTTTATCAAGTTGTTCGATTGTTAATTTTTCAATGGTTGAAACTGCCAAAGACTCAAGTTGTTAAATCGGAAAGAAATTGAAAAACGTCATAAGACGCTTAAACTTAATTCACATTTCAAATCGGCCCAAGTTATTGGCACATCATATATATTGTGTGCTAAATTGTAATGATGTTTATTGCCAAAATTACTTTGTCAATTGTTAACTGGTGGGTAGTGCAGTGGATATCGGCTCGTAATGACAAATCGAGAAGCCGAGTTCGAATTCCAGTTGAATTCTTTGTATTTACTTACGCGCCAAATACCCTTGGGAAAGGTATTAATCCGTCTCTTTCTTCCAGTTATGGGTCAAATAATAGGACAGATCGGGTTCTATAGCCTTGACTGGCAACCAGCCTACTGCAGAAAGCAATGGCAACCTACTGCGAGATAATCTTCTGCCCAGTCAGTCATGTCTCTTTTGAGATGACACTTAACTGACCGACTGGTGGGAAAGCATTTTAGGCAAGTACTTTTTTTTTTTTTTTGTCACAGTGCTCGGTATAAAGTTAAGGTGTTAATAAAATTAACGTGGAGAAACTTATCACTTAACTGAGTGGTGTTATTTCAGTCATACTGACTTCGAAGTTTTGTGAGGGCATTGTGTAATGTCTTCGCTCTTCAAGGTCAATTTTATTTATTTTATATATATATATCTCACTCCGAGTGAATAAAGAACGAAGAAAAAACGGAAATTTTGACTAAATGCATCCACACTAAGATATACCATTTAGGTTCATACAACCATGGATGAAAATGCAATAAATCGTTTTAATTTAAAAATTGCGCTTTCATAAATGCCCTGCCACGTGCCCTGTCCTTTCAGAACGTAGGCGATCATGGCCTTCCTTCTGTAGAACCACATTTCAGTTGCTTCAAGTTTTTCCTTCATCTTTGATGATATTGTACAGCATTCATTGCCATATTGAAGAACTGGCATCACATAGCAATCCAGTACTTTCTTCTTTGTTTCTAGCAAAATTGTCCTGTTTCTTGATACTTTGCTCAACTTCTGGAACCCTTCCTTCGCCATGCCAATTCGCCTTCGGATCTCTGTGTCGCACTTTCCGTCTTCTGTTATAACACTTCCCAGGTATTTAAACTTTTGTACCTGCTTGATTCTAGTATCCCCGACTTGTATTTGGCATATTGGGCTGCCCTTTTTACTAATGACCATGCATTCGGTTTTCTTGCAATTTATTTGTAGTTCTTTCTAATCACTCTCTTCAGCAATATTTTGTAGGATGTATTGTAGTTTGTTTGCTTTTTTCTTTTTTCTTTTTGTGTGTGTGTGTGTGTGTCTGCTATCAGCACTGTATCATCTGCGTACCTTAGGTTCTTTAAATTGTAGCCTCCGATGACGAATCCAGGCATAACTTCTAGGTTCCTCAAAATATTCTATTTTAAACGTAATAATGCCATGTCACTACAAACCGCGGAGCTCTAAAAGTTCCCTTTCTTATCTGTGAATTGCTATCACTTCCTGGCGGGGAGGCAAAGAATAATGACGCAGATAGATGTCTCCCGGATTTTTTGAAACCGTTCAGGTGAAAATGAGTTTCATCGCCCAGGATTAATCTTATTGAAGAAACTCATTATCGCCTTTATTTATCTGTTTAGAACGGGGAGCTCAATCAAGACGTAGCTGACAATCTATCGGCTTTATCTGTCCGGATAATTGCATCTTGTCTGAATGTAAATCCGTATTTAGTCGCTGTAGGGACATTTCTGGTGATGACGAACTTTCGGAACGACGTCGAGTAGAAGTTCAAGCTTCTTGTTCAATACTTTGCCTGACTCAAGGACTCTTTTGTGGGATTCGCACGGAGTGTGATCTTCAGATTCGTCACAAATCAACCAGAGATTTTTGTTGGAAAATGTAGCGGATTTAGAGGACGGCTTCCTCACTTGATAATGGTGATATAGACTGTGTTGAGTCAAGGGCGGTTGTGCGCTGTGGTGCAGTGGATATCGGCATTGAAACGGGGAGCAGAGTTCGAATTCAAGTTGAATTCCTTGCATTCACTTACGCGCAAATATCCTTAGGAAAGGTATTATTCCGTCTCTTCCTTCCAGTTATGGGTTAAATAACGGAACAGATTAGGTCTTATAGCATTTGCTGGCAATCAGTTTACTGCAGAAAACAATGGCAACCTACTGCAGGATAATCTTCTGCGCAGTCAGTCAAGTCTCTTTCTAGACATGATCGTGTATCGCGTATGGCACTTAACTGACTGACTGAATATAATAGTTGAAAACATGATTAAGGCTCCTACTGGACATAACGTGGGGGATCAGTTTTATATTGTTATGATGTAATAAACTGATCTCCCACTAATTATTAATAATATAATAATCTTTTTCCCCTCTAGCTATGAGTCAAATAATAGAATAGTTTGGGTTCTATAGCTTTGGCAGGCAACCAGTATACCGCAGAAAGCAATGACAACCTACTGCGGGATAATCTTCTGCCCAGTCAGTCATGTCTCTTTCGAGACATGATCGCCCAAGCGTGTATCACGTATGGCACTTAACTGACTGAATCGACTTTGTGACTATCTTCTTTGAAAATGACTGTTATACTCGTATAACTAGTAATTGTTAAAATTGCTGATGCCAAGAAAATAATGTTTATATACTTTAGAAATATTTCACTCCTAATCAAACCAAACCACGTGGAGTTTACTGAATGTGTGAAATAGAAAATGTTGAGGAGAGAGGAAAAAAGCAATTAAGAATACAGAAGATATTGGCTTTAAATTCTTCAAAAACCAAAATTGACTGGAAAGCATGGAGCCGGAAGAGTACCACAAGCAAGAAGTGCGAGAGAAGAAACTATTAGCATAGAACTTACGGTTATATTTAACTATTTCACCAGCAAAATGAGACCTTGCCACCAGTCTATTGGGCTTAATTTCGTGAAGAGATACCAAAGAGGAAAACTCATCAACCATGAAAATATTTATACAAAAGGCACAGGGAAAATTACGTTATGCTGGTTGAAATTGACTGAAGCCCAGATGCCGTGTCGGGACCAATAACATTGCAGATTCAACTTAGTATTTTATCAGGAATTTTTAGATACATAGTAGAAACAACAGATTCTTAAATTAATACTTGATGTCCTGGTTAGCAGTTCCGAATGAGAAATTAGTTTGACATTCACTTTAGCGCAAATACTCTTAGGAACAGTATGTTTTCTCCCTCGCCCTATGGGTTAGATAGCAGGGCAGATGGTGCTCTTCAGACTCTATTGTCAACCACTCTAAGGGAAGGGCGACTGAATTCAAAATTGGTATAAGGGTGTCTGTTATGAACCAAAATGAGAACAAAAGTTCGAAATAATTCAAAGATTATTATATAATTTGTTTGAACATTATTTGAGTGGATACTATGTTTGCCCATAATTAAACAGTTTTTATTTATTATATATATATATATATATATATATATATATATTGTTTTTCTTTAATCCGAAGTGGAAGAGTAGGAAGGTAAATTCCAAGAACCTGATCCTAATTAATATTAAAAATGTTTAACATTAAAAACTGATGCAGGCAGAGAGCTCAATGTATTAAGAATACAGAGCCAATTGCTCACAACACTTTTGACTTCATCGTCACTTTCAAACTTCTTTAAACAATTTAGCTCACTAGTAGACCTTTTTTGGGGCTGAAACATGTGGCACCATACACAGTTGACATTCTCGTATGAATTTCAACTGGTTTGCATCCTTCAACAACCAAAAACTTGTTAACTGACCTCTATTCAATCTTCGAGTATGCTTTTTGGTCGGCCACCTTTGTTAATCTCTAAAACTCTGTTTTTTTTTTCAATCTGCAAGAAAAATGAAATCCCTTTGAAAAAGAAGTAAAGGGAAAAAATAGTAAGCACCTATCTGTATTAGAAGTCCTTATACCGAAAATTTCAGTTTATTTATTGAATGACTCTCGTAGCAACAGAGAAGAGTTTTGTAAAATTTTGCCTGTTGGGTAGGAGCTGTAGAGTAGAAAATAATTCGACCACCTATAAGACGACTAAGAATTTTTAACTTTGAAAAGTGAGGATCGTGACGCTTCAGCCCACATAGGGCCATACTCCATTTTTGGCCTGAGCTGGTCCTTGTAACTATAGAGTATAGCGGGGGGGGGGGGGTCGGATACTCACAGAAGCGGTACAATGAACCAACCAATTTCGTAGCATCTTTAGTAATAATTCGTATATGAGAGTTCTCTTGGAACTCTATCGAGACAGGCAAGTGAGAACATGTCTGCCCCAACCCAGATAGGATACCAATACTCCATGTATGGTCTAATCTGGATCTTGTGAAGATAGAGTATATCAAGAGGAGTCAGATATTTGCAGAAGATTTCGTAGCATCTTAAGTAATAATTCGTATATAAGAGTCGAAATATAACTATCAAGACAGGCAAGTGAGGACGGGTCAGCTTCAACCCAGAAAAGACGGCAATGCTTCAATTTTTTGATCTGATCTGAATCTTGTAAGTATAGAATGTAGCAGGCGGCTTCAGCTACTTACTAGAGCAGTCAAATAATTAATCTTCTTGATAATTAATCACAAAACCGCGAAGACGCTTCTGAATTCTGTCAAGAATGGGAATTAAGAAAGTAAGGACCGAGCAGCTGTAGATAAGACAGCATTCCTTCATTTTTGGTTAGATCTGGTTCTTGCAAACATAGAGCAGACCAGAAGTAGTCGGGTACTTACTGTGGTGGTACATTTTCCAGCGTTATAACGATGGATCGTTCAACTTGATATCTGGGGTGGAAATAACTCCAGTTAGGCATTCAAGAAAGGGAGTCTCATTGACAGGACCAGAATTTATTATGTTAGGAGAAAATTCAGGGCCGACTCGGTAATGGAGTTTGATGAAAGGAAGATATTTCGAGTGGCAGAATTATCAAGACTATTTTGATTTAAGTCTACTGTCAAGACTGTGAAGTAAGAAAGTAAGAATTGGGCAGATATGTTAACAGTATCCCATTTTTGGTCTGATCTGCTGCTTGTAACGATAGAGCAGGAGTCCGGTACTTACTGGAGTGGTACAAGAAACTGACAATTTTTTTTTCTAGCTTCTTTTAACGATGAATTAAGTTAACGATTCAAACTAAGGAATGTTAATAATTTAATCACAACGTTATTTTTAGCGGATACTCATATTTCATTAGACACTCCTGTTTTATTTATTTCCTTTTTTTTAACAGAATTTTTATTTTCGTCTACCGGCCTGAATATATGAGAAATATTATTAGAAAAGGAACTGTGCCAGTTAGTGTATTTTTTTTCTATTAAAAATAATGTTTAAAGTGACAAGAGTCTGTAGGATTAAAAAAAATAAAAAATGCACTTTAATTAGAAAATTATATTAATATTTTTAACATAACATCTGTAAAAAGTGATCTAGTCACGTGATTTAATTTATGGCGTTAAAGTTGTTTTGCACGCGGAAAATTTCGGGTTTTGTTGTAATTGTTTTCACTTACGCAGAAATATTCTTAGGAAAGGTGTTAATCCGTCTCTTCACCGTCCATTTATGGCTTGAATAGCAAGACAAATTGGGTTCCATAGCCTTGGTTGATAACCAGTCTACCGCAGAAAGTAATGACAACCTACTACGAGAAAAATCTTTTGCCCAGTCAGTAATGTCTTTTCTGAGATATGATCACCCGAGCGTTTATCTATGGTAGCTTAAGTGTCTGATTGTAGTGGTATAGTTATAACTATATATCCTATATATAGGATATATAGTTATCCGCAGACAGATCTGTTTCGCTGTATCACAGCTCATCAGTACGGTTAGACATCTGATTGCTTCTAGCCAGGATTGAAACCGGACCGAATTGACATTAGTCGGTGATCCTAGCTATGGGTGCTCGGTAGAGAAAGGTGGACTTTAGCGTGTTATATACAGTGTAATACAATGTAAATACACGCCAGTAGCCGATAGTGTTCAAATTCATTACTAAATGAATAATGCATAGATGCATGAGTAGCTACTGTTTTATTATGTGTGTGTGTGTGTGAGAGAGAGAGAGAGAGAGCGCTCGCTCGCTCTGAAATTAACAAAGATCTGAGAAATTGCTACTTCTCATAATCGTGGGTCACATGTTGTCATCATCTGCGACTCTTTGCAATGCCCTGGACATTCATTGGAAGTATTTGGCAATCAATGTCATATTCCTGGAAGCAGCGATGGTCGCTAGCATTTGAAGCTATGCTATTAAAATTGCAGCTACGCAGAACAGGGCGCGTTCTGCAGGAAGAACAACAAACACCTGCCCAATATTTTGTTTTGTATGATAAATTCTCGGCTAGAGGCCGCGAGGATGATGCGCTCCCTCCCCAACAAAAAAAAGTCCCTGAATAAAATGTTTTTCTCTTATCGACCAAAGTAAGTGGTCTGACCTAACCGCAAAGCGACAAAACCGAGTGACTAACTGTCCATCGAGCCGTCTTCCTCCGATAAGTAACAGTCGGTCAGTCAGTTAAGCGCCATATGTGATACACGCTTGGGCGATCATGTCTCGAGAGAGACATAATTGACTGGGCAGAAGATTTTCCCGCACTAAATTACTTTCTGTGTTAGAACCTAATCTGTTCTGCCATTTAAGCTGGGGGGAAAAGCGTCGGTTTAATACATTTCCCAGTGCTATTTTCGTGTAAAGTGAATGCAACTGGAATTCGAACTCGGTTCCATGATTTCTCGTCCCTAGCCGATATCCACTGCACTACCCACGCATATCCTCGAAAATGAGCGCCGCACTTAAATGATGGACAAATGAATGAAAAAAAAAAAAAAAAACTATAAACACTGTTTTTTTTGTTTTGTTTTTTTTTTTTGTTTTTTTTTCAGTACAGCAGTACAGTGCCATACGTGATACACGCTTAGGCGATCATGTCTCGAAATAAACATGACTGACTGGGAAGAAGGTTATCCCGCAGTACGTTGCCATTGCTTTCTGCGGTAGGCTGGTTGCCGACCATAGCTATAGAACCCAATCTGTCCTGTTATTTGACTCATAGCTAGAGGGGGAAGTGATGTATTATATTATCAAGTAGTAATTAGTGGGGGATCAGTTTATTACTTCATAACAATTTTAAACTGATCCCCCACTTTATACCCAGTAGAAATCTTAATCATGTTTTCAACAATTATATTCAGTCAGTCAGTCAGTTAAGTGCCATGCGTGATACACGCTTGGGCGATCATGTCTCGAAATAAACATGACTGACTGGGCAGAAGATTATCCCGCAGTAGTTTGCGGGATAATCTTTCTGCGGTAGGCTGGTTGCCGACCAAGGCTATAGAACCCAATCGGTCCTGTTATTTAACCCATAACTGGAAGGAATAAACGGATTAATACCTTTCCCAAGGATATTTGCGCGTAAGTGACTGCAATGAATTCAGCTGGAATTCGAACTCGGCTCCCCGATTTCTCGTTCCGAGCCGATATCCAATGCACCACAACGCACAGCCTATAAGATTTCCCCTGTAGTCCTTGTGTACGGACATGCCTGTTCGACATTGGATGAATCAGCCACCAGCGAGCCTGCAGTAAACGCAGACAGCCTCCTTGCTAGATTTTAATTCGCGAAATTAAGCTGAGGGGGGAAAAACACGGGGGTCTAACAGTCAGGATTTGTGGACGTTACGCTATTTACGTAAACCAGTAAGTAACGAGCAGGTCTCCTGCGAAAGGGTGATTCGACACAAACTAAAAAAAAAACTTGGTCGACGCCGCAGAGACACGACTTAATTACAACAGCAGATATGCGATGATGTATTGGATTAGCTTAGCAGAAAGAACAAAATATAAAACAACAAATTCTGGTTTTCATATCTCCTGCATACCTTAGCAAACAAACACTTCTAACTAAGAGCTGAAAGTCTACTTGAAGCTTCTGACACAATAGACCCGCTTCTCTTCGGCTGCTGTTCATCTCTCTGACGAAAAATAAAATCCAATTATTCTAGCTTGACATATCATGTTGTGTGCTGTTATTAAACCCGTACAATTTTAGCGAGAGGCACGTCCACATTAAGTGGCGCGGTCTCCGTAACGAAAAGAATTGTACAAGGAGAATTTGTTGGCTACACTCAACCTGTTTTGAATTCAACATTATATTTATCCGAGAATGATTAGCAACCATTAAGTCCTATGATTAGCAACCATTAAGTCCTATGATTAGCAACCATTAAGTCCTATGATTAGCAACCATTAAGTCCTATGATTAGCAACCATTAAGTCCTATGATTAGCAACCATTAAGTCCTATGATTAGCAACCATTAAGTCCTATGATTAGCAACCATTAAGTCCTATGATTAGCAACCATTAAGTCCTATGATTAGCAACCATTAAGTCCTATGATTAGCAACCATTAAGTCCTATGATTAGCAACCATTAAGTCCTATGATTAGCAACCATTATGTCCTTTTAAGCTGGTTACTAAATGTGCGTTGTGGTGCAGTGGATATCGACTCGGAACGACAAATCGGAGAACAAAGTTCGAATTTCAGTTGAATTCATTGCATTCACTTATGCATAAATACCATTTGGAAAGGTATTTTTCCATCTCTTCCCTCCAGTTATGGGTTAAATAAGACAGTTCTACAGCCTTGGTTGGCAACCAGTCTACCGCAGAAAGTATTGGTAACCTACTGCGGGAAAATCTTCTGCTCGGTCAATCGTGTTTCTTTCGAGACATGATCGCCCAAGCGTGTATCCCGTATGGTACTTAACTGACCATCAGAACCCTTTCTGTCTTGCTATTAATCCCTAGCTGTGGAGAGAAGATAGATTCCTGACTTTCGAAGCAAGTTGGCTCTTACAAGACATTTCTCATGACTTACTAAGAAGTCTATTTCCTCTTTAAGTAACATGTCCGGTATGAAGAGAGTAACGGATATCTTTCCCAAGTCCATTCAGTTCAAATAGAATCATTTTATAGCTTTGCGATCTCTAAATCTTAAAATACACGGAACACTTTGTTTACTTGACGTTAATCACGATCAAAAAAAAAAAGTTCGCCCACTGCATTAATTCATAGCAACTCATCCATC
>JBBBDQ010001420.1:100000-245000 GCA_037127315.1 Ascarosepion bandense
AGATCGGCTCCATGTCCCCCTTCAGCGTGGCTGCCCACGTCCTCAGCTGACCCCCCGCACGCTTGCGCCAGCCCGGTAGGGGCCTCGGGAAGAGGCAGTCGCGAATCAGCTCACCCGGAGGACAGCGCGCAGCATGGCCGAACCAACGCAGTCGACGGAGTCGGAGAGCAGCCGGTATCGGCTTACATTACCTTAAACGGTTAGAAGCAAATTCGTTTCATTTTCCAGGTTATAACTGGTACCCCACTAACACCAAGACTTGATTAAAATGAGCTCTTACATTATTAGATCTGTGATCTCACCATGAACACCTTTCATATGAACTACCCTATAAAAGTCACTATATGAAAATCTTCTGCCTTCTCTCAAATAGATCAGCGACGGGCAGATTTTCTACTGTAGCAGTCAAAGCTTACCGTCTTGAATTTGTAAAGAAGTTTTAAAGAATATCAATCGTCTTGCATCAAGTTTTTAACCTGTGAAAATTTCACAATTCCCTTCTTTGAATATTCCGAGGAATTTTCATCCTTAATGATTAAATAAGCGCATGACATCCGTAGAAATTTCCCTATTGCATCATTATTTCCAAAATGTTGCAGTAACAATCATAAATATAAAATTCTCACTCTTCTTCTTCTTCTTTCATATCACTCCGCCTTTTCGTTCTTTATGATGTTTAACGATTGCGTGTCTCTCTTTTGCTCGTAATCGTTCTCGTCTTTTTCTCTGATGCTCTTTTGCTGCCTCTCTTTGTTGTCTTCTTCTTTCTTCCATTAAAATGATTTTCTCCGGATATATAATGCATTTCTAAAATACATTTAATTTCATTCATTACAGTAAAAGCGTGACACACGTAGGTACCTAGGTAGGTATCAGTGTAATAAATAAATAATAACGGGTATAAAGAATTTTTCTCAGTTAAAGGAGAATCGAGATAAACGCTATAAGTACAATAATTCTCTCTCTCTCTCTCTCTCTCTCTCTCTCTCTCTCTCTCTCTCTCTCTCTCTCTCTCTCTCTCTCTCTCTCTCTTTCTCTCTCTCTCTCTCTCTCTTTCTCTCTCTCTCTCTCTCTTTCTCTCTCTCTCTCTCTCTCTCTCTCTCTCTCTCTCTCTCTCCCTCTCTCTCTCTCTCTCTCTCTCTCCCTCTCTCTCCTCTCTCTCTCTCTCTCCCTCTCTCTCTCTCTCTCTCTCTCTCTCTCTCCTCCTCCTCCTCTCTCCTCCTCCTCTCTCTCTCTTCTCATATATATATATATATATATATATCACTGATACATATACAGTAATTATCTTTCCGTTTTATGTTTCCTGTTCGACGTTTCCTTTCATTCATCCTGCGTGTTTGTGGTGTACGTCACCCAATATACAAAAACTCGAATAGGACTCTAAAATGAAGAGACTTGAAGCGAGAGAAACTTTCCTCTATTGTAACAGTTTCTTTTCTCACCTGTGAAAATTCCTTCTGTTTACTTGCTTTGCTGATAGTTAGAATCTCCAAAAGTTTAAATGCAACATCAATTCCCATCTTCTATCTCCTCGATTCCTATCCTTCTCATCCTTTCTTCGATACCCACGGTATTTGTTTTGTTTACTTGTATTTCTCTCTCTCTCTCCCCCCCTTGCGCGTCAGTGACATTTTTGCTTTGCTTGGGGTGAACTGATTAAAAAGGGATTTACTCTTTATAATCATATCACCCCAAGCAAGGCATTTTACTGCCACTGTTTTGCAGGGGTTTACTTAGGAGGAAAGTTATGAGAAAGAGTGACAGGTTATAGGGGGTGTCAGGAAGTGGGAAAGAGAAGGTTGAGAATACTGATGAGAGTAGTGAGGATGACTGTGGCCATAAAGTGAGGGATCAGTTTATATATTGATTGTAATGTAAAATCGGTTCCCACTTTATATCCACATTATAATAGTATAGAATTTTTTTTTATAATCATATCGCCCCAAGCAAGGCATTTTACTGCCACTGTTTTGCAGGGGGTTACATAGGAGGAAAGTTATGAGAAAAAGTGACAGGTTATAGGGGGTGTCAGGAAGTGGGTAAGAGAAGGATGAGAATACTGATCAGAGTGGAGTGTACGAAGAAGGAGCATGAGAGAGAGGATGCAGGTTGAGATAGATGACTATTGACTTTACATTTAAATTCTTGGAGATTGTAGCTGTCAGGAAATCAAGTAAACTGAAGGAAATTCCACAGCCGGGGAATGTGAGAAAAATAGCTGCTGGAGAACAATTTTCGTTTACAATTTATTGGTTTCCCAGTAAATGAGTGGGACCTAGTTGCTAATTTTGTGGCTCGTGTAAATTTATATATAGGGGGGTACCAGTGAGCTAAGTTCATCGGAGCAGAAGCCGTGAAAGTATTTGTAGAAGAGACACATGTAACAGGAGAAGGCGTGCTCAGAGCCACCAGGGATAAGGAAACGTGGAAGGCCATGATCGCCTACATCCTGAAGGGACATAGAAAAAGAACGCAAGTTTGTAAAACAGATCTTGCAGAAGCTGAAAAAATTGCAACCCTCGATCCGTCATCCACCTGATTAGGTCCTTCAAATATGTTATCCGTTGCTTTCCCCTGTCTCTTTTTCCATCTATCTGGCCTGTTAGTATCAGGTTCTCCAAGCCCTCCTTCCTCATTGCATGTCCCAGGAACTTCAGCTGTCTCTTCCTGATGCTCAGTATTAATTTCCTTTTCGTTTCCATCATTTCCAAGACCTCATCATTGCTCACATGCTCGATCCATGATATTCGCAGCATCCTTTTGTAGATTTTCCTTTATCTTTGATGGTATTGTCCAGCATTCACTGCCATATTGAAGGACTGACAGCACGGAGCAATCCAGTACTCTCTTCCTCGTTTCTAGCGAAATTACACTTTTATCTGGCCGGTGTCTTCTAAAGTATAGACGAATCAAATCTTGCGTTATCATGCTGGAAAATTGCACTTGTTCAATTTGTCAAAATTGGCCGTTTGTTTTGAACCCAAGTCTCTTCAAATGGCTAAAGACAGTTGCGATATCCATTTTCACACTCGTAGCAAATCTCTCCCGTCAAAATCTTTGGTCGAGTTTCCACGGTAACAATCAGAAACTCTTTATTAGCGTCAGAAGGTCGCCTAAATCGTTTATGTTAAATATCAACCTGATAAAAATCTTCCAAAACACTTTTTGCTTATTCGAAGAGCTTGTGCACGACCCTAATCAGTCAGTCATACGTGATACACACGTAGGTGATCATGTTTCGAATGTGACCTGACTGACTGACTGACTGACTGGGCAGATTATTATCCCGCAGTAGGTTTGGCATTGCTTGCTGCAGTAGACTGGTTGCCAGCCAAGGCTATAGAACCCAGTCTGTTCTGGAGAGAGAAGATAGATTATATTACATTATTATATTAAGTATTAGTGGGGGATCAGTTCATTACTTCTTAACAATAGAAAACGGATCCCCCACTTTATGTCCAGTACAAATTTTAATTATATTTCCAACTATTATATTCAGTCAGTTCAGTTAAGTGCCATACGTGATACACGCTTGGGCGATCATGTCTCGAAAGTGACCTGACTAACTGGGCAGATTATTACCCTGCAGTAGGTTTGGCATTGCTTGCTGCGGTAGACTGGTTGCCAGCCAAGGCTATAGAACCTAATCTGTCTTGTTATTTGACTCATAGCCAGAGGTGGGAAGAGATGTTTTATATTATCAAGTAATAAACTGATCCCCAACTTGATGCCCGGTGGAAGCTTTAATCATGCTTTCAATTATTATATTCAGTCAGTCAGTTAAGTACCATACGTAATACACACTTGGGTAATCATGTCTCAAAAGAGACATGCCTGACTGGGCAGAAGATTATTCCGCAGTAGGTTGCCATTACTTTCTACGGTAGACTGGTTGCCGACTAAGGCTATAGAACCCAATCTGTCCTGTTATTTAACCCATACCTGGAGGGAAGAGACGGAATAATATCTTTCCCAAGGGTATTTACGCGTAAGTGAATGCAAGGAATTCAACTGAAATTCGAACTCAGCTCCCCAATTTATTGTTCAATACCGATATCCACTGCACCGTGAGGCACGGCTACAATCTCCAGGAGTTTAAATGTAAGGTCAATAGACACCTCCTAACACACTAACCATCTTTCAAACACTCTTCCCATCTACCCAACCCCCAGCCTCAGTATCCTTACCCATCTATCACCCTCCTTCTGACATTTCCTATATCTAACCGCTCTTTCTCTTCACCTTCCCCTATGTAACCCCATGCGCAATAGTGGCAGTGGAATGCCTTGCTTGGAGTGAAATGATTAAAAACAAAGGCACAATCCCAATAAACCCTGTAAATGCTTTCTGTCGCAGTTCTACTGTTTACTCTTTTCCTAAATTCACAGAGCTTAATATGGCGAATTCTTTTTTTTTTCTTTCTCTCTTCCAGTTTTAAGGCATATATTTTGCGGACAAAATGTCAACATTCAAAAAAAGTCTGACTCATAGTTGAACGATCCATGGTTTAAAGCTAAAAAAGACTAGAAATTGATGGGAGAGGGAACACTCCTGTGTCAAGTTGCATTTTATATATATATATATATAATTAGAAGTGAAAATCTACATGAACTTTAGCAATAATCTGATATTTCATCTACGAAGCTATTGGCTTCTTGTTTAATTTTATACTTTCTTTTTGTCTTTTTCTTTCTTTTTTTTTTTTTTTTTTTTTTTTGCTTCAGCTTCATTGACGTCAGTAGAGAAGTCGCTTAAGATTTAGTCAAATATGTTGCTTATAAAAGAAAAAAGTTAATTCGTGGCTAGTACTTTTTTATATTATTAATGCTTTAGTCTGATAATAAGCAAAGGAAGACATTTGAGATAAGTGCAGTGAATAGCGACCGGGAACGAGAAATTGGAGAGCCAAGTTCGAATTCGAGTTGAATTTGTTGCATTCACTTACGCGCAAATACCTTTAAGAAAAGGCATGAACCTGTCTCTTTTTCCCTTGGGCTATTGGTTGAAAAGCAGGACATGTTGGGTTTAATCGCTTTGGTTGGTCTACCACAGAAAGAAACGGTAACCTACTGCGGAAAAAATCTTCTGTCTAGTCAGTCATTGATCGAAAGACATGATCGCCCAAGCGTGTATCAAGTATGACGCTTAACTGACTGATCTGGATAAAAGAATTGAATAGCAGGACAGATTGGGTTCTATAGCCTTGGCTGGCAACAAGTCTATCACAGAAAGGAATGACAACCTACTGCGGGAAAATCTTTTGCCTAGTCGGTCAAAAACTACCTCACAACCTTCGAACAAGACTCAAGTTTTTACAAATAACATTACAGACTTGTGGAATGATGAGAGGCAGTTGTAAAAAAAAAAAATAGTGACTTGATTTCTACTTGACTAATTATTTCTTTATTTTTAAATTATTTTTAATGTACCATTAGCATGGGACAGGCTAGCCTCCCAGAGAGTAAAATACTACGCCTCCTTGGCCTTACACTCTCGGCGGACCTCAAATGGAATGACTATATTGAATCCATTGCCAAATCTGCTGCTATGAAAGTGGGCTCCCTGTGCAGGGCCCGGAAATTTTTCCCACCTGAAACTATTCTGCACATATACAAATCTACCATCCGCCCGTGTATTGAATATTGCTGCCATATCTGGTCGGGTGCCCCTGCTGCTCTCCTTGGGCTTCTTGACAAAATACAAAGGAGGATCTGTAACGTGGTTGATACTGACTTGGCAGACCGGCTGCAGCCGCTCTCACACCGGCGTGATGTAGCTTCCCTGTGCCTCTTCTACAAGTACTTTCATGGCTTCTGCTCCGATGAGCTTAGATCACTGGTGCCGCCTAAGCACGAATTTACACGAGATACTAGATTAGCAACTAGGTCCCACCCTTTTACAGTTAAACAAATAAGATGTAACCGTAAATTCTACTCCAACAGCTTCTTTTCTCGCGCTTCCCGCCTGTGGAACTCCCTTCCACAAGTCTGCTTTCCCGACAGTTACAATCTCCAGGTGTTTAAATGTAGGGTCAATAGACACCTCCTATCACACTAACTCCCAACTATTCTCACAACACTCTCATCTACCCAACCCTCATTCTCGGTATCCTCACCCGCCTATCACCCACCCTCTGTTATTTCCTATATTTAATCAGCCTTTCTCCACTCTACGTAGCCCCCTGCACAGTAGTGACAGTGACATGCCTTGCTCGGGGTGAAACGCTTATAAAAAAAAAAACAATTGTGGCTTCATTTTCGACGCATATCTTTGCTATGATACAACAAATGAATACATATAACATGTATTCTGTTTAGATTTAAAACTATAAAAATGTTTTAAATAGACTTAAAAAATTAAATTGATTTAAATCTTTAAAAACTGAAAGTGCATTTGACATGAGATATTTGTTGCTTTAGTTAGTGTTTGTTTTTTTAATAAAAAAAATTCTACAACATAACCCACAATAGTTACTTTACTGTAATCAATCAGTTAAGTGCCATACACGCTTGGGCGATCATGTCTCGAAAGAGACATGACTAACTGGGCAGAAGATTATCCCGCAGTAGGTTGCCATTGCTTTCTGCGGTAGACTGGTTGCCAGCCAAGTCTATAGAACCCAATCTGTCCTGTTTATTACTTCATAACAATAGAAAACTGATCCCCAATTTTATGTCCAGTGGAAGCTTTAATCATGTTTTCAACTGTTATATTCAGTCAGTCAGTTAAGTGCCATACATGCTTTGGGCGATCATGTCTTGAAAGAGACATGACTAACTGGGTAGATTATCCCACAGTAGGCTGCCATTGCATTCTGCGGTAGGCTGATTGCCATCCAAGGCTATAGAACCCAATCTGTCCTATTATTTAACCCATAACTGGAGGGAAGAGATGGATTAATACCTTTCCCAAGGGTATTTGTGCATAAGTGAAAGCAAGGAATTCAACTGGAATTCAAACTTGGCACCCCCGATTTCTCATTCCGATTTGATATCCACTGCATCACAGCGCACATCCCTTTACTGTAATGCTGTTTTATAAACTGTTGTGGAATAAATAAGACAGATCAATCGGACAAGCAAACTGTCAGTTGAGGCCTCGTCTACAGGCAGAGACTCAGCTGAGAAGAAAAGACTGGCTTAGTGCCCAATCCCTACGAATGCATACACCGAACAAATTTTGGCCAGAGTTTCCATCAATGATCAGGTTCAGCCACGTAAAACCCAACCTTGTATCACATTCCGTCTGAGTGGGGGGACTCTGGTAAATACCCAGAGTTCCACTCTGACTCAACCTTGTCAGACTCTCAGCCTTCGGGGAGAGAGGGACCCCTATGAGGCTATGCCGAAGTGCAGTCTCGTCTTGGGTGGTGGAGGGTAGTAGACAAGTCATCATTCCGTTTATGCAGCAACTGGGCAACTTTTCTCGAGTGCACATGCTTGGAATGCCCTACATAAAAACAGACCTTGTGTCACATTACGCTTTTTGTGAGGAGGGCTAGGGTAGGTAACCCGAGTTCTGCTCGAACTCTTAATCTGTCAAAATCTCTCTCTCTCTCTCTCTTATATATATATATATATACATACACAAGACTGAAATAGACAGAGAAACTCTGCCGTCGGGTAAAGTTTGACTCAGTCGAGGCTCCGTCTACAGGCTTAGTGGCCATCTTTCGGGTTCTCCGCATGAAGCCCAATCTCATCCTGCCATAGTGTGGGAGACACTGGTAAATACTTATAGTTCCACACAAAATCTAGCTTGACAGACTCTCTGCCCTTTAGGCGGAGAGGAACTCAGACAAGGCTATAGGGAATCTTGACAGGGGGGGGATAAACAAGAAATTGATCCCACTTATGCGAAGGATGTTCTTACTCAAGCGTGCGTACTTGGAAACCCCACGTTAAACCCAATCTTGTCACATTCCAACTTTACTAGATATCCAAAACTCCAAGAGTTTTGTGTTCGTGAGAGAACAGTTGGAATCAGTCACTGATAAACATTAGGAGTGCCAAGAGATGTCACTGACCTGGCAGAAGATTTTCCTGCAGTAGATTGCTTTTACTTTTCTGGGGTAGACTGGTTTCCAATCAAGGTTTTAGAATCCAATCTGTCCTGTTATTTAACCCATAGCTTGAGGGATCAGATGATTAATATCTTTCCTAAGAGTATCATGTCCTGGTTCACACTCCACCCACGTCTATTGAACAGGTTAAGAGTCTCATCCCTTGTTCCCTGTTTAGGATGTGGTTTCCGGCTTTCTCTTTTCCAATCTTTTCACTATTACGTAGCCCCCTGCACATCAGTGGCATTACCGCCTTGCTCGGAGTGATACGATTAAAAAAAAAGTGAATGCAACGAATTCAACTGGAATTCAAACTAGGCTCTCGTATTTCTCATTCCAAGCCGATGTCCGCAACGCATATTCAACGGTATAGCTATACACAAATTTGACAGTTAAACTCCGCTACTGACATCAGTGTGACTTAATAACAGAAGTTTTAATTCAAGACTACTGACAAGTCACGGTAATTAAACATTTTATTGTATTTTTCTTGCATTCATACAAGTGATTTTCTCTCTTCACATAGTTGGTAATAATTAAGTTAGATTTTTTTTAAACTTCTTGTCGCAGACGATAAATTTTAGGTGTTTAAGATAATTGAATGATATGCATCAATGCCTAAACTTTTAATTGCTTTTTCATCCTGCTTATAATCAGTTTTGTTATGATTGAATAAGCATGTAAGCTATGAAATTGTAAATTTTTTTTTCTACCATTCCTTTACATATATATTCTGCATCAAAACTGTTGTTGGCCCAGACTGACTTTGCAACATTTTTTTTATTTTTATTTTCCAGAGAAGACCCCCAACAACTGAGTCAGAAAAATAAGAGCCACAAATAAGGACAACCGTTGAAACAAATTCAGGTATGAAAATAATACATCCTCACATAAATTTTAGGTTTTTAATTTAGTTCTTTTCTTTTTTCCTTTCTTTTCTTTTTTCCTTTCTTTTCCCACATACACATGTCCATACATACAAATGCACCTGTGTTTATACCTACAGACTTAGATCCATCTATACTTGCATATAAATCTTGCATTTGTATACTCACATATATTTTTATAAAGATGGGATTTCCACGTGTATAAATAGTACTACATATATTTAAGTATACTAATAATTCACACACATACTCACAAATTACGCATACATTTGCATATACGCATATAATGCTTAAAATTTTATATTAAGTTGGTCTTGTTAGATTATCCTTGCTGTTTACAGACTGGGCATCTATACATTATATATATATATATATATTCTAAATTATATTTTAGAACATGTACAAATTTTTTATATATATTGACTACAAATCGTACATTGGTATCGGCATTGAAACTACAATGTCTCATCAGGTGGTGTGAATAGGAATGGAAAGCCTCTTTTCTTATATTTGGTGAGTTGTGTGTGGGATGTTGGTGGGGGTTAATAAGGGAATAAGTCTTGTGAATTGTCCCTTTGAATTTTGAGGAAAGTGGTGTGGGTAGTGAACACAGCTGATTAATGAGTCTTGGAATCCTGTAGACAGATTTAACATTAGTAGATAGGATGTAAATTTTATGATCTTACGACAAGACTTTATCCTTTGGGTTTCTTAGAGGAGCAAAGTGGAGAGGTGTAAGGGGTGGGGAGATGGAATTGGACTTACCATTTATAAAACTATAGAATATTCTTGTATTTAAGCACAGTTTTTTATAATTAATCTAATTTTGTAGATTTAACCTTAATTTTGGATTTAGGAAATTGATTTTTCCTATTAAATTTTAAATTAGATCCCAGTTTGTCGTGTGTAATAAGTAAGATTTAATGTAAGAGGTGAAATTTAATGTTAGTATTTAAGGTAATAGGTAAGTCGGTAATAGGTGCGTAATAAGTAGAATTTAATGTAGGAGGTAAGATTTAATGTTGTATTTAACGTAATAGGTAAAATTTAATGTGTGTATTTAAGCACAGTTTTTATGATTACTCTTTTTATATATTTAACCTTAATTTTGAATTTAGGAAATTGATTTTTAAAAATTTTTTAAAAACTTTTTTTTAGATCACCGTTTGTGGTGTGTGTAAGAGTGTTGTTAGTACTATGAAGCTGTATCATTTCTAAGGGCTCCTAGCTCTGGCTTTCATAGGTATTTTTTTAGCATGATTGTAAGGTTAGTTCTTTAATGTGCTTGCAATTTACTGTGATTTCATGCCTCTGGTTTAAAAGCTTGTTGCTATTCATATATTTAATGATTTCAATTTGTTCTTAAAGATAAAGGAAACATGGTTCCTTTATTGATTTAGCTGTTCTTCTTTGAGGATTTTCCATTTATTGGTGGGGGCTATTGATAAGGTATAAGGTATCATTCCCTATTCAATCAAAGATGTATATGTGTGCATTGTAGTGCAGTGGATATCGGCTCGGAACGAGAAATCGAGAGACCGAGTTTGAATGCCAGTTGATATTCATTGCATTCACTTATGTGCAAATATCCCTGGGTATCTTCCCTCCAGTTACGGGTTAAATAACAGGAAAGATTGGGTTCTATAGTCTTGGTTGGCAACCAGTCTGCCACAGAAATTAATGGCAATCTACTGTGGGAAAATCTTCTGCCCAGTCAGTCATGTCTTGAGAGGGACATTATCGCCCAAGTGTGTATCACATATGGCACTTAACTGACTGAGAAAAGCTGTCAAATTTTGTACATTGCATACAAAGATGATAATTACATATTTTTCAAACTGTTTCTGCATTGATACTCTCACTGCTACATTGTTGCCTGGCTGTTCTGGCTTATATTTTGAAAATAAAGATGGTGATTCCATGGATGCTATGATTTGGGTTTTGATCAGATACTTAACAGTACAGAATAAGCTAAACATCCGCCCTCCAATCTACAGCATAAGATGTCACAAAACTTGTCATATTGCATATCTGCTATACATCTATACTGGTTTGAAAATAGCACTACATACTAGTTAGTTTATAGTGTGAATGCTAGGGGTTGGCATTTTATTGCATAATCTAAACTTATTTATAAATGGAACTTTGTGTGTGTGTCCATTAACTATAAACTCCGGAACTGATTTTCTAGAAAATTTACACAGTTGTACTATAAGCGTCTGCGAGTGTTCTTAGCTAGGTTTCATATTGAGGTACCCCAGATAAATATCAAAAATCGATAATCAAAAAAATCGGGTTATAAAAGAAGTGGTCCAATTTTAATCAAATACACGCATCGACGAAGACATAAACAATATTCAAAAGTTTCAAGGTTGCAGTTCCTACAATAGTGCAGAAAATCGATAATATATATAAAAGGCAATATGTTTGTATGTGTGTCTGTTTATCTGCCTGTATGTCTGCATTTTTTTTCTTTTTTTTTTTTTTTTTTTTTTTTTTTTTTTTTTTTCAGCCCTTTTATTTTAGTTTTTGCTTCAGGTTTGGCTCTAAGTAGGTATAATTGTAGTTCTTAGTCTCAGCCATAATACCATGTACTCAGAGGACTTATTTAGCCTTCAAAATTCAGTTGACGACGAAAAAAACTTATTTGATATCGATACCAAGAAATCAAAATTTGACTTACATCCATTCATTTTTCTTTCAGTCTACGGTTTCAGTATAACTGGAAACAACTATTGCTTTTTAGTCTTTCGTGCCAATGTCCAAAGAGTCTGAACTCCAGGACCCTGGATTAGTTTTAAAACTTTCATTACACCCGAGCAACGCTGGGCTATACTGCTAGTAAAATTTTTAAAAAATGTGTGTGTGTGTGTGTGTGTATATATATATATATATATATATATATATTGACAGTAGATAATATAAGTTTCATAAAGGTATATAAGTACCCCCCCCCCCCCCGGCAGTATAAGTGTTTAATCTACTTTCTGTATTGCTAAATTCTGTCCAAATGCATTTTGGTCAATTTAATGGTATTTTGATAGAAATACATGGCACTTAAATTTCTGATCAAGTCGTCTTTTTCCTATTTTCAAGTCAAGAGGTCTTTTGTCTGCTTCAAAACGAGAAAAACAAAATTAGATTTTAAAAATTAAATTTAAAATAAAATAAAATTTTTAAATGGATTTCTTTGCAGTTGCATTCTCATTGTGAAAGAAACTGAGTTATTTTTTTTTTTTTTTTTTTAAGCTTAAATTTCTGGAAACACTCATCAACCAGCCACTGCTTGAATTCAGTAAGAGAACTTGGAAGGTTAAAAGTACATTAGTGATGTAAGTGGGATGGGAAGAGGTGGCTGAAAAGAAATGGGCAGAGAAAGTGAGTTTGAGAAACCAGAAGGGGAGGGTGTATGCTTGTGTGGTGTGAGAGGCCCAGAAACTGTGTGTGCTCAAGGACTGAAAATGATGTAAAATGAAACAGAGACCAATTATAGAAGCAATAACGGACATTTTGTTCTTCAATATACATTGGTTTGGAAGCAGAATTTCTTATTTTTTCTTTTAAATTTTTTTAGCACTATTTGTCAACTATATTAGTATTCTTCAGTCATACAGCTTTGCTTACGGTGGCATATCGGTATAAATAGACCGACATTTTTAATACACTTCCTGGGACAAACAGGGAAAATTACATTTCTTATTTTAGAAGCAGTTTTTTTACTTTTGCTCATATTTCATATTTTTCATTTTTTTGTTTCTTCTTAACTCTTTTCCAAATACATCAGATTTTATTTTGTTATCTGGCTATATTTCCGAGATGAGGTATTGTAATTATTTACACTATTTACATTGTTTGGACTGTTGTCCTCATCTTTGTTGCCATATTCACCTTCAATATCTGTCTATATTTCTGAGATGAGGTATTGTAATTATTTATATTATTTAGACTTGTCCCCGTATTTATTGCTATATTCACAACATTTCAAAGGACTTAAGAATTCATAGACCTATCGGGTAGATTTCTGAGGTTAAGAATTATTTCAAAGAATTAGATTATATATAAATGATACCTTCAACTGAGGAAGAATTAACGATGAAAAAATATTTCTTAAAAATACAGAGTAATATGAGGCTAAACTCAAGGATTCTAAATATTAAAAAAAATGTTTATACCATTTATTTACATCATTCAGAGCATTAACCTCTTCTTTATTTTTTTATTTATTTTATTTATTTTATTTATTTTATTTTTTTTATTTTTTTTATTTATTTATTTTATTTTTTTTATTTTCTCCAAGCAAAACAGGACTGCCACTAGAGCACAGGGGGTTACAGTGAGAGAAAAGACTCAGTATGGGTGGGGGAGGGTATTGAGGAAAAATAAATGGGATTCAAGAAGATAGCAATTGACATTGCATTTAGAGATTGTAGCTGTCCAGGAAGCAATTAAATGGAAGAGACTTACACAGGCAGGGAGTGCAAGAAAAGAAACTATTCGAGTAGAAGAGGTGGTTACATTTAACTATTTCAGTGGTAAAAGTGTAGGATGCAGATGCCAGTCTAGTAGCACAGATAAATACATGGGTTCAGAGCACCATGGGAGAAAAAAGTCACCAGCTGCCATATATATATATATATATATATATATATATTATCACTATACTTGTTTCGAAAAACCCTCCGAGTATATACATAGAAGGGAAAAAATGAATGTAATAAAAAAAAGTGCTAAGCACGTGAACATCAGTCAAAGTACGTAGCCCAAAGAAGAAAAAAACCCAAGACGAGTAATCTATAACAAAAAAGCGCTCAATACGTAAGCAGAGCAGACAAAATAGATAACCTAAAGAGCCCCCTGAAGATCCGGTTAGGTGAAACCTAGGTAGGTTTGTTGGCTCTTTAGGTTATATATATATATATATATATATATATATACGTACGGAATTACAATAAAGCAGCACTAATTATTATAGACTAATGTCCGAAAAAAAAAAAAGTATATATATATATATATATATATAAAGATTATGACTTTTTGTGAAATAATTGATTTCTTTGTCTATATTTCTAAAATGAAGTATTTACGTTCTGACCATTGTCCTCATCTTAGTCATATTCACAACGTTTTGGCTGTTGTATGCTGCAACCTTCTTCAGGTGACTGGAATTTTGAACCCTTTATTTCAGTCACTGGGTTTAATTGTTCACATTCCATGAGTCATGCTACTTCCAGATTAGTTATCTCCATTTAACTTAGTGAGTTAAGTTTTGTTCGTCACTACTGTCACCAGGTATTGAACTCAAAACTCTTTGGATCAAGTCACTGGTTCCAACCAGCACTCTTATCCACTAGGCTATAACTTCTTTTATACTAAATGTATAGTTGATTTACTAAGCGCCGCTTAGATGTGGCACTAGGCTGAAAGCTTGGGGTACCCAGTGAGGATCAAACTCACTACTCAGTTGTAATAGATTCTAGCAAAGACCAGATTGCAAAGACCATTACACCACGTCAGTGTCCAAAAGAATGAATCATTATGGTGATTTCCTAAGCAGGGCTTATATGTGGCACAAGGCCGAATATGGGATACCCAGTGAGGATCAAGCTCACTACTCGGTTGTACTCTAGCAAGACAAGCTTGCAAACTATTACACCACATAGAGGTGCCCATATGCTATGTGTGTAGTCAAGTTTTATAGCAGCATATGCTGTGTACTCTTCAGTGTTATTTTTAAATGCATTTTGAGGTTTTCTGGAAATCAGGTTCAACTCTGCACAAAAGAGTTCACCTTTTTCTAAAGGATGCTTCATGGTTAAGCAGAAATAAATGAAAGTTTTACCCCTTTTTATATTCTATGCTGTTTTCCCAATGCCATCCAGGGATTCTTTGTCGGAGTTCTTTGACAGACATGTAGGATAATCCTGTAACTTATTTTGAATTTGATGTAATGAAATTGGCAAACAGGATTTAACCTATTTAAATATGTTGATTATAGGATAAATAAAGTGTGCAGTAAAGAGTTGGACTACAGGAAGTTGACTCCTGATCACATGCTGTAAAACAACACTATACAACATTTGATATTTAAAAAAATTACTGTAATGATTTGTGTGTAGTTTTTTTTTTTGTTTTTTTTTGTTTTTTTTTGGCTTTAGTTATGGATCAAGTAAATAATTAAAAACTTCCAAAATGATTCAAATAACTTGAAATAAAAAATCTGTTTTTAATAAAAATGTCAAAGTCTGGGTCATATTAGGAAATTGAAAGAATATATTAAAAGAATATTTGCCCCGTTTGTACATACAGGAGATGTTGAAAATTTTTTCACTTTCATTTGCTTTTCACAATAATTCAATAGTCAAACACCAGAATTTTTATTTTTTTATTGTGTTTGTTTGTTTGTTTTGTTTTTTTTAACTGGGTCGGTCTCCAAAACCTTTTCTGCTACCTTTCATGCTGGACTCTCATATTGAGGGGCCTGCTGCTCAGTTTTAGAAATGACTAACTAGTGCTATGCTTGTGTATGACTTAGCTTCTTGTGGCAAAGGCTTATGAAGGACCAAGTGCACTTTTTGGAAGAATGGAATACAGCTAACAGGGGCCTAGGTCTTCAAACTAACTCCGTAAGGCATCTAAGCCTTAGGGAGTTAGTTAGTCAATGTAACAAACTCGGCTGTCCAACTTCTCAGTCTAAGTTACTATCCATGCAACATTTCTCTGTTTCTCTTTCTCTGTCTCACTCTCTTAAACGCACACACACACACACTTCTCTCCTGTCACATTCATTCAATAGTGAGGCAGCATTGGCTCAGTTCATTGCCTTTACTATCAGTTATAAAAGCTCTTGCCACATGTGTGCTTTTTACTAGTACCTTATTATATTTTTCTTTATTTTCTTTGCAATAAGTGTCGTCAAGTAGTGAAGTATGTATATATATATATATATATATATATATAGTGTATCGAGGCAGCAAATAATTTTCTAAACATATACTGTTAAATATAAGAGACAATGAATGTCTTATGTTTACTCATGAGCCGTTCTTTTGGCTTTAATTTCAGTTGAAAAATTTATACCAACAAATACTTTATACTAAAAAATAACAAAAATATTGTTATCCAACATGCCAATAAAACCAATACATTTGTTATTTTAAACAGACAGGAATATCACTCCAAATTACAGGCCATTCTGGACGATCACAAATTTAAAAAATTAACTAGTAATACCACCACCCAACTTAAAAAATATATTAATAAACTTACTACTGCAAACAATGCTGAAATAGGATCCTATAAACTTCAAAAGATTATAGGTGACTATCAGCCCAGCTACCTTTATGGAAATGTAAAAATCCATCAAAAAGATCGTCCCCTCTGACCTATCATTTCTCAAATACCCACACCAATATATAACCTTTCCAAAACACTTAACTAATTACTCCCTATCTTCCTGGTAAATATAGTATTAATTCCATGGACAAATTTTTACAGATTCTCCATTCCGTAAAACCTAAGAATCAAATAATTGCATCTTTGGATGTCCAAAACTTATTCACTAATGTTCCCGTTCATAAAATGATTGACATCATTATCCGTGATGTATACAATCATGCTACTCTCCCATCAATCAATATTAAACCCACTATATTAAAAAAAAACTATTATTAGCATGCACCACACAAGTACCCTTTCACAATCCCTTAGGCAATATTTATACGCAAATAGATGGTATTGCGATGGGATCTCCTTTAGGTCCCCTCTTTTCTAATTATTATATGGCAAATCTAGAAAATAAAATAATTAATGACAACAATAAACCCTCTATATATGTAAGATACATAGATGACATCTTTGTTTTAGCTAAGAATATTGATCAAATTACATATCTTAAAAACAAATTTGAAAGTCACTCCGTCCTCAAATTTACATTAGAACTTAATATTAATAACAAACTCCCATTCCTTGATGTATTCATTGATTCTAGCACACATAAATTTACTACTTCTCTATATAGGAAACCAACTAGCATAAATTCGTGTCTTCTTAATTATAATAGTGAATGCCCCCAACAATATAAATTATCTGTTATGAAAAACTTACTTCAACGGACACAAATGATATCTTCTTCCAAATCTATATTTTATAAAGAATTACACAACATTAAGCAAACACTAGTCAATAATGGATTTCCTAACTCCGTTATTGATCAACAAATTAAAATGTATCTCAACAAAATTAACAATAGCTCTAACAATAATGATAATATTAATAATAATGGTTTACATCAAAATAAACATAACACTATTAACTTATACTATTGCAACCAAATACATAATAATTATAAACAAGATGAAAAAACTCTCAAAAACATCATACATAGAAATGTTAAACCAGTGGATAGTAAAAATCAAATTAAACTCATTATATATTATAAAAAATTCAAAACAATTGACCTCATAGTCTCTAATAACTCTACAAACATTAAACTAAATTCTCTACAAAAACCAATTTAGTGTACCAATTTACATGCCCATTCAGAGATTGCATATCTGATACTAATAAAAAACCCAGTACATATATTGGTTTTACTACAACCACGCTCTCCCATAGACTTACATGTCATCTTTCTGATCAGTGTAATTAAACAACATTTCTCTGAAAAACAAACATGTAGGTAGCATCAGACAGATTTTGGTCAACAATACAGTGATCCTAACTGGAATTTTGAAGAAAGTAGTGTGAGTAGTTAAAATGGTTGATTAATGATTCTTTCATTTCTAGACTAGGTAGATGTTAGGGAAAATCGGTTTCCAAACTGTGATCTAATTAAAAATTTAATAAGAAAAACCTATTTCCTAAATCCAAAATTAAGATTAAAAATACAAATTTACATTAATTATATAGACTCTGCTTAAATACAAAAATATTCTGTACAAAATAAGCATCCCACCCCTCATCGGCTCTTTTAAGAAATCCAAAGGATATAGTCTCATCACAAGATAATAAAAACTTACATTCTAACTGCTAATGTTAAATCTGTCTAGAAATCACTCTCATTAATCAACCATTTTAACTACCCACACCACTTTCTTCAAAATTCAAACGATCAATCCATGAGACTTGTTCCCTTATCACTAACCCCCACCAACATCCCAAACACAACTGACCAAATATAAGAGAGGTTTTCCATTCCTATACATAACACCTGATGAGACATTGAAGTTTCAATGTTGAAACAAATGTACCTTTGTAGTGGATATATATAAAAAAAATTATGTATATGTTTTAAAATATAATTTATAATAAATATATATATTGGCGTCATTTTAGATGACTTGACAGGGTCATATCTTCTAAAGTAGATTTTAAGCTCTCAAAAAATTCTTTGAACTTGAGCAGGCATTGTAGATGTTAGGGAAAAAATATTATGAAAATTGAAGAGGAAGTATTTTCTATCGACTGACTGTAAGCTACATAAGTGAAAAGTTGTTGATTTTGGAATCATGCATTTGGGAGAAGAAAGCAAAATTTTCTATCGGGTTAAAATAGTTGGATATTTAGATTCTACAGTCTTTTTGTCCTACATAGTAATTTTCAGAAATATTGAATGTATGGAATATTTTTCTGTTTTTTAAGAAATCGTATTTTTTTAATATTGCATTTTATTTTATGTTTGCACCAACAAAATTCCAAGTTTGCTTGTTTGTTTTTTATTGATTTATTTATTTATTCTTTTTTTTTTTTTAATTAACTAGCAGTATAGCCCGGCGTTGCTCGGGTGTAATGAAAGCTTTAAAACTAATCCATGGTCCTGGAGCTCAGACTCGGCCTAAAGAATATTTGTGTGAAGTTTGGTGAGAATCGGATAAAAATCATGAATTTGTATAAAGGACATACAGACAGATAAAAACACACACACACACATCTTGCCTTTATATATATATATTTAAATCGATTTTCTGCAGTATTGTAAAAACTGCAACCTTGAAACTTCTATCGTTTCTTATGTCTTTGTCTATGAGTGTATCAAATTTGATTAAAATCGGACCACTCGTTCTATAACCCGATTTTTTTCAATTATCGATTTTTGATATTTATCGGGGTACCTCGACACAAAACCTAGCTAAGAACACTCGCAGACGCTTCTAGTACAACTGTGTATATTTTCAAGAAAATCAGTTCAGCTCTTTCAGAGTCTATAGGTAATGGACAGGCACACACACACACACACACAGTTCCATTTATAAATAAGTTTAGATTGCTGGTAATACCTTTTTCTTTCAACAATTTTATTGTTGTTTTTATATAAGTTTTGTGTCTAGTAATACTTTTTTCTTTTCGAGTATCAAGATCCATTGGGATTTGTTTTGTTTCTTTGTTTTTTTTTTTTGTCCTACCCTTGTTATTTAACCCATGACTGGAGAGAAGGGACGGATTAATACCTTTCCCAAAGGTACCAGTGCTTAAGTGAATGCAGGGTATTCAACTGGAATTCGAACTCAGCTCACCGATTTCTCTTTCTGAGCCGATATCCACTGTACCACAATGCACATCCGTCACTAAACGCTTACAGCACCTGGTATTCCAAAGCGGTCACCCATCTAAGTACTGACCAGGCTCAACGTTGCTTAACTTCGATGATCGAGTGAGAACTGGTGTATTCAACTTGATATGGTCATAAGCCAATATACACTTATAGCACTTGGTATTCCCAAGCGGTCACCCATCTAAGTACTGACCAGGCTCAGCATTGCTTAACTTCGATGATCGAGCGAGAACCGGTGTATAGGACGTAAGCCCATTGGGGAAAGAATGGGAGTCAAGATGAGAAATGACAATTGATGTTGCATTAAAACTCTTGGAGATTATAGCTATCAGGGAAGTGAGTATATGGAATGGAATTCTACAGGTGGAAAGTGAGAGAAAAGAATCTGATAGAGTAGAAGTGATTGTTTTGATTGTAAGAGGGTTGGACTTAGTTGTCAGTTTAGTGGCTCGAGCAAATTCCTGTAGAGGGGATCTAAGCTAAGAGGAGCGGAAGGTAGGAAAGTATTTGTAGAAGAGACAAAGGAAAGAAGCATCTTCGTAGCAAGAAACTGACCAGAGTCGAACTTCAAGTTCAGGACCAATTACATTGCAGATTCTCTTTCAGCTTTTGTCGGGTTTGTTATCTATAAAATGACAAGAGTGAACATTGTGTACGTATTTCTTTGTTTAATAGATTCGACTTAGCATTTTGTGGTCTAGCTCACACAGGAGTTGTGCTCAGATGTAGATCAAAATTTTAGAACGCTAACGACACTCTGAAATTTTTCAGAAAGATAAAATTAGGGGCAGAAAAATATATATTATCACCACACAAAGTCAGGGATCAGTTTATGTATTGGTTATAATATAAAATTGATCACCCCACTTTATATTATCTATATCTATATATGTTGCCCCTCCCCTCTCACCCTAATTCAATAGAGACATTCTACATTGTTATCTGTATCTATAAAAGTGACGAGGGTGGACGTTGTGTAAGTATTTGCTATGTAAATTCATCATATGTTTATTATTCTTATTATTCCTTAAACTACCCGAGTGAAACCGGGCTAAACTGCTAATTTAGGCTATAAAATTAGTATGCATAAGGCACAATTATTTAATCAATTCAGGGCGGACTTGAAGAAGACTGCCACCACCTTTTTAAATTTTTTTTTTTTTTTAATCGGTTATTACGTGCAGTTTCTGATTTATCTAAAAGAATTTGGAAAAATCAATCCTCCATTTTGGGACTAATCACATTGGGGTCACTTTTTGATTTTTATGGAACGAGCTGTTGCTCTTGTTTTTGTCTTTTTCAAGTTTTCTTCAGTTCTTACGATGACATCTTCCTCGGAAACTCCAAGAATGGCTTTATTCAAAAATTTCACAGAGGATTCAGTTGTTGAATATGCGCAAACAAAAAAGTTAATTGCACAGGATCGATTGTTGTAGGAAAAACTGAGACCCCCCACCCCACCCCAATTGTTTAAATGTTGAAATTTTTACAAAATTTATTGTCAATCAGAAAGTCTAGAGTTTAATCGATAAGATTGCACTGGAAAAAAAAAGTAAAAAAAAAATTGATAATCAACCAATTTACATATGGTGGTAATGTTGTACTGGAAAATGGTTCCAAAATGGAGGATTGATTTACTATAACATTGTATGAAAAACTGAGCTCTCCCCTTAAAATTGTTTAAATATTGAAATTTTTCCAAATTTTTTTGTCAGTTGTAAAGTTAATGATGTAATCGATAAGATAGCACTGAAAAAATAAAAAATAATAAAAAAAAAAAGACAGACAATTTAAATTTAAAGGTAATGGTAGTCTCCTTCAGGTCCGCCCAATTCAGTTCACTCTAAGCAAGGTGATAAAACCACTAAGAATCAAGGGGCTACCATAAGGAAAAGAGAATGAAAAAGACTTTAAAAGGAACTTAAAATGTAATCTTCAACAGTGAAAAAGGGATAAACCTCTACTTCATGCTTTTCCTTATCTACATTAACAATCTCCTTGATGTAATAAGATCCCAAGTAAGCATATATGCTGACAACACTACAGTTTACTCTTGCCTCAATCAAAAATCGGCCGAGGCTGATAAAGCAAACCCTGCTGCCGAGCTTGAAAAAGGCCTTCAATCTGTAGTGGACTGGAGTAAGAAATGGCTCATGAATTTTAATGCTTCCAAAAAGAAGCTGCTATCTGTTAACCCACCATTAGCATGGATCAGGCTAGTCTCCCTGAAAGTAAAACACTGCACCTCCTCGGGTTAATTCTCAAATCAGACCTCAAGTGGAATGACTATATAGAATCCACAGCTAAATGCGCTGCTAAGGTTGGTTCACTGTGTAGGGTCAGGAAGTTTTTCCCATCTGAAACAATCCTGCACATTTACAAATCTACCATCCACCCGTGCATTTAATACCGCTGCCATATCTGATCGGGTGCTCCTGCTATCTTTGAAAAAATCCAGCAGGAAATCTGTAATGTAATTAAGGTTAATAAAGACAGAGAAAGCAACTAGGTCCCACCCTTTTACTGTGAAACAAATAAAATGCAAATTCTACTCCATCAGCTTCTTTTCTCGCACTTCCTGCCTGTGGAATTCCCTTCCATTTATTTGCTTTCCCGACAGCTATAATCTCCAAGAATTTAAATGTAAAATCAATAGTCATTTTTTATCTCACTAACTTGCATTCTTCGTCCACTCCACTCTCATCAGTATTCTCATCCTTCTCTTCCCCTCTTCCTGACACCCCTTGTAACCTGTCACTCTTTCTCATAACGTTCCTCCTATGTAACCCCCTTCACAACGGTGGCAGTAAAATGCCTTTCTTGGGGCGACACGATTATAAAAAGTATTCTATAGTATTATAATGTGGATATAAAGTGGGGGCTCAATTCTACATTACAATCAATATATAAACTGATCCTTCACTTTATGGCTACAGTCATCCTTATCTTACCCACTTCCTGACACCCTCTATAACCTGCCACTGTTTCTCATAACTTTCCTTCTATGTAATCCCCTTCACAACAGTGGCAGTAAAATGCCTTGCTTGGGGTGGGTGGGGGCGACACGATTATAAAAAAAAAAAAGACAAGAAAGGAGTATGAACTAGATGATAGGCAAATCTTTTTTTTTTCTATTGCAAAAAATAAAAATAAAATAAAATTTCAGAGTTCAGGCAGAGATGTAAAAAAAGTAGTTTAAGTAAACTTTAGAAAGGTGTATGTATGTATATATATATATATATATATATATAATATGCAATTTGTTATATATATTATATTATTTATGTTATATATACGTGGTACTTATTTGGAAGCGCTTAATATCAGAGCTGACCTATTTGTATAGGTAGTGTTTGTCACAATGACAAATTTTTCTCCCACTTCCACACAATACACCAATATACACAACCCTGCATATAACCAATTTTTTTAGAGTGTGAAACCCAGGGTCACAAACTGCACCTACCTATATATATATATATATATATATATATATATAAAACATTTTATTAAAACTGACCAACAAGGATGACTTTTGTTTCCCACTATTCTTAGATGTTTGCTTTTTGCTAGAAATAAATGTAAAAATGTTCCATAATTTTCATCTTTCCAAGTGCTTTCAGCTGCTTCACTGGCCATTTTCAAGGATGTTATTTTTATCCACATGTTTTGACTGGAGCATATATTTTTTTTTTTTTTTTTTTTTTAAACACAAAATAAGTAGAAAGGGTGAAGCCAAAATTTTAAATTCATTTTCCACAAGTTTAGGGAGAAGTTGTTTCAGGCCTTTCCCATGTTTATGATTACAATGTAAACATAAACTCTTGGCCCAAATTCAAACTGTTATCTGGTTCTATTTAACATGCCAATAAGTATTATAGGTTTCATTGTTTTCAAAATCTGTATATGAAAATGATACAAAATAACAAAAACAGTAAAACTAGTAATAAAATAAAAAATACTTCAATGTTCTGTTTATCAAGTTCAGTTACACTCTTTTGTGAATAAAGTCGGTGAATTTTAGTATTGGGACCTCATGATAACATATTTTGTTGTGTGGGTGGGAAGGTGGGTCTATTTCCTTTTTTTTTTTTTTTTTTTTTTTTTAGAAAAAGAAACATTTATTTTTGATTGCAGTGGTTGAAGGTGAAATTTTTTTATCATTGAATTTGCTCTATATCTAGCTTGTCCTCAAAGTGAATATTTAAAAACTATTTTCTGATTTGCTTCAGAGGTCTGATACTTTTATAGTTATGATAGGTACAAATTTAACTTTGCATTTAACTATTTATGAACCCACTTTAGGGGTTTATTTAAAGCTGAAACATTTTTTTTATAATTGTAAGTTACAGAAAGTCTCGAAAATTAAGAAAATGTTTTCAACAACTGACAAATTTATTTGTTTGAACATTATTTTAATCGATACTCATATTTGAGTAGCTATTCTGTTTTTAATCAAACGGTATTTCTATATTTTTCTACAAGCCTGATTATTTACGATAAATTTAGTTCTGAAAATGTGTGTCATTCAACGGGATTTGAACTTGCAGCTCCTAACAATATAGGGGAAGCCACTGATTGATCTGGTGTATCTTAGACCGCTTGACCACAAATGATTCCACAGTTTAATTGAAGTTAAATCAAGTCTTATATCAGATAATTTTCATTTCTATGTAAATAACCATCTCTACTCTGTATGTTTACATTTGTTGACATTACAATACACTTTCAATGTTACAGAAAGACCTGAAGATTAATGAAATGGTTTTAACCGACAAATTTAATTTATTTATTTGAACATTATTTTTAATCGATGCTTGTATTTCAGTAGATATTCTGTTTTTAATCAAACAGTATATTTACAACACATCTTTGTAACAAAATTAATAATAAATAATCAAGTGGTAAAAATAAGGAATGTAAAAATGTTTCATAATTTTGATTAAAAAAGAATATCTACTCAAATACGAGTATCGATTAAAAATAATGTTCAAACAAACAAACAAAAAATATAGAATTATACGTAAATTTACAAAACTGGCATTAGCCAACATATTAGAATTTTTATTTGTTTAACAGTTTTATTTTTTAACGGATACACATATGAGTGGAAAGTCTGTTTATTATATATATATATATATATATATATATATATATCTCCGAGTGAATAAGGAACAAAGAAACATTTACAACATCCAAAACATTAATTTAAAACAGTGCTCAATATATAATATAGAGCTGTGAATATTTATTATAAATTATATTTTAGAACATGTACAAAGTGTATCCAGTACAAGGTGTACATTTTTTAAACTTTTGGAAAGTTTTAGATACTAAGTCTAATGTTATGTCTAGGAAGTCAACAAAAGCCAAAGTTAGACGATAAACTTTTATATTAACAACACTCTTACATCAAATTTTTGCCTATTCCATACCACAAACTGTAATCTATTTTAAAGTTTTATAGAAAAAAGTGATTTCCTAAATTTAGAATTAAGGTTAAATATACAAAATTAGATTAACTATAAAAACTGAGTTTAAATAAAAAAAAATATTGTATAGTTGTACAATTAAATAAGTCCAATAGGATGTGGTTTCCGGTTTTCTCTTTTCCAATCTTTTCACTCTTTTCTCTCTTTATTTTTTTTTCAATTGGAGTAGATAGACTAAACTATCGCCCGGTTCACACTCCACCCACATCTATTGAACAGGTGAAGAGGCTCATCCCTTGTTTCCTGTTTAGGATGTGGTTTCCGGCTTTCTCTTTTCCATTCTTTTTACCCTTACGTAGCCCCCTGTGCATCAGTGGCGTTACCGCCTTGCTTGGGGTGATATGATTAAAAAAAAAAAAAAAAAAAATGGTAACTACTATTCCCACTTCATAGCATCTAATCCTATTCTTCCCCACCCCTTACACTTCCTTACTCTCCCCTTTTACTAAACCCCCCAAAAAATATAGCCATTCGGCCATAAAAAGCTATACCATATCTTTTAATGTTAAATCTGTCTACAAAATTCCTTACAAGTTCATTAATCAACTCTACCCCCCACCCATTCCCTCTTTTCACAATTCTGGACAATTTGCAAGACTTACCCCTTCACTAACCCCACCTACATCCGACACACAACTCGCCAAATATAAGAAAAGAGGCTTTCCATTCCTTTCCACACCACCTGAAGAGACATTGTCATTTCAATGTGGAAACAAAATGTATACTTTGTAGTGGATAAAAATTTGAACAGGTTCTAAACTATAATATATATATATATATATATATATGTATAAAACAGTACATTAAAATTTCTACTGGCCTTAATTGTTTGAGAAATCATTTTGAAAATATCTATCTTCCAGTAGGTTAGGTTGAATCTTGTCTACCATGATATCTTTCATGGTCAATTGGTAAGACACACCTGATCTAAAGATGACATCTCCCCGATGTTAAGAGTATACAGGTTTGATTCCTGCTGGAAGATATTTTCAAAATAATTTGTCATATGATTAAGGCCAATGGAAATTAAAATTTACTGTTTAACTAATATATATATATATATATATGTGTGTGTGTGTGTGTCTGTATTTAATAGTATATCGCTTATCAATGCTTAGTTGGTCATTTAAGTCTTGAGATTATGAATTGTAAGAAAAATTTTTGGGGAGGGTGTAATTATAAAATTATTGAAATTATGAATTCTTAATTAAAATCTGTTTTTTACCTGGGATTATGATTGTCTCTTTTTATACTCTATCCTCTTTTCCCTCTCTGTCTCTGCTCTCCTTTGTCCCCCTCTCTGTCTCTGCTCTCCTTTGTCCCCCTCTCTGTCTCTGCTCTCCTTTGTCCCCCTCTCTGTCTCTGCTCTCCTTTGTCCCCCTCTCTGTCTCTGCTCTCCTTTGTCCCCCTCTCTGTCTCTGCTCTCCTTTGTCCCCCTCTCTGTCTCTGCTCTCCTTTGTCCCCCTCTCTGTCTCTGCTCTCCTTTGTCCCCCTCTCTGTCTCTGCTCTCCTTTGTCCCCCTCTCTGTCTCTGCTCTCCTTTGTCCCCCTCTCTGTCTCTGCTCTCCTTTGTCCCCCTCTCTGTCTCTGCTCTCCTTTGTCCCCCTCTCCCCCCCCCCTGTCTCTGCTCTCTTTGTCCCCCTCTCTGTCTCTGCTCTCCCTTTTTTTTCAGTTATTAGATTTAATAACCTTATTTTGTGATATATGCAAAATATACTTAGCATAGTTGAACTGCTTTTTAGATAATTTTAAATCTTAACCTCATTTTATTGGATCACAAAAGCATTTCAAATATTATTTTTTTTAACTTTTTTATTCTTCTAAAATCCAAAGAATCCTCAATGTTATTGGTCCTGGTCTAGAATTTTAACTTAAGTTCCTTCCCTACCCTTGTATCATAGTTTCTTTGTGCCTTTTTCTATATGTAGATTCGTGGTTAGTTTTTGGATGAGCTTTCCTTTACCATACCTCGAGTTTGTGAATTTAAATTTCTTCTACAAATACTTTCATGGCTTCTGCTTCAATGAACTTAGCTCACTGGTGCCCCTATAAATAAATTTACTCGAGCCACAAGATTAGCAACTAGGTCCCACCCTTTTACTGTAAAACCAATAAAATGTAAATGCAAATTCTACTCCAGCAGCTTCTTTTCTCGCACTTCCCGTCTGTGGAATTCCCTTTCGTTTACTTGCTTCCCCAACAGCTACAACCTCCAAGAATTTAAATGTAAAGTCAAAAGTCATCTCTTATCTCACTAATCTGCATCCTATTTCTTGTGCTCCTTTCTCCATCCACTTCACTCTCATCAGTATTCTCATCTTTCTCTTACCCACTTTCTGACACCCCCTATAACCTGTCTCTCTTTCTCATAACTTTCTTCCTATGTAAACCCCTGCAAAACAGTGGCAGTAAAATGATTTGCTTGGGGCAATGTGATTATTTTTAAAAAAAAGTGCAAGACTAGATTAGCAAAATTTCTCGTTATTTTACAGTTGAATTGGTTAAATGAGCTGCAAGTTCTATGCTGAGAGTTTTTCTTTTTGCTTCTTTGTCAGTTTTGATCTTCAAAACTTAAAATGCAATGTCAATTGTTATTTTCTGTCTTAACTCTTGTTCTTTTATTGTCCTCTCTCCTTAATAGTGTTTTCCTTATATTCTTTCACCTTCAGTAAGCCCTGCACCCAAACCCCAAACCTGGTGAATCATTCTTGGTCCTTACGTTTACAGCACCTGGTATTCCTAAATGGTCACCCATTTAAGTACTGACCAGGCTCGATGTTGCTTAACCTCCACTCCACTCGTGCCTTAGTGTCTTTATTGCCTTCCTTATTGTGAAATGATTTAAAACAAGTGTCTGACTCCCCCTGCTATCCTTTATCCTTAGGTCAGATTAAAACTGGAGTATTACTGCCATATCTCTAGGCTGCTCACTTGCTTGTCCTCATAGTTCAAAAGCCTCTACACGTCCTTGTGGGTGATGAATGACTTTCCAACCTACAGCCCCTTTCCCACAAATAAAACATTACAAGCCTCTCTCCACTCTGTCACTATTTCTATGATAGATGTTCTAATGAGCCACATTTCTTAATCCCATCACCCCTGACCTCTACAAGGCTTATAGCCATCGCATTGAATCACCAAAGTTAAGCAACATCAAGCCTGGTCAGTACATAGATGGGTGACTGCTTGGGAATGCCAGGTGCTGCATGCAGTATTAAACTGGCAGATCTCATCTTTAAGTGGAAATGGTTAGATGTAACAGTATGTTCTATGCTAATAGTTTCTTCTCTCCCACATCTTGATTGTGAAACTCTTTTCCGACTTTTTGCTTCCTGATCAACATTAGTCTTCAAAATTTTAAATGCAACATCAATCATAATATTTTTTTTTTTTTTTTTTTTTTATTACTCACTAACCCCTTGCATTCTTTTTTTTTTTTTTTTTTTTAATATCACCTCAAGCAAGGCTGTAACGCCACTGATGTGCAGGGGGCTACATAAGAGTGAAAAGATTGGACAAGAGAAAACCGGAAACCATATCCTAAGCAGGGAACAAGGGATAAGCCTCTTCACCTGTTCAATAGACGTGGGTGGAGTGTGAACCGGGCGATAGTTTAGTTTGTCTTGCTCAGGCCAAATTTATACATATATGAATAAACAAATGTACATATGGGAATACATACATTTATAAAAAAATATTCAGGTGTTAAAACAGTGCTCAATATAGTATAAACGGAGCTATCAATTACATATATTAATAAATCCTACATTGATGACATGAATAGGAGTTTCATTGATAAAACTCTGAGTTGTGTCACTGATGTGGGATAATATATACACAAAAGTTGTCAGATTTAAATTAGATCAGTGAACTGTTGTATTAGAAAGTGTTCAATTCGTGTATGGTTATGTCTTGAAGGCTATCACAATGCGTTTAGGAAAATAAAGGAAGGTAAAGAAGTTGTTGAATATTACTTATTTATTATTCATTAATATTTTGAAATCAAAATCTCATCTTCAGAATGGTAGGAGAGCTTGTTTTTGTGTGGTGAACTGTGCTTTTCAAGGAATGATCAGCCTTAGCTGCTACTGCTGTCATTACTTGTAGTGAGTGTGTTAGAGCATGTATGTATGTATGTATGTGTGTGTATATATATATATATATATATATATATATATAATTGATGTCTGTTTTAATTTATGGTTTATATAAATATACCTTGACCTAACCAATAGTATGACCTTTGCTAGTGTGGTAGTGGGCATCGTTTTATGACTTGGTGTTATATCTATCTGCTTTAATTGGGGGTGTGTTTATTGCTACATTTTTTTCTTTTTGCCATCCTGTATTGTGTTCTTGTTTGTGTTTATGTGCATATACTCATCACCATTTGTCCATCACACCCAATGGTGCATAGGGCAGTAACTTTTTGTTGCTGTTTCTGTAACAAACTGTTTTTTTTATGGGGCAGAGTTGTTAGCCCTGCACCCAACCCCCAAACCTGGAGGACCTGTGGACCATTCTTGGTCCTTATGTTTACAGTACCTGGTATTCCGAAATGGTCACCCATTTAAGTACTGACCAGGCTCGATGTTGCTTAACTTCAGTGGTCGGACAGGAAACGGTGCCTTCAACCCAATATAACCAAAGACATGTGCATACTTCTTATATTTTATTTTTTCTTCTGCGTTCATATATATATATATATATAATGATGTACCTTTTCTTGGTGTCTGTGTGTATAGTGTGTTGGGATGTGCATGAACTGTGTATAGTGTGTTGGGATGTGCATGAACTGTGTGTGTATGTATTCCAGTTTATATTATGTTGGAGTATATGTGTAAATATCTATCTATCTATATATATATATATATATTCTGGTATAATGTATGTTCAATACATACTTGAACTGAAATACAGATCACCTGAAAAAAGTCAAATCCATGTTAGCATAATTGGCTGATCTCTCCAACTTTATATATATATATATATATATATATATATATATAAGGTTAAATAAAGACAAGAGGAAAACTATTTAACTTGCCTGTCCATCCTGTGATGGACTTTATCAAGGCAAAAAGATGAAATGAGCTTTATTCCAAATTACATATCTATAAACAGTGTTGACAACTATAAAAACACTCACAAATCATTTAAAAAGATCAACAGAATATTTTAGTTTTAGAATTCCTTCATGTGTAGTGCAAAGTCACGAGATGTTAAAATGAAGGGAATTCATTTTTATAGTTGCCAACACTGCTTGTTTATAGATGATAATTTAGAATAAAGCTCATTTCGTCTTTTTGCCTTGATAAAGTCCATCACAGGACGAAACGCGTAGGTGATTTAAATAGTTTTCCTCTTTTCATTATTTTATTTAACCATCCTGTCCTTAATCTCAGATCATAACTGACTGTATTTTTACACACACACACACGCACATAAGTCATTAAGCTAAATAAGTCGTGTAGTAATTACAAGTTTTCCATTTGGCACAGATCCTAAAAAGAAAGTGGAATTTCAATAAATTTCAATGCCAATTCCAAATATCTTGAAAGAGCCAAAATCAACAACTGTTTAACATTATTTATAACATCAGATCTAAAGTTTTAATTTATGAAAACCAAACATTGTTCATTGTATGTCAGATATGGTAAATATTGACAAGCCTTTTGAGATATTTATTAAAGAATTTAATGAGTAAATATTTTAGCGTTTAATAGTCCTGCCTTGAAGAGATGAGTTTTATCATTTTGAGCCAATTTTGTAACAAGCAACTTCTCTTTGTCTGGTAAAATGATAGGTAGGTTAATTTAAAGATACTGACCTTAATGTGTCTTACAGGTAGAAAACTCCAGCATCAAAAATATAGATACGTGTCTGCTTTACATGAGGGCCATATAAAATTAGTCCTGATTTAGACGATAGCAAAAAAAGGGAGACAGTGCTCTATTTACAAAAGATAAAAATAAATAAATAAAAAGGTAAACATAGCTTGATTTACACTAGGGCAAAAATAAGGTAGATACAGGCCCAGTTTACATGATCTGAAAAATTTTAGATTTAAGATCATATCAACCTTTTCTGGTTAATTGAATGTTCAACATATGTTGCATGGAATAAAATTCCCTTGGTCGGATTTGCACAATAGTCAGAAAGGTTTATATAAGGTTCAAAAAGAAGGCCTAAGTTTATTTTTTACTCCAGCTAAAAAAAAAAAAAAAATATATAGTGTGCGATTAGTAAATTGTCGCCTTTTTATATCTACTTTTTTTTATATCTACTTTTGCACACATATTTTTTGTTTTTGGTTTTGTTGACTACACAATATAGTAGGGTCAGTTGGGCATCAGCCATGAGAAAGTCATGATACAATTCACTCTGCCAGCCAAAAATTTGAATGCTGTACTCCTAGATATTCACACGAAACTCTCTAATATGAACATTTCAGGATGTTGGGTATCAACCTGAGGAGAGTGCGGAGGATTTAGAGCTTGATGAGTCTAATGGTGATTACGAATGTACAACAGCTCAGAAAACTCACTCTCATCATCCTGATAAGAACTCCAAAATTTGTTGGTGAGTGCCTCAATGTCAACACAGAGGCCTACATCAAGTGCCTTGAGGAGATAGTGTCACCCTGGGTGAAGGCACTGGCTGCTGAAAGACACGATGCTGAATAGCAGGACTCTGCACCATGCCACACAAGCAGTCAGGCTGTCAGACAATTTCAGTGACCACATCACCCATTACATCTGGCCACTTAACTCTACCAACTGCCACCCCCTTTGATTATCTGTGGGGTGCAGTTGAGAGAGAAACCAATAAAACTCTTTAAGGCAAGTCTAATGGTAGCATTCACCTAGTTAAACAAGGAGACATTCCAGAAGAGTTACAAGGGATTTCAGTCATTTAGAGGCTATGGTTAAAGTTAGACGATGTTTTAATTTTTTTTTTTTTTTTTTTTTTTAATGGATTTACTCTTTGGTATTTCAAGGTATTTTTGTTTAATTTTGCTAAATCAGTCAATTAAGTGCCATACATGGAACACGCTTGGGCGATCATGTCACGAAAGTGACATGACTGACTGAGCAGAAGATTATCCCGCAGCAGGTTGCCATTGATTTCTGCAGTAGACTGGTTGCCAGCCAAGACTATAGACCCCAATCCGTCCTGTTATTTAACCCATAACTGGAAGGAAGAGATGGATTAATGCTCTTCCTGAGGGTATTTGCGTGAATGCAGGGAATTCAACTGGAATTTGAACTCGGCTCCTCGATTTCTTGCTCCAAGCTGATATCCACTGTACCATAACACGCATCCTAATTTTGCTAAATATGTCCTGTTAAAATAGGATGTCAGTGTTATTTTCATTTTTGTGTAACTAGCAGTATAGCTCGGCGTTGCTCGGGTGTAATGAGAGCTTTAAAATTAATCCATGGTCCTGGAGCTCAGACTCCAAGGACGTTGGCACGAAACACTAAAAAGCAATAGTTGTTCCCAGTTAAAGTGAAATCGTAGACTGAAAGAAAAATGAATGGATGGAAGTCAAATTTTCATTTCCTGATATCAATATCAAATAAGTTTTTCGTCGTAAACTGAATTTTGAAGGCTAAATAAGTCCTCTGAGTAAATGGTATCATGGCTGAGACTAAGAACTACAATTATAGCTACTTAGAGCCAAACCCGAAGCAAAAACTAAAATAAAAAAGCTGAAAAAATACAGGCATACAGGCAGATAAACAGGCACACACACACACACAAACATCTTGCCTTATATAAATATATATATATATATATATATATATATATATATTATCGATTTTCTGCACTATTGTAAGAAGTGCAAACTTGAAACTTCTGAATAGCGTTTCTTATGTCTTTGTTTATGAGTGTATCAAATTGGATTAAAATCGGACCAGGCCTTCTACAACCCGATTTTTTTCGATTATCGATTTTCAATATTTATTGAGGGTACCTCAACACAAATCCTAGCTAAGAACACTCACAGACGCTTATAGTACAACTTTGTAAATTTTCAAGAAAATTGGTTCCGCCATTTTGGAGTCTATAGGTGACGGACACACACACAGACAAAGTTCCATTTATAAATAAGATTAGATTAGATTTAGATGGCAATTTATCCATCGCACCCTGTACTTTCAAGTCCCTTTATTATCCATGCCATTCATAAGCAACCATCCAGAAGGTTTTCCCTTTTTTGCTGAGTGATCTTACTCATCATTAGAATAATCTAATCTAATCTAAACCCTTCGTACTATGCAATGGCAATATTGATTTTCTGTCATGTTTCTGAATGCCAAGCTACCAGGGAATCAAGGTATCTGTCGTCTCAACAGATTTCATGCTTATGCTTGGTAATTTAAAAATTCTCTATTTTGAAGAGGCAAGTAATTAGTTCAGAATTTTTCCCTCTTTTTAAAAAAAACACTTAAATAAAATGAATTGAGTTTGAAATACAGTGTGTTAATAATCTTAGAAATATAACACATGACTCAATAAATCCCGGGCCTAACTAATAAAACAATTTTTAGGCAAAATTTGACTTTATTCATCAACATAGTCTCATTCTAGGGTGATACATTGATTCTAACGCTTCAAACAATTCGATGCCTTTCATGGAGAACGATTTGTCTTTGGCCTCAAAATATTCCTCAGTTTCTGATATCACTTCTTTATTGGAGCCAAATCTCTTTCCCTGGAGATCTATCTATCGCCCGGTTCACACTCCACCCACATCTATTGAACAGGTTAAGAGGCTCATCCCTTGTTCCCTGTTTAGGATGTGGTTTCCGGCTTTCTCTTTTCCAATCTTCTCACTATTACATAGTCCCCTGCACATCAGTGGTGTTACCGCCTTGCTCGGGGTGATACGATTTAAAAAAAAAAAAAAAATTCTTTTGAAGTCTGCAAACAGCCAGTATTTGTTGGGTGCCAGATCTGGAGAATAGGGTGGATGTGGAAGCAATCCAAAGTGCAATTTATATAGCTTTGCCATTGAGATACAGTATGTTGTCTTGGTAAAATATCACTTTTTTTCTTGATTTGTGGTCATTTTTTTTAGCGATTTCTTCCTTCAAATGAACCCGTGATGCTATATAATATTCCCTTATTGATGGTTCTTCCTTTCACAAGGTAATAGATGAACAAAATATCTACGCATCCAAAGTACAGAGGCCAAAACCTTACCTGCTGATGTTTGTGTCTTTGGTCACTTTGGACGGCTTTCACCTGCTGTTGTCCACTCAGCTGACTGCCAATTTGACTTCAAAGTGAAGTGATGGATCTATGTCTCATCCATTGTCACATATTTATGCAAAAACTTCTTGTTGCATTGAAACAGTTGCAAACAACACTCTGAAACATTGACATGTTTTTGATCGCCTGTGAGCAAACATGGCGCCCACTTTGAACACAGCTTTCTCACTGAGAAATGTTCATGCAAAATGGTGAATACACTCCCTTCTGATCTGTTCAACTCCTCTGCTATCTCATGCAACTTTAATTTACAATTGGCCAAAACGAGTTTGTGGACTTTTTTGGTGTTTTCTGTCAATTTTGGAGTGTTCAGCATCATTTGTGTCTGTGCGACTGCATTTAAAGTCAGCATACCACCTCTTAACCATTGTTTCTGATGAAGCAGAGTCCGAATAACACTTTTCAAGTCACTGCTTTGCTTGAACAATATTTTTTCCAATCAGAAAGCAATATTTTATCAGCAAACAAAATTCAAATTTTTCCATCATTTTGAAAATTTGCAACAGTAGCTTCACTTAAATAACTGTAATTTGTAAACTAATAATCTGATTGGGCCTAAATGTTGCCATTTGAAGATAAGTACATCATAAAAATCATGGACTTTTTATTAGTGGTGCCATCTATATGTAAGGCCCAGGACTTATTGAGTGATGTGTTTGTTTATTTAACTTATTATTACTGCCTTAATTATTGTATCTATTATTATAGATAAATCATATCAACCAGATACTTTCTTGCTATCTTCAGGTGTCCACTGTTTAGCTCATGCCATTAGTGTGAGCACTATTTTTGTTGCTATTTCTACAACGTTTGTTAATCTGATGGGACTTTGGCAACTCGCTATTTGCAAGTTATAATATTTGGTATTTTCGTGTGAAGTCAATGAACTAATAAATCCTTTGAATAATACGCAATAATGCAGTAGAACACAAGAAATGTGAGAATACTGAATACACAGAATACCAGAACATGGAATACTGGAACACACGAACTTGCACCCATTCTCTCAAACACTCTTCCTATCTACCCAACCCTCATCCTCAGTATCCTTACTCATCTATCACCCTCCTGACATTTCCTATATCAAACCACACTTTCTCATCACTTTCCCCTATGTAACCCCCTAACCACTCTTTCTCATCACTTTCCCCTATGTAACCCCCTAACCACACTTTCTCATCACTTTCCTTTATGTAACCTCCCCAACCACTCTTTCTCGTCACTTGAAAAGATTTAAAAAAAAAAAACACTCAAACTTCTCAGTGTATTTTATATATTAATATTTATGGTCATGTGATCTCGGTTATACAATTCATTCAACAAATGAATTTGTTGCCTAGAGATCCATGTTCGACCCCCACCTGTCTGTATCAACACTTTCTCACTACATAATATATTTATTATTGTTATTTTTCATTGTGATCACCTTTCTTGTTTGTTCTTGCTGAACCAGCCTTTATTGCTTAAGTACCAAATCCACTACCTGAGCTCACTAAGGCCCAAATTCTTTTCAAAAAGTGTGAATCTTTCTCATCTATAGGTTAAATAGTAGGACATGTATCTGGAAAATCACATCAAGACAATAGACATGGAATATAGTGTAGTTATGTCTGTTGCAATTTTCTTCACATTCCACAATGCCACATCTTTGTCCTTGAACCTTGCAGCCTACTTAAAACACATTCCTTGGCATCTGATAATCCTTGTTCTGCCACACACCTTGAGTGCCTGTCTGTCAAATTCTTTCCAAAGACAAAATCTGGCCACTTTTATGTGTGCCTTGGTTAGTTATGCAAATTTTTTCACACCCACCTGCAGACATTTAGGCGCTAGCTAATTTACATGACCGTGTATGGCACAAACAATTTTTGTGCCCCTTTCGACAAGGAGAGAGGCCATATACACTCAGAAAAAATAATTATTCTAACAGTTCAAAATTTTTCAGCTTTAAATATCCAGAAAAGGTTTATAAGCTGTATAAAAAAAAAATAAAAAAAAGTTTGTCAATTAATCAAACCTGAACTCACAGATAGTAACACATTTAATCAACTCCTATATCCAATTTGCCATCAGTTTGAAGTGTTAGGAGTATATTCTTTGAGCCATTATATTCAAAAAGAAAAATGATGGTTGTCTTGAATAGCCACTCTTCCAGATCATTTTACATTAATGAATATTTACTCCAAGTCTCTACCATTGGACATACTTTATTTCTAAATTTCATAAACAATCCTGATGTCATCAGTTCACAATCTTGTATCTATGCTGATGACACAATTACTCCTGTCTCTTGTCTTAATAAGTCTCATAAGTTTGAAAAAGTCTAATTGGCAGCTGATCTCAAAAATGGCATACAATCTGTTGTTAACTGGGGCAAGAAATGGCTTGTTAATTTTAAAGCCTCCACTCTCTCTTTAACTACTTAGAGAACCTTTTTTTTCTTTTTGATTTCCATCAGCATGGCTGATGCTAACCTTCAAGAGAGTGACCTATTGCACCTTCTTGGGCTAACATTTTCTACTGACATTGAGTGGAATAATTAAATAAAATAATTATTTTTCTCTACTGGTGTTAGTACACGTGCATTTGGCTTAGGATCAGCTTTGAAATATTCTTAAAAGTAAGTTATAATTTTGCTTTCATTTTATTTTGTTTTATTTTTTTTTGTGGCTAATTTTAAAATAGTTTCATGGTTATTTGAACGAGTGTTTACCTTTTTTCGAAGAAATTTCTTTGACCGGACTTTAACTAAGTTAAAACTTAGTTAACTCACCACCGTTGCCTTTTTTTTTTTCTTTCTTCTTCAATTGGAGTAGATAGACTAAACTATCGCCCGGTTCGCACTCCACCCACATCTATTGAAAAGTTAAGAGGCTCATCCCTTGTTCCCTCTTTAGGATGTGGTTTCTGGCTTTCTCTCCTCTAATCTTTACACTCTTACGTAGCCCTCGGCACATCAGTGGTGTTACCACCTTGCTCGGGGTGATATGTTTTAAAAAAAAATTGCCGGATCTACTGCCAGAAAGTTAGTTCACTGTGTCATTCTTAGCAATCTTTCATGTCAGAATATATTGTACACTTTTATAAATCTACCATTAATCCATACATTAAATATTGCTGACACACCTGGTTTAGTTTAGTTTTTTTTTTTTTTAATCATATCACCCCGAGCAAGGCAATAACGCCACTGATGCGCAGGGGGCTACGTAAGAGTAAAAAGATTGGAAAAAGAGAAAGCCGGAAACCACATCCTAAACAGGAAACAAGGGATGAGCCTCTTCACCTGTTCAATAGATGTGGGTGGAGGGTGAACTGGGCGATAGTTTAGTCTATCTACTCCAAATGCTATGTGTTTGGGTGTTCTTGATAAAATCCAAAGAATCTGCAATGTTATTGGTTCTGACTTGGCATCTTGGTTTGTCACTTTCTCACTACAGTCACATACGTTCCTATGTGCCATTTCTGTAAATTCCTTTGAGAATTGTCCGGATGAGCTTTCCTCTTTTACTATTATTTTTTCTTGTATACAATTTGAATTCATTGTAAATCTTCATTTAAGACTTCATTTTTTAACCTTTTTTTTTTAATTCCTGTTTCCCCACAGACAAATTTTATATATATATATAAGGAACTAGTTCAGACTTCATAGAGACCATGAGGTACTATGGTGATTGTAGTAAGATTGGTATTGGTGTAAGATATACTGTGAAATATTTGGGTCAGTAACTGTTAGTTAAGTTTAAAATAAGACAGATTGAATCTGCTACATTTTTGTATTTTACAAAATAAATATCACTTTCCTCTATGGTACATTGTACATATAGGGACTAATTAGGATTGCACAGAGACTGTAGTGTATTATGGTAGGTGTAGCACGAATGGTACGAATGGGTTGTTTTGGTATAAGGAATACTGTGGTATAATTGATTCAGTAATTGTGGCTAGATAAGTTTTAAGATTAAAGACCAGCTTATACCCCCATCTCGCCTATTGACTGTGTGCCACATTTTTGTATTTTTTGAAATTAATATTACTTTTTCTATGATATATTGTACATATGGTAAATCTCTAAGAGTTTATAGAGACTTTGAGGTATTATGGTGACTATAGTAAGAATGTGTTGTCTTGGTGTAAGGAATACTGTGGTATGATTGGTTCGGTAATTGTAGTTATCTAGGTTTAAGATAAGACACATTAAAGACCAGCCTTCCGCTATCACCCCTCTTTTAGCCTCGTCAAATTTTCATATAATCCAAAATATTACTTTCCTCTAATGTACCTCTACTGTACAGAATAAAGCGCAGATGGTGGATACGCATTCACTTCAGTCAGTTAAGTACCATATGTTAAACACACTTGAGCGATCATGTCTCGAAAGAGACATGACTGACTGGGCAGAAGATTATCCCGCAGTATGTTGCCATTACTTTCTGCAGTAGACTCGTTTCCAGCCAAGGCTATACAACCTAATCTGTTCTATTATTTGACTCATAGCTAGAGGGAGAAGAGTTGTATTATATTATTAAGTAGTAAATTAGTGGGGGATCAGTTTATTACTTTGTAACAATATAAATCGATCCCCCACTTTATGCCCAATAAACGACTTAATTATGTTTTCAAATATTATATTCAGTCAGTCAGTTAAGTGCCATACGTGATACACATGATCATGTCTCAAAAGAGACATGACTGACTGGGCAGAAGATTATCCCACAGTAGGTTGCCATTGCTTTCTGTGGTAGACTGGTTGTCAGCCAAGTCTATAGAACCCAATCTGTCCTGTTATTTAACCCATAACTGGAAGGAAGAGATGGATTAATACCTTTTCCAAGGGTATTTGTGCATAAGTGAATGCAATGAATTCAACTGGAATTCGAACTCAGCTCGTTCCAAGTCGATATTCATTGTACCACAACGCATTCACTTAGGCACAAATAACCTTTGAAAAGGTATGAATCTATTGTTTCTTCCCCCAGCTATAGGTTAACAGATTGGATTCTATTACCATTGTTGGTAATCAGTCTACCACAGAAAGTAATGGCTATCTACTTCAAGAAAATCTTCTGCCTATCAGTCTCTTCCTAGACATGATCACCCAAGCGTGTATCACGTATGTCACTTAACTGATTAAATTAGCATCTAAGTCTCATCATTTTAAAATCAAAATGTCTAGATGTAACCCTAAATTCTATGGTAACTGTTTTCTCTCACAATTCTTGTTTGTCAGAAGTGGGAATGGAGAAAAGCATTGGAGTAACAGATAAGACCACTTCAGTTGTAGGCTATTTGATACCAATTTCAAATATGGGACTCTCAAATCATGAATATTTCTCATTAACTTTTCATATCCTGTTGAAAATTCAGTAATTATGATGAACAAGCATGTTACAGAACGGAAATGAGTGACAGAGACGAGGGGTATCTTTCTCTGTTAGCTTAAAGAGTTAATCATTTCCTTTAATGCTAATGTAAACAATGTTAATGATTCATACCGTGGTGCTTCAAGTTGGCTAACCAGTAGGTTGATTCAGTACTGCATGTAACAATGTCGTACGACATATTATGATGTCCCATTTTCTGTAAAGTAAGCATCAATTAAACATGAGCTTAAGTTAATTAATTTATAACATTTTTAATTTTAATTTTACTAGTTCTGCACCTATTGATCGTAAGATGATTAACTTATAAATCTAAATTTCTTGCCCATTTCAAATACTGCATAGTACAGGTAGTGTGCCTAGCAAAGTAGTGTGGTCAGGAATATGTTGTAAGCTGTATATTAGACCAATGAAAACAATCTTATTAAAAAGCCATTCTTTAAAAAAACAAAAAACAAAACAATTCATATAAAAAAGGTCATGCACACACACACACACACACACACAAACAAATGTGTGTGTGTGTATATATATATATATATATATATATATATGTCTAATCTAAACTTATTTATAAATTGAACTTTGTGTGTGTGTCTGTTACCTATAGACTCCGAAACGGCTGAACCGATTTTCTTGAAAATTTACACAGTTGTACTATAAGCATCTGCGAGTGTTCTTAGCTAGGTTTTGTGTCGAGGTACCCCCGGTAAATATCGATAATTGAAAAAAAAACTTGGGTTATAGAAGGAGTGGTCAGATTTTAATCAAATTTGATACACTCATAGACAAAGACATAAGAAATGATATTCAGGAGTTTCAAGGTTGCAGTTCTTACAATAGTGCAGAAAATTTGATATTGATACCAGGAAATCAAAATTTGACTTACATCCATTCATTTTTTTTTTTCAGTTTATGGTTTCGCTTTAACTGGAAACAGCTATTACTTTTTAGTCTTTCATGCCAATATCCAAAGAGTCTGAGCTCCAGGATCATGGATTAGTTTTAAAGCTTTCATTACACCCAAGCAATACCGGGCTATACTGCTAGTAATATATATATATATATATATATATATATATATATATAATCAATAAATATTATCCTACGCTTTATTCATGGCTCCAATTCAAATTGATGTCAGTTTGATATGTTAATCATCTGAAGATTGCTGAAATACATGAAGCTCATATATATATATATATATATATATATATATATATCCTTGTTGCTGAGCATTGGGGAGCATATCGATATTTTCTTTTTAGTGATACGAACCTTATATTGGATTTTTGGCATCTTTGGGCAGAGAACCTCATTGTTTCTGTTCTGCAGGATATGGCAAAGTCTCATTTGATGGAATCTTTGAAGTTTTCCAAATATCACTTTGGTAGAGTACCCAGGTTTCACAGTGTACTGGAGTCAATATTACAACCAATCAGTAGACCGTCAGCTTGATGGTTTATGTTAGCCAAGGATTGCCGAAGACTTTTGAATAGTGTGTTGCATGGGTGGCCTTGACTCAGTTATGAACATAATTTTCAGAGGAGGTATTTGATGTAAACTAACAAGGTGTGAAAATTGTTCAACATTCTCCAGATCCAGTCCATCGATGGTCATTTTTAACTCTAGATCATCGGTTCCCAACATTTTTGCTGCGATTATCCCAAAATACAATTTCACTATTACCCATTACCCCAATGAACAAATACACGTAATATAGGAAAAGAAGTAATTATATTTTCATACATCAAAAGCAGACAAAGTTAATGGAAATTATTCAATACGGTAGTACCAATCTATAATAATCAGAGGTATAGTAGCCATAACATAGCCATGATTCTTAATGCGAGTGTTGAGCTTGTATCGCCTGAGCCAGTTTATTTATTCTTGGCTTTGTGACTGAAAGGGCTGTTCGGGTGTCATTTGCCACGTTGAGTCTGCTACATTTCTTGGTCTTCATTCCAAGGACAGTAGAAAAGCTTGTTCACATAGATAAGTGGTTAAAAATCCTATGAGAATTTGTACTGCTCTAGAGGCTAGTGTTGGTATATCCTGCAGACAAGAGATCCAAAAGGTGACTAGACCAGACTTGGTCTCAAACAAAAGCTTCCATGCATTGTTCATCCTGAGTGTGAGAAATTCTTCTTTTGCTGGATAGTCCTAATCAGGAACGATATCTTCACTCACAAGATATGGATTTCTTACCCATTCATTGTTGGAATTATTCAAGTTTGGAAAGTACTTATGTAAGTTTTCCAAGCTGGTGATTTAGGCTTGAAAGAAAGATACTTTAAGAGATATTGCGGTAGGGGAAATTCTTCCTTGAAATGCTGTCTTGTTAATAATTTGGCACAGTGTGAAATTATAAGCCTCTTCCCAAACCAAACATCCATTAGCCCAAAATATAGGCTCATTACCCCACTGGGGTAATTTACCCCGGCTCTAGATGATGGTTAGTATTTTATTTATGGTTGGGGCTAGACCTTGGTTTTTGCCATACTAATGGTGGGTCCATAGCACATGTACATTGTCAAACTCAAAATAAAACAATAAAAAGAAACTAAATTGATTTGTCAATCCTCTTGCAACAGGACAAAAATCTTTTTTCGTTATGAATGCCCTTGTAATGTCTGCCTTCATCACTTTATTCAAACTTTGTAGCCTTGAGAAAATTTTCAAATGTTTCTAAAAGAATTACTTCCTTCAAAGCCAACATCTATGATAATAAAAATGTTAAAAATTAAAACTTCACAACGATCTTTTTATTTGAAATATATATGTAAATTAATCACAGGGTAAGATAAATTTCTCTATTATAATAAAGAGCAATGTGCATTTATATATAATTTAATTCCCTCCTGACACACTCATGGAGAGAGAGACAATAGTGAGGCAGCATTGGCTCAGTTCATTCTCTTTATTCTCAGTTATTAAACTTTACTGCCAGTTACAAAAGAACTTGCTGTGTGTTTGCTCTTTAACACTCTTATTTTATTTTTTGCAAGAATTATATCATAAAACAGTGGCGAAACTCTCTCTCTCTCTCTCTCTCTCTATATATATATATATATATATATATATATATATATAGTCATCCGCAGACAGATCTGTTTCGGTGTATCACAGCTCATCAGTATGGTTACACAACCCAGGCTCGAAACTCGACCGATTTGGCGTCAGTCGGCGACTCTACCCCTGGGCCACGGGGCTTTTGGTGGAAGAAGGCAGTCTTTTTAGTGCATATCACCTTACACGCCCAATAGCTAGAGTGCTCAAATTTCATTTTTACTGAAATGAGCGATGCTTACAAGCTAGAGTGGCTACTGTTTTTCAAAGTCTACCTTTCTTCTAGAGTGTTCAATCAGGGTGTGAGAGCATAAGTATTGTTTACAATTATTGTTTACAAATGAAAAAATATATATTTTTTCATTTGTAAACGAGTAATTACGCAACCTAGGTTTTTACCAGGAGTGTTTTTTTTTTCAGGTAATTTGCAATAACTGATTTTACCATTTACAGTTTTTTTTTTTTTTTTTTTTTTTAGAAGAAAAATTAGAGATTATGCTATTCCCGAACAAAAGTGAACTGTTGAATAAAAGAACGGAAATTACGACTAAGTGTAACTATACTAGAAAATACCTCTTAAGTTCATACAACAGTTATTACCATAATACATTTTTGAAGGAAAGAAAAGTATTCACAATGAAATATTTTTTGATGCAAAACTAGAAGACATTTTCAGTTTTCTAAAAGAAAAAGAATAAAAACAAAAAAAATTCTGACTAAATCAACCTTCTCACTATAACGAACATTAAAAAAATTCCTTTAAACCTCACCTTTTAAGCATTAAATAATCCACAGAGGTTGATATGCCGTTAAACTAAACTCAAATTCAAACATTGTACTTGTAAACTTTTTTATTCTTTCTAACATGTGTAGGATTTTAAATAGCTAAAGAAAAACTTGAATGTTAAAACAAACAGTAATTTTTCTCTCTAATAGATTTTATCTTCAGAAAGATAAGTCTGTTTCTTTCTAGACTGGTTGCCATCCAAGGCTATAGAGCCAAGTCTACTTTTCTATTTCCCTTTTTCATCATTCTTTGCATCTGTTTTACGTTATCTTAGCATTTGCATTTTGGTGCAGTGGACATTGGCGTCGAATGAGAAATCAGGAAGCTGAGTTCAAATTCCAGTTGAATTCCTTGCATTAACTTTGGCAAAAATACCCTTGGGTACTAATCTATCTCTTTCTCCAGCTATGGGTTAAATAGCAGGACAGATTTGGCTCGATAGGCTTGGCTGGCAACCAGTCTACTGCAGAAAGCAATGGCAACCTACTGTGGGATAATCTTCTGCCCAGTCAGTCATGTCTCTTTCAAGACATGATTGCCCAAGTATATATCATATGTGACTCTTAACTGACTATGACAATTCATCAATATACAATGACAACAATAATTTATGATAAGCCAATTGCTGGTATCATCTTGACCGACTAAACAGTCAGGTGTAAATTTATTTCAAACTGGTCACAACAATTTGCTGTTTTATCCATCAAATGTCCAGGACAGTTTGCTGGGCAGGCTGTCACAGGTTTTATAATTCAAGATTATACTTCTCCTAGACTTGTTGCCAACCAAGGCTAGATATCCCAGTCTACTCTGCTATTTAATTCATAGTGGGCATTCCTCTTTCAGGCACATTTTCCTACAAGCAACAATCGACACTTTCCCTTTATACTTTGCAGCTGTTTTGTGTTAATTTATGACAATTCATCAATATTCAATGACAATTATCGTTTCTTACTCATCTATATTTTACAATACATTTAATAGGAACAAATTTTCTACCGACAAATAATACTTTACTTCTTCTTTTAAAATCAATAAAAAAAAAACTGACATCACCCTGACTGACTTGACCGTCACATGCCAATATGGCTCTGCTGGTTACGACATTTTGATTTTTAGTCATTAAATGTCATTTCCTTGTGAGCTGGTGGAAAGAGGTTTGCAGCTGTTCCAGTGTTGTCACAGGTTTTATAATTCAGAGTTATCCATTTCATAGACTGGTTGCCAACCAGGGCTAGAAAGCTCAGTTTTTTCTGCTATTCGATCCATAGCTGTAGGGAAGAAAAGATGGATTCATGCCTTTTCAAGAAGTATTTTTGAGAAAACAAATGCCACGACCTTTTGAAATTTGAACTCACGAAGCCAATTTCATTTCTGTGCACAGGTAACCAGTACACTACACACATGTCTATTACGTTTATGACTTTTTTGTAAACCTATGTTCCTGTGTCATAAACCAATGAACTTTTGTCCAAAAATAATGAAAAAGATATTAATTTTGTTTAGTTCTTCAAAAAAAAGATCACCTACAAACCAAAAAGTTGATTTTAAAATATACACAACTAGCAGTATAGTCCGGCGTTGCTCGGGTGTAATGAAAGCTTTAAAACTAATCCATGGTCCTGGAGCTTAGACTCTTTGGACATTGGCACGAAAGACTAAAAAACAATAGTTGTTTCCAGTTAAAGCGAAACCGTAGACTGAAAGAAAAATGAATGGATGTAAGTCAAATTTTTATTTCCTGGTATCAATATCAAATAAGTTTTTTCATCGTAAACTGAATTTTGAAGGTTAAATAAGTCCTCTGAGTAAATGGTATCATGTCTGAAACTAAGAACTACAATGATACCTATTAGAGCCAAACCCGAAGCAAAAACTGAAGTAAAAGGGCTGAAAAAAATACAGACATGCAGGCAGATAAACAGACACACACAAACATCTTGCCTTTTTATATATATATATATATATATTATCAATTTTCTGCACTATTGTAATAACTGCAACCTTGAAAGTTTTAAATATCGTTTCTTATGTCTTTGTCTATGAGTGAATCAAATTTGATTAAAATTGGACCACTCCTTCTATAACCCAATCTTTTTCAATTATCGATTTTTGCATATTTATCGGTAGTACCTCGACACAAAACCTAGCTAAGAACACTCGCTGACGCTTCTAGTACAACTGTATAAATTTTCAAGAAAATTGGTTCAGCCGTTTCGGAATCTATAGGTAATGCGCACACACACACACACACACACACACAGACAGACAGACAAAGTTCCATTTATAAATAAGTTTAGATAAATGTGAAAAAAAAGTTTAGATTTATTTGTTAATTTTCTAATGATGTAATTAGATAATGTTCGTGTATTTTTAATACATTTAACAGTTTATAGCTATAGTATAACATACAAATTTCCAAATAAACCTTTACTTCTTTAAAATCACTAATAATAAATTAATTGCTGACATTGCCTTGACACCAGACTGTCACGTGCCAATATGGCTCTGCTGGTTACAGTATTTTGGTTTTTTGCCATTAAATGTCATTTTCTTGCTAGCTGGTGGGAAAGTATTTGCAGCCGTTCTATATTTTATAATTTATCTTTCTCATTGACTGGTTGCCAAACAAGGCCAGAAAAACCCAGCATATCTTTGAATTTAACCTATAGCTGAGGGAGAAAAAGATGTCTTCATATCTTTTTCAAGCGTATTTTCTCCATTGCTCTGACTACATGAATTTAAGCCTGCTACTAGATTGGCATTTAGGTCCTGCCAGTTTCCTGTTGAAATAGCTAAATACAACTGCCACACTTACTTCAAGTTTCTTTTCTCGTACTTACTGCCTGTGGAATTCCCTTCTGTTTACTCGCTTTCCTAATAACTACAATCTTTAAAAATGTTTTTCATTTTCTTTTTTTTTTGTTTTGAATGATAGCACCAGACAACAAAAGAGAAAACGATAGAATAAGGAAAGAACTTTTCAAATTATTCAAACAACTAGATTTTGAGATAACAGTAAAAACAAATAGAAAAGCAATCCAATAATATAGATGTTGAATTAAATTGAATTATTAAGTTGGTTCTAAGTTTTTGGCTCACATGAGCCATTTTCAAGGGCATTAACATAAAAGCGTCCACCATCAGTGACAATTTTAACTTGTGTTGACATAAAACTTTGCTAAGCAACAATAATAACTTAATATAAAATTATCCAAATCTTGGAGAATTTTTGTCTTTATTTTCACCTGAAATTAAAACCAAAATACGATGTTTAGAACAGCTCATGATTAAACATTATAGACATTCATTGTCTCTTATATTTAACAGTATATGCTTAGAAAATTATCTGCTGCCTCGATATATATATATATATATAATGGGGAAATAATTCTCTCATTAATATAATAAAGAGAAAGAATAGTTGATTTTTGTTTTTTATTTCACAGCCAGACAAGCATGACAATTGACAGACACAGACAAGTTACATTTTTTTTGTTTAATCTGTAAATTAAGGTTTTTTTAAAATAATCTATAGATTAAGGGATATTTTATTTTCTTTATTCTGCACATATACAAATCTACCATCCGCCCGTGTATTGAATATTGCTGCCATATCTGGTCGGGTGCCCCTGCTGCTCTCCTTGGGCTTCTTGACAAAATACAAAGAAGGATCTGTAACATGGTTGATACTGACTTGGCAGACCGGCTGCAGCCGCTCTCACACCGGCGTGATGTAGCTTCCCTGTGCCTCTTCTACAAGTACTTTCATGGCTTCTGCTCCGACGAGCTTAGATCACTGGTGCCGCCTAAGCACGAATTTACACGAGATACTAGATTAGCAACTAGGTCCCACCCTTTTACAGTTAAACAAATAAGATGTAACCATAAATTCTACTCCAACAGCTTCTTTTCTCGCGCTTCCCGCCTGTGGAACTCCCTTCCACAAGTCTGCTTTCCCGACAGTTACAATCTCCAGGTGTTTAAATGTAGGGTCAATAGACACCTCCTATCACACTAACTCCCAACTATTCTCACAACACTCTCATCTACCCAACCCTCATTCTCAGTATCCTCACCCGCCTATCACCCACCCTCTGTTATTTCCTATATTTAATCAGCCTTTCTCCACTCTACGTAGCCCCCTGCACAGTAGTGGCAGTGACATGCTCGGGGTGAAACGCTTATAAAAAAAAAAAAAAATCTGTAGCTTAAGGGTTTTTATCTGTAAATTTGATTTATTTCACAATGCAGTATAGATGTTGAAGGTCATGCAGATTGACAGAAACCTAAAGGTCAGAGGGCACAACAGCCAAAATTTTATAACAACCAAGATTAAATTATTACTTTGAATATCTTCTCTGTGCCGTGTCTCTTGATGAAAGTTGATCACAATTTCCCATCCTTTGTAGCTTTTATTAAATTTTGTGTTTTTTTTACTATCTCTCCTAAACCCTACTCCACCATCATTTACTTGAGCTCATTCTTCTATGTGCCGTGTCCCTTCAGGACGTTGGTTATCATGGCTCTCCACCATTTCCTCTCCTTTTTTGCTCTTAATAAATTTGGTCTTATTATTTCTCTTAAGCCTTGTTCCACCATCCATTTAAACAAGCTCTTTTATTTTCCTCCATGTGCAGTGTCCCTTCAGGATGTAGGCAGTCATGGCTCTCCACAATTTCCTGTTCTTGCTAGCTCTTAATGAATTGTCTTTTTGTTATCTCTCCTAAACCTTGTTCTGCCATCAAGATCACTAGGTAGATTCTATGTTTTCTTCTATCCCATTTGCCTTCAGTCAATCCTGTGAGTATAAAATTTTTCGGGCCTTCTTTCCTCATTACCTGTCATAAAAATTTCAACTCCCATCCTGAGGTTAAGTATAAGTGTTCTCTTTGTTCCCTTTCTTTGTTTCATGCTATTCTCAGCATCCTTCTGTAGAACAATATTTCTGTGGCTTCAAGTCTTTTCATTTCTGAGGAGTTTGTCCAGTATCCACTGATATAGACGACACCTGATATCACATACGTTCAGTGCTTTTTCTTTGTTGCTAATGAAATAAATCACTAATACATGTTCATCTGCTTATAGAGCCACCCGTGATAGACCAATAAAGAAAATAGGATCTACAAATAAACTGCTCGCAATCAAATATCATCTGTCTTTCTGACACGGATGATATTTCTGGGATTCTTTTAGAATCTAACACAGGTCATATAGAAAGAATGAATCAGGAGGAAACAACAAGTAACCTATTTAATTTGATTGGTCTGCTATCCATTGAAAGACCATAAACGACGGTAAGGGGTTAAGTTACTTAGAGCAACAAGACGGTATAGAGAATTTGACACTTACAGGTCATATTGAAAGCAAGAGAAGCAGTAGGAAATAGTGTAATATAACGGTCTGGCCCACCCAAGAAAAGCGATACAAGCCGTGTTGTTTCCGGTCGGTGAAAAGTAACGGATGTCACTTTGACCCTATTTCCGGCAGATGCGGAAATAACTCAGAGGCAAACAGACAGGTGACTCTGAGAATTACGTAGGCGTCGCGTGGGCGTCGCGTGATCAAGGCAAAGCCGGAAGAAACAAGTCCCGGTTTTGGAAGATATATAAAGACCGCGAAAACACGGATTCGCCGGGCAGTCAGAAGAAGTGAGAGCCGAAGTAGCAGCAGAACCACAGAACACGAAGGAAGGCAGTTCACAGCTGCCCCCAATAGCATGCTGCTATTGCGGGGTACGCATCCGTCAACCCTTGGAAGAGCGCTCCCTCAACTCTCTGTATCCTAGGCTACACGGTTCATCGTCATCAATAAAAATATAACTCATATTTTTATATATACCCGTGTTTGTCTGTTTATTGATATACAACAATAGCAAGTAACCTACTTAATGAGTTTGATTGGTCTGCTATCCATTGAAAGACCAAGAAGAAAGTTAGTGTCAAAAGTTACTTAAAGCCAAAAAACTCTGAATTGGAGAGTGCAGGTCTTGTAATGACAGTGCATGTAAAAGACATGTTTTATCAGGCTAGTCTCACAGACTCTTATTTCTGCCACAATTTTCTTTCTAAATGGACCACATTTTGAGCATTGTGCCATTTTATACAAGTAGTAATTATGTCATTAGTTTGCTTCTTGAAAAACCTCTGCTCTAAATCTAAGCAAGATTAATTGAATTCAGGTCTACATAATCCTCTTAAATCTCTTAATCCTCCTGACTACTGTTACATTAAAATCCTCTTCAATTAGCAGGAGTTATCCGCTGATCCACCTCCTAAAGATGATTTTATGAATCACTAGCAGTATAGCACGGTGTTGCTCGGGTGTAATGAAAGCTTTAAAACTAATCCATGGTCCTGGAGCTCAGACTCAGCCGAAAGAATATTTGAAGTTTCATGAGAATCGGATAAAAATTGTGGATTTGTATAAAGGACATACAGACAGATAAACAGACACACACACAAATATCTTGCCTTATATATATATATAAATGTTATCAATTTTCTACACTATTGTAAATACTGGAACCTTGAAACTTGTGAATATCATTTATGTTTTTGTCTATGAGTCAATCAAATTTGATTAAAATTGGACCACTCCTTCTGTAACCTGATTTTTTTCGATTATCAATTTTCAATATTTATCTGGGTGGGTACCTTGACACAAAACCTAGCTAAGAACACTTGCAGACGCTTATAGTACAACTGTAAATTTTCAAGAAAATCGGTTCAGCTGTTTTGGAGTCTATAGGTAACGGAGACACACACACACATACACACACACATACACACACACACAGTTCCATTTATAAATAAGTTTAGATATTTAAAAAAATAAAATAAATGAATAAACAGAATTTGGACTTTAACAGGAATAAAGGTCAAATGAATAAATTTTGGTCATCTTACTGTAAAGTAAGTAATAAATGAGTTTGGTTCACACTAGGTGCCCCTACACTTAAAGCTTTGTCACCAGGCTAGTCTTCTAGATTAGTAGGGATGAAATGCATCTGAACTACACCAGCTGCCACTACACTTAATTTTGTTGACAGCCAAATCTTCTAGATCAGTATGACTGAAGTGAATTTGATCCACACAAGGTGCCCTTTTACTTTTTTTTTTTTTTATTTAATTTTTTAATTTAAAAAATTTTTTTAACCATGCTCTTAGTCCAAGGATGTGCATTGTGATGCAGTGGGTATCAGCTCAGAATGAGAAGTTGGAGTGCCGATTTCAAATTCCAGTTGAATTTGTTGCATTCTTATATCCTTCAGTCAGTTAAGTGCCATGCGCGATACACGCTTTGGGCAATCATGTCTCTTTCGAGACATGACTGACTGGGCAGAAGATTATCCCACATTGCCATTGCTTTCTGCTGTAGACTGGTTGTCGACCAAGGCTATAGAACCCAATCTGTCCTATTATTTAACCCATAACTGGAGGAAGAGATGGATTAATACCTTTCCCAAGGGTAATTGCATGTAAGTGAATGCAAGGAATTCAACTGGAATTCGAACTCGGTTCCCCGATTTCTCGTTCCGAGCCGATATCCTCTGCGCCACAACGCACATCCCTTATACCCTTGGGAAAGGTATTAATCCATCTCTTCTCTCTCTGGCTATGGGCTAAATAACAAGACAGATTGAGTTCTATAGCCTGGCTTGGCAGCCAGTCTACTACAAGAAGTAAAGGCAACTTTCTGCGAGAAAATTTTCTACCCATTCAGTCATGTCACTTTCAAGACATGATTGCCCAATATGGCACTTAACTGAACTGTTAAAGTGAGTTTCTTGCACACCAGGTGCCACTAAATTAAAATATGGAAAAGACCCAGAAATAATGTGGAATATAGTGAAAACAGCCAAACCTTACAATGGTGGCAAAATATGTAGACTGTGCCAGGAAGAAAAGTTAGCGATTCTGCTATTCCCAAACAAAAATTATTGAATGAAAGAACAGAAATTATGACTAAGTGTAACCATACCAAAAAATACCTGTTAGGTTCATACAACCATGGATGAAAACGTTATCATTTCCTGTAATTTCTAAGAATTGCGCATTCTAAAATTTCCAGTTACGTGAACGTTCAAAAAAATCACCGCATATTTAAATTCCTGTTCTTTTATTGTTCCCTCTCCTGAAGCTTAATGGCTTTATTGACTTGCTTGGGCTGAAATGATTTTTTATATATATATATATAAAATTCCTGGGTATGATGATAAACTACATCTAGTAGCAAGGCCTCTGTTCAGGAGATTTAGAGGAGTGTGAAACAAGCTTTTAATGGCTGTTGTTTCCAGGTCCACTCTGACCTGGGGTGGTAGAACCTGTTTGGGTCCTAGCTAAGGGCAAATTGTTACCCCCCCCCCCATCAAACATAAAAATTTGGACTGGGTAAGAGGCTTTAGCTTTGGAGAGCAACTTGTCTAAACATAGAAATCTCTCAAATAAAAACCTCTACACCTACTCTATGCTGTGTAAAATAGGGTAGGTTGAACTCTCTAACCTTGGGTAATCTTCCTAGAATTGGTGTCTTGAAAAATAACACTGAGTTTTCAGACTCCTAAACTGGTTGGTGTTAGTAAGGGCATCAGTCAATCAGTTAAGTGCCATACATGATGCATGCTTGGTCGATCATGTCTCAAAAGAGACATGACTGACTGAACAGAAGATTATCCCGCAGTAGGTTGCCATTGCTTTCTGCGGTAGACTGGTTGCCAGCCAAGGCTATAAAACCCAATCTGTCCTGTTATTTGACTCATAGCTAGAGGGGGAAGAGATGTATTATATTATTAAGTAGTAATTAGTGGGGGATCAGTTTATTACTTAATAACAGTATAAAACTGATCCCCCACTTTATGCTCAGAAGCCTTAATCATCTTTTCAACTATTATATTCAGTCAGTCAGTTAAGTGCCATACATGATGCATGCTTGGTCGATCATGTCTCGAAAGAGACATGACTGACTGGGCAGAAGATTACCCCGCAGTAAGTTGCCATTGCTTTCTGCAGTAGACTGGTTGCCAGCCAAGGCTATAGAACCCAATCTGTCCCGTTATTTGACTCGTAGCTAGAGGGGGAAGAAATGTATTATATTATATAATGCACATCATTTTGTTTGTTGTTTTTTTTCTTATCTATAAGGGCATACAGCTGTAAAATTCGTTCCAATATTTCATGATGGTTCACTTGTAGAACCATCAAGAACACCTCATCCAACTCGTGCTAGCATGGCAATGGACATTAAACAATAAGACAAAAGTACTGTCACAATGTTTCAGCTGCTGTTCCTTTTGGCCTTCTTCAGGTATCTGCCAATCTAGAGAATTTCAAATTAGACCATTTGTTTAATCTACAGAAGTAGATTGTTCCCATTCTACTGTTTGTATCTGAGTTTGTTTTTTTTGTTTTTTTGTTTTTTTAATCATCACCCCAAGCAAGGCGGTAATGCCACTGGTGTGCAGGGGGCTACATAAGAATGAAAAGATTGGAAAAGAGAAATCCGGAAACCACATCCTAAACAGGGAACAAGGAATGAGCCTCTACACCTGTTCAATAGACGTGGGTGGAGTGTGAACCGAGCGATAGTTTAATCTATCTACTCCAATTGGATAAATTGTCATCTAATTTACGCAAAAATGAAAATAACACTGACATCTCATTTTAACATTTGTTTATACTTATGAGATGAGATAGTAGCTATATATTAATACCGTAGCACCTAAGTGTATCACATTCTAGAAAGAGAGATGAACGCACACAAATGCAAAAGATTAAACATAGGAACGCTGGTCGACGTACACAAACACGCATGATAAATGAATAAAAAATGTCAAACAGGAAATATAAAACAAAAACAGAATTACTATAAAATTTCCACTACCAGCCATAATTTTTAGGCCACACCAGTGTTTTAAAAAATTGATGTAGTTCATACTATTTTTTAGTGAATATTTGTAAACGAAAAGAATAGTTCTTTTGTTAATACTGCACAATAAGGCAAGATGTTTCTGTGTATGTCTGTTTATCTGCTTGTATGTATTTTTTCAGCTCTTTTATTTTAGTTTTTGCTTTTGGCTCTAAGTAGGTATAATTGTAGTTCTTAGTCTCAGCCATGATACCATTTACTCAGAGGACTTATTTAGCCTTCAAAATTCAGTTTACGACAAAAAAAACTTATTTGATATCAATACCAGGAAATCAAAATTTGACTTATATCCATTGATTTTTCTTTCAGTATACGGAGTATCCTGTTATCTCTTTTTTTTTTTTTTATTACTAGTCTGTTATTGCAAATTTTGTTATTCTGTTGGGATGAATAATCAGCAAGGTGAGTTCAAATTTCAGTCATATTCATTACATCTATCTTTTCCCCCTTTAATAATATGGCTGACTGAGCTCCAGTTTAGGATAAGGACAATGCTGAATTTAAAGCCACTTGAACATGGGGTTTCTAGTTCATCCTGTAAAAACATACTTGCTAAATAAACCTCAGCTGCAACAGCAAGAATGTTGTGAAATATGGTCACCTTCTCTTCAGTGGAGTGAGACTTGAGTGAGTAAGATATCTATAATCTCCAAAAGTTTAAATGAAACGTCAATTGCCATCTTTTATCTACTTGATTTCCATCCATCTTTTATCTTTCTTCTTTTTTTTTTTTTTTTTTTTTTTAACATCCCCTGTACCTTTTTTCTTCTCTCAATGTAACCCCCTGCACACCAGTGGCATTTCTGCCTTGCTTGGGGTGAGTTGATAAAAACAACACATAAAAAAAATCAAATGATAATGTTCTAAGATTAGGAACTACAAAGAACCTTCTCCTGACAATGAGAAAGACTGTTAGAAATTTGGAGAGACATAATATGAAAAGAAGACTTGGAGAATTTAACAGTCTTATTTTATTTTTTATTTTTGCAGTTATGTCATGGCGAAGAAGTGTGTGCGTGTGTATTATATATATAATGTTCGTGTAAAATCTTCTGTACAATAAAGACGGAAGCTGAAGATGGTTCGCCTGAAACAGACCCACACTTCCACTTAACAATGGAATAACGTGTCTGTTATATTTTCACGTATATACTTTGAAAATACGCAATTTCCGTTGTGCAGGAGGGTGTCGTCAGTGATGTACTTTACTCAGGTCACTGAGCAGCTTCGGGCCTTGCAACATCATACTACTCTCGCTGAGTTGACCCCGTCAGAGCTGATCAGGTTTCGACGCTCCCTCCTTCTGTTCTATGCTATGCAACACTGATTTTTTATTTTCTAAGCCGACTTATGTTCAATACTGGCAGGAAACAGACAAGGAGAGTACATAGCGCTCGGGTAAATTGCGTTTTTCAAGAAGTTGGGGGGAAAAAAATTCATTTAATATAATTCTTTGATTTTTATTTTTCTCCGATTTTCTTTCCCAATGACGCTATTTCTTTCTTTTGTCTACCCAAAACGCTCTGCACCGTAAGTGAAAATAATTTTTGACATTGTCTGGAGTCGTCGGTCTGCTGGTCCTTTATTTACAGTGTTGGGAACGTTATATATTTTTATATATATAATTAATATCATATCGCTACAAGCAAGGCATTTTACTCCCACTGGTTTGAAGGGGGTTTACATCAGAGGAAATTTATGAGAAAGAGTGACAGGTTTTAGGGGGTGTCAAGAAGTGGGTAAGAGAAGGATGAGAATACTGATGAGTGGTGTGGACGGAGAAAGGAGTATGAGAGAGAGGATGCAGGTTAGTGAGATAGGAGATGACTATTGACTTTACATTTAAATTCTTGGAGATTGTAGCTGTCGGGGAAGCAAGTAAACAGAAGGGAATTCCACAGGTGGGAAGTACGAGAAAAAGAAGCTGCTGGAGTAAAATTTGCATTTACATTTTATTGGTTTCACTGTGAAAAAGTTGTGTGTGTGTGTGTGTGTGTGTGCGCGCATATATATATATATATATATATATATATATATATATATATGTAATTCTCACTTTCTCTCTCTCTCTCTCTCTCTCTCACTTTCTCTCTCTCTCAGATACGGGATAACTTGTGAAGAAACAACCAATAACCCCCTCAAATATTTTACCATCTTTTACAGCAGGGGTATACTATATTTGTTCTTCAGGTTTAAAGAATGCTTTGACTTAGAGATCCTCAGTGGATCCAGAGGTAGCTCAACAAACGAAGTTTGTACAAACAGTCTAGAACAGCAGGGTGGCAGAAAAGTCAGAGGTGGTGATCAATGCTGACATTGTATGTTGGGGATGTTCTCTTTGAATATTTTTTTATGCTAGGCTTTTTTTGAAGTTTTCAGATGTTTGCTAGACATTAGTAAAATCAATCTGAAATGGGCACCTTTAGCTCATTTTGTTCGAAGGTTCGTTCTGATTGCAACTTCGTACTGTTTCTTTTATCAGCCTCGATGTCTTCTGCCACATAACAGCTCTATGTATAACAGGGTTCCAAGAATGTGACATCGTTCCATGTAGATGATGGGATTAGGTCATGAACCTTGTACCTCAGTGAGCATTTATTCAATGCTACGAAACTCCAGACAGTTAAAAAAAAAAAAAATTCCCAAAACTATACACACATATACTAACATATAGTCAACATAGTATCAGATAACCAGTTAATTTTAGCTGATTACTGCAAAGGTAAGTTTTGTACACGGATGTGGTAGAAGTTTTTTTTTTTTTAATTTTTTTTTGTTTCATTTGTTTATTCTACTTTTACTAGAAAGTTTATTGGTTGACACTTTGAGGACATTGGTGTCATTTTGTAACTGATACAAAAATTATCATATATTTGTAATGTAAATTGTTACAATGTACTCCTCAAACATCCTGGTCTATTTTATCCCTGGTGACTTAGCAAATCTTTTAAACAGTATTTGAAATGTTAGCCTTAACCCTTAGAAATTATATTTACCATAAATCAATGGACATGAGTTTGTTGTATTAAACATACTTTTGGTCAGTGATTTTTTGCAAATTCTTGAATTGTTTTATAACTTCAGAAATTTTCTTCACCACGGGTTTTTTTATTTATTTTTCTGTAGCTATTTGTGTACAATATGGAATATTACGTATTTTAGTTTTTGAAAGATGCTTTGTAAAATTTTAACCTTCTTTGAAGACCAAAGGTCAGGTGCTTTTTGCTTCATGCTGTCCAATTCTTAACTGGAAGTTTTTATTTATTGTCCTTTTTGTAAAATACAGATGTATTTTCTTCAATTCCTTGTTATTTAATGCCATAAACACTTAGGGGAAGAATTTTTTTTTTTTTACCCCTATATTTCTGTCTTCCTCCACCCCACACACACACCTTTGTCTCTCTTTTTTTTTCCCCACCTCTCCACTTGTTTCTCTTTTTTTTTCCCCACCTCTCCACTTGTTTCTCTTTTTTTTTCCCCACCTCTCCACTTGTTTCTCTTTTTTTTTCCCCACCTCTCCACTTGTTTCTCTTTTTTTTCCTCCGCCTCTCCACTTGTTTCTCTTTTTTTTCCTCCGCCTCTACACGTGTGTCTCTTTTTTTTCCTCCGCCTCTACACGTGTGTCTCTTTTTTTTCCTCCGCCTCTACACGTGTGTCTCTTTTTTTTCCTCCGCCTCTACGCTTGTGTCTCTTTTTTTTTCCCTCCGCCTCTACGCTTGTGTCTCTTTTTTTTTCCCTCCGCCTCTACGCTTGTGTCTCTTTTTTTTTCCCTCCGCCTCTACGCTTGTGTCTCTTTTTTTTTCCCTCCGCCTCTACGCTTGTGTCTCTTTTTTTTTTCCTCCGCCTCTACGCTTGTGTCTCTTTTTTTTTTCCTCCGCCTCTACGCTTGTGTCTCTTTTTTTTTCCTCCGCCTCTACGCTTGTCTCCCTTCCCTTTCTTTTATATTTACGTCCCAAAAGTATCTTTGCATCCTTGTAGTTGATGGCATATTTTCATCTCTACAACTCCTTTCCCATAGATGAAATGTCGCAAGCTTCTCACTATTTCCATAGTGTTCAGACAAACTGCATTCCTTAGTTCCACCACTTCTAACCTTCATGGTTACGACCCACCATGCAATGCACATTATAGAAAACCGCCCCTATTGTCTTTTTATTCCATTGGTGAGATTCTTACAAACTGGTCCTGAGCATGATGGTAAACTGTATCCGGCAGCAAGGTCTCTGATTAGGAGTTTGTGAGCAGCATGGAACAACCTTTTAATTATTGTTGTTCCCAGGTACACCCTGACCCAGAGTGGTAGCACCTGTTAGGGTCCAAGCTATGGGCAAATAGTTAACCCCCAAACTGGGGTCAAAACACCATGAAAGTATAAGAGTATGCTTTTATAGAAATATATACATAAAAATAAACTTTTATAGAAAAATACACATTTTTAAAGAAAAAATAATTACCATAACACATTTTTGAAGGAAAAAAATTATTCTCAGCAAAACATTTTTGAATACAAAACTAGAAGACATCTTCAGTTTTCTAAAATAAAAAAAGAATAAAAACCAAAAATTTTCATTAAAATCTGACTAAATCAGACTTCTCACTATAACCAAACATTAAAAAATTACCTTAAAACCCCACCTTTTTGGCAGTAAATAACTGCAGAGAATATGTTGTTAAACAAAACTCGAAACTCAAATCAAATTAAGAAAAACTGTTTTGTAGAACCGACTCCCAAGAAGGTGCTTCCCCAAACACTCCAATCTTAACCTGTTCAAGTTTAGAGTTAACCATTGTCATCTCCACATATCCACATAAACTATGCCACTTACCATGTGACAACTAAATTGAGTGACTCTGGGGCCTTGTACAGGGTGAACATTATTGTAAAAAAAACAATGTCCTTGCTTAACATTTCAGTTCCCTGTTCTGCCATGATTTCACTAAAATGTATATTGACTTGGAATGATATGGTATTAATCTATCTCTTCTCCTGCTATCTTATGGGTACAACAGGATAGATTGGGTTCAATCAATAGCTTTGGCTGGCAACCAGTCTACCGCATAAATAAATAGCAACTTACTGCTGGAAAATCTTCTGCCTAATCAGTCATGGATTGTAAGAGGACATGATTGTCCAAGTGTGTATCTCATATGGCACTTAACTGACTAGCTTAGTGACAAGGTTTAATAATTTCAGTGAAAAGTGACATGTAGCCATAGGTTCTAAACTAACATTTTTTTTCTCCCACTTGTCAAACTCTTGGCTTCTTTCTAATTTTTTTTTTTTTGTCAACTTTGACTTTAACAAATTTTAATGCAGTGTCCAAGTATTGGGATTGTCATTTTTTTTCTCTTTATTTACTCTCCTTCCTCATGGTGGTGACGCAGATGGCTGGGAGGCCCATCTTACTCCTGAATAGTTAAATAGTTGCTTCTCAATCTGGATAATCTTCAGGAAATTTTAAACTGAACTATTAAATCAATCAGTGGAGGGGGGGTTGTTTTCATTTTACTTACCATGTTAGGGATATCCCATCTAGTTTAGGCAGAGATTTGAAAACATTTGAAAAGTGTAAGAGATGCCAAAATAAGGATTGCTTTGAAGGATACTTAAATGTCATTTTTATAGCAAGCCTTTTTTTTTAAATTAAATCAGATATCAATCAGCTGGATGTTTCTTGAACTCACTTCCCAGAACTTAGACATGTGAATTATGTGATTGGTCAAAATTGGAAAATTTTTCTTTATTTCATTGTTTTGCCATAAAAATTGCAGTACCTGTGTCATTGGCCCCTGCTCACATCCAAGTATTGGAATTGTCATTTTCTCTCCCTGTTCCCTTCCTCCCTCTTGGTGATGGTGGTAGAGATGGATGTGAAGGGTCAGCCTACCCCCTCAACAGTTGTAGGCAGGTGTGGGTGGTGAACATGGTTTGGTGAGTCAGGTTCTTCTGATACCATGTCACAAACCATTTTCATGTCAATGGTTGTAGTCTAACGTCTCGGTACCATGGTCGTATACCAAAAAGACCAATTTACAGTTATGGTCAATTTTGGCCTGCATCTACAATTGTTCCTTGAAATGTAGTTTTGGACATCAGTGTCAAGTTATAATCAACATTTTTGGTAACACCAAATGGTCCTATGCCAATACAATGATTTCCCAGGTTTCATCATCAATTTTGGCTTGCATTAAGGATGTCTTTAACTAATCCTTGAAGTGTCATTTTGTGCCTCCATGTCAACACTTCTAATTGAAATCTTGATTTTGACAAATTTAAATGCATTATCTATTATCTTTTTAATTTCTTCTTTTTTAATGTTCTTTGTTAATGTTCTTCTTTTTCTTATACACTCTCACACTGTGTAAGTGCTGCATCTTAGTGGCTTTGTTCCCTTGCTTGGGATAAAGAATAATGATAATATAGTGGTTATGTAACCAATGTATGTATTGCCTGAATTATATATCATTAAAGTGATATTTGGGGAAGTTTTATAAAGTTCATACAATTTATATATTGGCATTCTCAGCAATTTTCTTAAAAACAAAAAAAAGATTTTATGAGAAAATTAAGTTTTCCGGCAGATGTGGCTCGTGCATAAAAACTAATCAAACCATCTTTCTGAATTATCAAGGTTACCGAACAGGTGAATTCCAGGTGAGCAAGGTTCAACCTGTAATGGATTCTTTTTCTGTTTATAAAGAAACCAAACATTGCCTTACCAGTTTATAAACAGTAACAACCAAACAATTTTAGCTTCAGTAAAATGCAGACAAAATGATTCTTGGCTGTTTCAAGAACTCAAAACTTTTCTATTTATTTCATGTTTGTAATTGTTGCCTTTCACTTCTTGGAGTTGGTGCCAACAGATGTCGTCACCTTCCCGCTACCAAAGTAGATGCCAACCGCATGCCAATTAATAGCGACAGTGGCTTTGATGTCTGAGCACAGCTTGTTGAGCCTAAAGCAGAAAATGTCCTTTTGGACAACAGGAAGTCAGAAACTTTGACAAGAATGAAAATGGCGCCTGCAAGGAAGATATTAATGGCTGTGAATGGAAGCAGAAGTGGTTGGAAAACAGTGGTGTTGAATTCCAGCAAAGAGTCATGGGATACCACTTGTTTATTTCTCGTGTAAACATTAGTTCTTTAACTTGCCAATTTAGTATAAATATGCTCGCCTTGAAATTGAGCTTGCACGTTAAGTATTTCACACTTCATGCCTAAGGTCAGTCTATTTACAAAGTCAACAATAACCGGACATGCAACTTGTATCTGTCTATTTCAAATGCAAGTTTCTGATTTAGAAATGAACTTGATTTTTTTTTTTAAATTCTCAAATATTTTACTCTATATTTCTGCTTATAAGGTGAACTTTATATAAGAAAAATACAAATATATATATATATATATATATACTAGCATCGTAGCCCAGCATTGCCTGTGCAACTCGGAACATTTTAGTAGTAGGAGATATAAAAAAAATAATTATATAGAAAATTGTTGCTTCAAAATTTTTTCAAAATTCCATTCAAAAAAACTATTTTCTTTTGTTTTGCATAAATGAATTTAACATAAAAATAAAAATTATTTTTGTTTTACTGAAATTAGAACTATAAAAACTATTATGCTCTCAGTTCAGAAATTTTTGAAGAATATATAAAAATGTAGACATTTAATTTTAGAGGAAAAAGTTACATTAATGCCACACAAATTACAGACAGTTGATTTCCCGCATTAAATATTTAGCAAAAAAAAGCTTTTATTTTTTTCTTAATTTTATTTTCTGAAGTATGAAATATTAAATCTGAAAAAAAAAAAACTTAAATAATTAAACTAACCATTGACACTTTTTACATATTTTGTTTTTGTTTGAAAAAACACTTCTCTTTTAAATATTTCTTGTTTCAAAATTATAGGGGAAAATATTCACATTTCTTTGTTGACCAAATTAATTTTTAAAACATCTGAATTAAAATTAAACATAGTCTTATTTTTTTTATTATTTTTTTTATAGAAAACATTTTAGTCGCATTTAACACATGTGATTTGATTTCTGTGACGTAATTCAGCAACCATCTTAGATGTTTTACGGAGCAAATGTAAACAATCAGCTTCATTGGCCAAAAAATGCGAAAGGGAAAATAGCTGAACTAAAACTCAAAAAGTATGTCGACCTGGCTTCCCTGTAGATATGTGTCCCTAGAAAGTTTGAATGGTGTAGCTTCAAAAATGTAGGCATGCATAGGGAACAGTCACACACCTCACAGATTGCCTTTTTGTATAAATATATATATATATATATATATATATATTTCTGCATATAAGGTAAACCTTAGAAGAGATGCTGTCTAAAACATGCAGCAAATTTTCATGAATTTTATTCTATACCTGTTGTAAAAGATGACTGCTTATTGATTATACAAAGATAGGTACCTCCAATAAAATGCTGAATAAAACAGTATGAAAAAAAATTCCCAAACTTAAACTTTTTCCATCAAAATATTTGTTGTTATTATTAAGAGGAAAGATCTAAGTATTTTGTAATTATTTTTTATAATTAATTCTTTCTTCTAACACGTTAGAAATTTTGGTTAAAATCTTGTTTTTTATTTTCGTTAGCAGGGAGCCAAATTGTTACGAAAGTTTACAATAAAAAACAAAATATTGCATAACTCAGTTTTTTTTTTCTAGTGACAAACATCAAATAAAATTTCATGCTATAAATAAGTAATACTTGCATAAAACAAATTAATTTAACATTAAATTTGCTAATTTTTAAAAAATAATGTGTCACAGATGTATATTTTATTTTTGCAAAATTTTAAAAACCAAGAATTAACTTTTGCTTACAAATATGTCAATCACTTAAAAATGACCAAAAACATGTTTAAAATCTGAAAATTTTAGATTCCAATTAATATAATTTCTTTTTGAAATACACCAGAGTATTTACTTACTGGAAATACTAAATTTAATTATTTAGTTTTCAATTAAAACTAAAATAAAAGTTTCAAGAAAACTTATTTTTAAAAATTCAATTTAAAAGTTAGTTATCAAAAATGAGTGGAAGTACCCATATAAAGATTTTATTGTAAGAGTTGTTACCCTTAGAAATTCAAAAGAACAAAACTCATTCTGTTTTTTCTGCACAGCCCCTAAAAAGGGAACCATTCCTTTGTTTACATTTCATCCCATGATGTCTTGTAATAATGATTCTTCGTCTTCTTTTCGTATACCTAAACAGTTGCAAACAGCCTGGTGTATTCCTGACCACTTACTTATACTCCATCAACAATCACAAAATATCACTAATAATAGTATGATGATCATACTTTCAATGTGTGTGTTGTGGTGCAGTAGATATCGGCTCAGAATGACAGTAGAACATTGGCTTTCTATTGTTATGAAGTAATAAACTGATACCCCTAGAATTAGTACAATTTAATATATTCAGAAACAAATACAATGATATCTTCTTTTGGGACTAAAGTGGGCAATCTGATTTCTGTTTTTATGATCCTCCACTAATTTATATAATAATATAATCCATCTCTTCTCCCTCCAGCTGCGGGTTAAATAGCAGGACATATAGGGTTCTATAGCTTTAGTTGGAAACCAGTCTACCACCAAAAGTAATGGTAATCTACTGTGGGAAAACTTCCCTCCCAGTCAGTCATATCTCTTTTGAAACATGATCACCCAAGCGAATTAATGAATTTGGTTACTGCAGGCTCTCAGATATCTAAATAAATAAACAGCAAATTCTGTCTCTCCCTGTGTCCAAAATCCCTCTAACTCTGGCAATAGTTTCTCCATACAGGCTTATTATTATGCCTTTTTGGAATCATACTGCCTCTGCAAATGAAAATTTACCATTCATCTGATGTTTGAATATTCAGTGTTAGAATTTATGTCTGGATGAGGCTGGAACAGCTAAAAATTAAAATTTAAAAATAACTGAAAAAAATTAATGATTTTAAGCTTTTAATTCATATCAAGTTTAAATTAACACAAAAATTTTATAAAACTTTTTTTAATTTATTTATTTTAACTTTTGGAGTTTGAGTTTTGTTTATAGGCATCGTTATTTAATGCTAAAAACATGGCATTTTACGGGTTTTTTTTTTTTTTTTTTTCAAATGTTTGATTATAGTCAGTCAGGGGGCATATGTGATACACAATTTGGCCGATCATATCTCAAAAGAGACATGACTGACTGGGCAGAAGATTATCCCGCAGTAGGTTGCCTTTGCTTTCTGTGGTAGACTGGTTGACGACCAAGGCTATAGAACCCAATCTGTCTGGTTATTTGACTCATAGCTAAAAGAGGAAGAGATGAATTATATTATTAAGTAGTAATTAATGGGAGATCAGTTTAGTACTTCATAACAATATAAAACTGATCTCCCACTTTATGCCCAGTAGAAGCCTTACTCCTGTTTTCAACTATTATATTCAGTCAGTTAAGTGTCGTATGTGCTACACGCTTTGGGCGATCATGTCTCAAAAGACATGACTGACTTGGCAGAAGATTATCATGCAGTAGGTTGCCATTGTCTTTTGCAGTAGACTGGTTGCCAGCCAAGGCTATAGAAGTCAATCCATCCTGTTATTTAATCCATAACTGGAGGGAAGAGATGGATTAATACCTTTCCCAAGGGTATTTGTGGTAAGTGAATGCAAGGACTTCAACTGGAATTCGAACTCGGTACTCCGATCTCTCGCTTCGAGACTATATCCACTGCACCACAAGTGAGGTTAATTTATTGAGATTTTTATGAAACATATTTTAAAATCTTTTTAGAAAACTGAAGATATCTTCTAGTTTTGTATTAAAAAAAAAATGTATAATGGCAATAATTTTTTTCTTTCAAAAAATGTGTTATGATAATCTTTTCCTTCAAAAATGTATACTTTTCTATAAAAGTCTTTTTTTTTATGTATATATTTCTATAAAAATTTATTTTTATACTTTCATAGTATTTTAACCCCAGTTTGGGGGTTAACTATTTACCCATAGCTAGGAATTTAACAGGTGCTACCACTCTGGGTCAGGGTGGACCTGGAAACAACAGCAATTAAGTTGTTGCTCCATACTCCTCACAACCTCCTAATCAGAGGCCTTGCTTTGCTGCCAGATGCAGTTTACTGTCATACTCAGGAACTTCTTTGAACTGAGAATATTGATTTTATTTTTTCAAAATGCCAAGGAATCAACATTAAAGTGAAAGGCTTCATGACATGAAATTCCACAGTTCATTTGAAGAACTCCATTTTCGGTTTGAAATGAAATTTCAGATCAGGTTTCTCACCCAAATCAGTGTTAAATGATATTTTCAAGCCCCATGGAGTGAATTGAAGAATTCAGTTATTTATTCAATAATTGTTGGTTTTCTAAGCTGGACCAGAGATAACTCTAGTTTTAGGATGGCGGCCTGATTAGCCTTACGTAAGACCTAGTTAAATTTTTAAGCTAGTATTTAAATGAAGAATGATGAATACAGCAATACCTTTTTCTAGATTTTTTTTTTTCTAGGAAAGAAAAATTTATCAAAATGTTTAATACAACTGTTGGCCAGGTAAAGAAACATTCTGGTTTTCCCTGGAATTTTTTAATCTGAATTTTAACCGACTTATAAGAATGCTTATACTTTATAAGAATGCTTATAAGAATGCTTTCTCATTGTTTGAGATTTTTTTTTTTAATCGTATCACCCCGAGCAAGGCGGTAACGCCACTGATGTGCAGGGGGCTATGTAATAGTGAGAAGATTGGAAAAGATAAAGCCGGAAACCACATCCTAAACAGGGAACAAGGGATGAGACTCTTAACCTGTTCAATAGACATGGGTGGAGTGTGAACCGGGCAATTGGAAATGCTTGCTCCTGTTACATTCTACCAATGTCAAACTCCTTAAAGTGGGTGGGACATTTTGAATAAATGTGTACTTCTTCTAATGACTGCAAAAGATTATCCGAATGTTTGATCTTTCCCTGATGTGAAAGTATAAATAGACTAAAACAAATGTGAGGCAAAGTAAGCAAGGTGGAAATAAGAAAAAAAATATGTATGTGTGTGTGTGTGTGTGTATGTATGTATGTATGTATGTATGTATGTATGCATGCATATATATATATATATATATATATATATATATATATTTAAACTGATATCATTTGAGTTGTAAATAACTAAGTAGTCTAGGTCAGTGATTTTTAACACTGTGCCATGGCACACGTGACCCACAAAATATTATGGGATCTACATACAGATATGGTTCTTGCTCGTGAAATTAAGCAAAGTTAAGCCTGGTCAGTACTTAGATGGGTGACCACTTGGGAATACCAGGTGCTGTGAGTGTGTAGTGACAGATTTGCCTTGTGGTGCTGTGGATATCGGCTCAGAAAGAGAAATCGGTGAACCAAATTCAAATTCCAGTTGAATACCCTGCATTCACTTAAGCACTGGTACCCTTGAGAAAGGTATTAATCCATCCCTTCCCTCCAATTATGGGTTAAATAACAAGGGTAAGACTTGGGGACTCTGTCCTTAAAAATAAATCCCAATGAATCTTGATACTTGATAAAGAAAAAAGTATTACTAGACAAAACTTATATAAAAACAACAATAAATTGTTGAAAGAAAAAGGTATTACCAGCAATAAAGTTTAGTTGGCAATAAATGACCCGCCGAGGTTGATTTGCCATTAAAACAAAACAACCAACCAACCAACCAACCAACATACGGATATGATGAATAAATTGTTGCCATTTTGTGTTTTAATTTTGTACCTGCACTTTTTGTTTTCGATTTTGTTGACTGCACAGCATTTAGTAGGGTCAGTTGGGCACCATCTGTAAGAAAAAAGAAACCTGATGCAATTCAATCTGCTAGAAATTTGTAAATGACTACTGCTTGGCATTTGCACTTGAAACTCCAATAGGAACATTTCAGAGTGTTTGGGTGTCAAGCTGAGCTTAGGTCTAGGACTAAAAAAAGGTATATCATACCAGCTTTATCTCATTCGGCAGACAGGCCTTAATATGCAAACTGTTGGACTTAGAAAACCAGACAAGATGAACATAATGTCACCTCCTCACTGAAAAAAAAAATTGTTTGCTTAAGTATAAAATTTTCCAAGTTTGCTTTCCTCATTATTTGCCCTAAAAATTTCAATTATCTTTCCCTGCTGTTAAGAGGGTTCATTTTGTTTTTTTTCTTTCAAATTTTGTTGTTGTTTTCCTATTCAGTCTAGAGCATTCTCAGCATTCTCCTGTAGAACCATATTTCTGTTGTTTCAGATCTCTTAACATTAGTCCTTAAGGTCTAAACAAGCTATTACTTGTTAGGGTATCATTCACCCCAAAGGCTCTAATACGAACATTTCAGAGTGTTTGGGTGTCAATCTGAGCATAGGACTGTGACTAAAAAAGCAATATTACACCAGCTTTTTCTCAGTTGAGAGAAAGCTGTTGAAGTGCAAACCATTGGACTTTATGTAAAAAACCAGACAAGATGAACTTAATGGAGCCACTGAAAAATTACTTCACATTCACTTGCTATTTGTCTTTAAGGACTGAACATGCTATCATTTGTCAGGTGTCATTCACAAGCCATTTTGACACTCAAAACTATAATTGGAGGAATCTGGGTTTTCAGACTTATGAACTTTCTGATAAGGGGTGATAAGGTCAAGGAGGTTACCTGTCTCAAACAACAGCTAGAAGTAAAGCTTACTCCTTTTTTTTTTTTTTTTTTTTTTTTTAATAATAATCATTTCACCCCAAGCTAGGCAGTTTTACTGTCACTGTTGTGCAGGGGGATACATATGGGGAAAGTGATGAGAAAGAGGGTTTAGTTATAGGGGATGTCAGGAGGAGGGATGAGAATACCAGTGTAATGGGGGTGGAGTGAATGGAGAAAAGAGCTTGAGAGAAAGGATGCCAGTTAGTGAGATAGATGACTATTGACCTTACATTTAAATTCCTGGAGATTGTAGCTGTCGACAAGCAAATATACCAAGGGAATTCCACAGGTGGGAAGTTTGAGAAAAGAAGCTATTAGAGTGGTTAAATTTTATCAGTTTCACTGTAAAAAGGTGGGACCTAGTTGCTAATCTAGCAGCTTGTGTAAAGTTGTACATGGGACACCAGTGAGCTAAGTTCATTGAAGCAGAAACCATGAAAGTATTTGTAGATGACACACAAAGAAGCTACATAGCACTGTTAAGTGACTGTATCCGAGCTGCCAAGTTGGGATCTATCACATTACAGGACACCCAGGTGGATAGCAGGAGTACCCAACCAGATATGGCAGCAGTATTCAATGCACGGGCAGATGATAGATTTATATATGTACAGGATTGTTTCAGACGGGAAAAAACTCCCTGACCCAACACAGAACCGACTTTCTTAGCAGCGGATTTCGTTATGGATTCTATATAGTCATTCCACTTGAGGTCTGTTGTGAGAGTTAACCAGAGGAGGTGCAGTGTTTTGCTTTCAGGGTGACTAGCCTGATCCATGCTGATGGCGGATATGAGCGATTGTCTGTGATGGTTAATAGATAGCAGCTTCGTTTTTGTTTTTTTAAGCATTAAAATTCATGACCCATTTTTTGCCCTAGTCTACCACGAATTGGAGGTCCTTTTCAAGCTTGGTAGCGGGGCTTGCTTTGTCAGCCTCAACAGACAATGTAGATATATTTTCAAACCTTCTGACCTGCTCACCCCTTGACTTATCTATTTATACGTGATACTTTGGCCATCAGAAAAACAAACAGATCTTGATATGTGAAGTCACAAGTTTATTTGCCTGAAGATTTGACTTTAGACTCAAAATACATGTAGTGTTACAAATACCATTATGGACACTTGATATATTATACAAAAAGCAAGTAATATAAATAATAATAGCAACAATAAATCTATACTTTAAACAAAACATTCACAGCTTCTCGCATTTTTATATATATATATATATATATAAAAACTGATATAAAACAGCTGAAGATGCCAAAAATGTTGAATACAAGGTTGCATAATCAACTGACTTCTAAATGAAAATAATTAAAAGCTCTACATTATATATGCATTGGGCACTTTTTAATACAACTGTATACTGGTTTAATTTAACTCTGATCAACAACTGGCTAATAATAATTATATATATATATATATATATATATATATTTTAATCGTATCACCCTGAGCAAGGCGGTAACGCCACTGATGTGCAAGGGGCTACGTAAGAGTGAAAAGATTGGAAAAGAGAAAGCTGGAAACCACATCCTAAACCGGAAACAAGGTATGAGACTCTTAACCTGTTCAATAGACATGGGTAGACTTTGTTGCTCTACTTTCATATTGAGCGCTTCAGTGTTAGGGTTTTCGTCTTGGGTTTTTTTTTTCTTTCCTACAAGTATGTGACTTTTTGTTCGTTTTTACTTCCCCTTGTTTTCCCTCCGAGTTCGTCCTCAGTAGATTATTCAAGACGATCTAAATTATAGTATAACTATTATTAATATTAGCAGAATTCTTTCTGTTACTATTAATATTGTTATAATTACTATAGTTATATATGAGCCTCTTCACCTGTTCAATAGACGAGGGTGGAATGTGAACTATCGCCCGGTTCACACTCCACCTTTGTCTATTGAACAGGTGAAGAGGCTCATCCCTCGTTCCCTGTTTAGGCTGTGGTTTCCGGCTTTCTCTTTTCCAATCTTTTCACTCTTATGTAGCCCCCTGTACATCAGTGGCATTACCACCTTGCTCGGGGTGATATGATTAAAATATATACACACACACACACACACACACACACAACAATTGGAAGTGTCTACAACAAATGCAACTCCATCCCTGCAAAAACCTAATTACGATGGAGCAGCAATGCTTATTGGGGTGAGTCTGTGGCTCTATACTTCTACATACACAACATGATCTCGTCTGCACCTATGTGTAAACGTACATAGATATACGTGGTTTCCTGTTTGGCTGCTTATAAATTAATTACTTTTAGCCCATGTCTGTTTTCTCATAGGCTCGACTTTAAATTAGCTCTTTATTTTTATTTTTCTCTAGACTTTGTTCATCAATCTTTTATTTATACTTAATTTGATTGATTCCAAATGGAGAGTAGTATGAACAGGTGTGCTACAAAAGAAACCAGCTTAAATCTTGACTAAATTAAAATCTCATTTGTCATCCGTAGCCTTTCTTTATCTTTTTTTCTTGCGTGTACATACGTTCAAAAGCTGACGATATATATTGGAGATTCAATCTTTATTTTTTTTTCCCCTTTTCTTTTGTTTATACAATATGCATTCATACATTTTACGCTTTAATTATTTACTTACATACAAGTTAAAAAGATCAAATATAGATCTGAAGCCGACAAGATGAATGGCAAATAGAAAATGCATATCATTTTAACATGTTTCACTTTTATCAAAGCTTCGTCAGAGATTGAGAGAAAACTGATAGAAAGACCAAAACTCTGGTATTTTCAATTTTTTCGTCTTTTTGTTTTGGGTGTCGGGTTGCAGTTCTCGTTGTTCTGTAATGTATCACATGCTTTAAAAATATAGATAATTATATATATATATATATATATATATATATAATTCTACATGTATGTAAGTTGGTGAAGATTCTTGTACATCTAAGCAGACATCAAATGGTAATGTGCATTCGGGATTGTGTATGTCCGTCTAGTGAGAGTTCTAATGTCTTCACCTTTGTGAGGTGAGCCATCACTGCAAGATATATCTATATCTATAAAAGTGATGAGAATGGATGTTGTGCAAGTATTTGTTTGTTTGATAGATTCGACTTAGCGTCTGCATTTTACGGTCTAGCTCGATGGGAGTTGCGCTCAGATGTAGCTCAAAATTTTAGAACGCTAACAACACCTTGAAATTTTTCAGAAAGCCAATTTTTTTTTTTTTTTTTTTTTTTTAAATCGTATCACCCCAAGTAAGGTGATAACGCCACTGATGTGCAGGGGGCTACGTAAGAGTGAAAAGATTGGAAAAGAGAAAGCCGGAAACCACATCCTAAACAGGGAACAAGGGATGAGCCTCTTAAGGGCAGAAAAATATATATTACCACCACACAAAGTCAGGGATCAGTTTATGTATTGGTTATAATATAGAATTGATCACCCCACTTTATATTATCTATGTATGTTGCCTCTTCCCCCACCCCCACCCGAATCCAATAGAAACATTCTACATTGTTATCTATATCTATAAAAGTGAGGAGGGTGGAGGTTGTGTAAGTATTTGCTATGTAAATTCATCATATGTTTTTTATTCTTATTATTCCTTAAACTACCCGAGTGAAACCAGGCTAAACTGCTATATATATTCATGCAGAAATGATCATTCAGTCTCAATTTTGAATTATATATATATATATATATATATATATATATATATATATATGAGAGAGAGATAGAAATAGTAGACAAGCTCAGCACATATTTAGATTGTCAAATTATATCCTAATTTTTAATTGTGTGCATTGTGGTGCAGTGGATATTGACTTGGAACAAGAAATCAGGTAGCTGAGTTCGAATTCCAGTTGAGTTCATTGCGTTCATTTACATGCAAATACCCTTGGGAAAGTTATTAATCTGTCTCTTCCCTCCAGTTATGGATTAAATAACAGGACTTATTGGGTTCTAAATCTTGGCTGGCAACCAGTCTACTGCAGAAAGTAATGGCAACCTACTGCGGGATACATCTTCTGCCCAGTCAGTCATGTCTCTTTCAAGACATGATCGCCCAAGCGTGTATCACGTATGGCACATAACTGACTGACTGATTATAATAGTTAAAAAAGAAAATGATTGTTCTCTTATGGGCATAAATTGGGGGATCAGTTTTATATTGTTATGAAGTAATAAACTGATCCCTCACTAATTATTACTTAATAATATAATACATCTCTTCTTCCTTCAGCTATGAGTCAAATAACGGGACAGATTGTGTTCTATAGCCTTGGCTGGCAACCAGTCTACCACAGAAAGCAATGGCAACTTACTGCTGGATAACCTTCTGCTCAGTCAGTCATGTCTCTTTTGAGACATGATCGCCCAAAGCATGTATCACGTATGGCACTTAACTGACTGGTTGAAATTTCACTCCCAACAGCCATAACTATACTCCTTACACTTTCTTCCTTCTCAATTTTTTTTTTACAGTAATGATCACCCAATACAAAGCCCAAGAGCCACTCAAGGTAGTGTTACTATGTGGTGTTAGCAATAAGTGAAATTATTGGGACTATGCAGGAAAGTTAACTTTAAACATGTAATGGTTAAGATTTAATTAGTGATAACAATTTTATAATTCAGGTGGAGATGCTGGAAGTATAGATTGGAAGTAGACATTAAAAGGAACCGGAAACCCAATCCTTAACAAGAAACAACAGATGCAGCTAACTGAGGGGAGGGGCGTAAACTTTACCCTAGGCAAACCTATTTACTCCTATTGAGTGGGAAGAAAAAACTAATTAATGAACAAAATTTCAAAAATTATTCGAAGAAGTTGGAAGCCTCGTTATAAACAACAGGAAGCACAATCCGAAACAGGAGACAAGATAAAACTGCTCCTGTTCAACATATCCCCTCCAGGATGTTTTCAATCATGGTTCTGGTCCTGGGCATGACGGTAACCCGCATCGAGCAGCAAGGCCTCTGATTATGAGTTGTTTTTTGTTTTGTTTTGTTTTGTTTTTTTAATCGTATCACCCCGAGCAAGGCGGAGACGCCACTGAAGCGCAGGGGGCTACGTAGGAGGGAAAAGATTGGAAAAGAGAAAAACCGGAAACCACATCCTAAACAGGGAACAAGGGATGAGCCTCTTCACCTGTTCAATAGACGTGGGTGGAGTGTTGTGAGGAGCATGGAACCACCTCTTAATTGCTGTTATTCTCAGGTCCACCTTGACCTGGAGTGGTAGCGCCAGTTAAGGTCCCTATGGCAAATGGTTAACCCCCAAACTGGGGTCAAAACACTATGAAAGTATAAAAATAGATTTTTATAAAAATATATACATAAAAATCAACTCTGAACGACAAATCGGGGAGCCGAGTTTGAATTCCAGTTGAATTCCTCGCTATCACTTACGCACAAATACCCCTGGGAAAGGTATTAATCCGTCTCTTCCCTTCAGTTATGAGTTAAATAAAAGGACAGATTGGGTTCTATAGCCTTGGCTGGCAACCAGTCTATTACAAAAAGGAATGGCAACCTACTGCAGGATAATCTTCTGCCCAGTCAGTCATGTCTCTTTCGAGACATGATCACCCAAAGTGTGTATCATGTTGGCACTTAACTGACTGATACATAAAAATAGACTTTTATAGAAAAATTTACATTTTTGAAAGAAAAAATTCTTACCGTAACACATTTTTGAAGGAAAAAAAAATTATCAGCAAAACATTTTTAAATACAAAACTAGAAGACATTTTCAATTTTCTAAAATGAAAAGGTTTTTGTTTTTATTCTTTATTAAAATCTGACTAAATCGACCTTCTCACTATAACCGAACATTTAAAAAAATACCTTAAACTTCTTTTTTTTTTGCATTAAAATAACACAGTTTAATATGCCATTAAACAAAACTCAAACAATTATGGTTCTCCAGTTTCCTTAATAAATTTGGTCTTTTTATTATCTCACCTAAACTCTTTTTCTGCTATCTATTTTTTTTTTTTAAAATCATATCACCCCAAGCAAGGCGATAACGCTACTGATGTGCAGGGGGCTACGTAAGGGTAAAAAGAATGGAAAAGAGAAAGCCGGAAACCACATCCTAAACAGGGAACAAGAGATGAGCCTCTTCACCTGTTCAAAAGATGTGGGTGGAGTGTGAACCGGGCGGTAGTTTAGTCTATCTGCTCCAATGAAAAAAAAAAAAACGTTGTTGAATTGCTAAGTTTTAACTTAGTTAAAGTCCAGGCAATGAAATTTCTAAGAAAACAAAATCAATCCTTCAATTAAGCATGAAAAGTTTTAAAATCAAGCAAAAATTAGACAAAACGAACAAAAAAAAAAAAAGATAATGAAGCTTGCTAAGTAGTTTGTGCTGTTTTTTTCTGTCTTTGTCTTCCTTGAGTATAAAATTTTTCCAAGCCCTCTTTCCTAGTTACTTACCTTAAAACTTTCAACTATCTCTTCCTGATGTTAAGAGGGTTCTTTTCATTTTCTTTCAAATTTTGTCATTGCTTGCATGTTCAATCTACAGCAGGGGTCAACAACCTTTTGGAGAGTGAGGGCCAAATAGCTAGGGTTCCAGTGTCATGAAGGAGAACTATATTATTAAACATGTGAATACAATTTTGAAATGATTTTTGATAATTTTTGACTTGGAAAACGTGTTTTGATTTTTTTTTTCTTGTTTTTATTTTTCTTGTTTTTATTTACAAAAAATGGAACTCTACCAGGAAGCGAAAAATTTTGGAGTCACAGAAAGAATTTCACCTTTTCTCAATCCCATAAAAAACAGGTTTCTCATCTAAAGCATGAAAAAAAATATCTGACGGGAATATTGTTTAAAAAAAAAAAGAAATTACATCTTAAAAATAAATGTTTCATAAATCAGTATTGAAAAAAAATTCATTAAAATCGGTTGGAAACGTTATTTTATATTCATTTAAAAGTGCCCGCTTACGAAAGCAATTTCACACAAAAAGTGAAAGTGAGGCCATGCGCTAATTTTGGCGATCCTTACAAATAAAAAATAAAAGTAAAACACATTCTCCAGGTAAAAAGAAATAAATTTTAGAATCTCGACGCAATATATTCAGACTATCAACTGTCACTTTGGTTTGGTTTACCTATATTTATATCGTGTCCAGAGTAAGGTAGCAGGCCGGACACAATTCACTCGAGGGCTGGATGTGGCTCGCCGGCCAGGGGTTGCCGACTGCTGGTTTAAAGTATTCTCGACATTCTCCTGTAGAACCATATTTCTGTTGCTTCAGGTCTCTTCATCTGTGAAGAAATTGTTCAGCATTTAATTTCCTATAGGAAACTGGGTTGAGTGTATAACATATGGTATCTTATGTAGCAGTTTTTTTTTTCTTTTTTTCTTCATTTCACCCCGAGCAAGGTGGAAACGCCACTGATGTGCAGGGGGTTACATAAATGTAAACAGATTAATTAGAAAAGAGTGAGGAGTACAAACTAGTTAGAAAGGAACAATAGAAAGCTGAGAAAGCAGGTGCGATGACAGATACATAGGTGGAGAGAAAGGGAAGGTTATACGGGGGTGGGGAGAGAGCTAGAGTCCAGTGGTTACTAGATGAGTATTGACTTTGCATTTAAATTTCTGGAGGTTGTAGCCGTCAGGAAAGCAAGAAAACGGGAGCGAGTTCCACAGGCGGGAAGTGCGAGAGAAGAAGCTGCAGGAGTAGAATTGTCGTCTTATACTCTGTTTAGCTTTTGAAAGGTAACCCAATGTGCCTTTAGATTTTTTTTTTTTTTTTTTCACTCATATCACCCCAAGCAAGGCGGTACTGCCACTGATGTTCAGGGGGCTACATAAGAGAGTTAAAGTTTTAGACAGGAAAAGAGTGAAGACCAAAGTGAATCAGCTACAGGAAGCGGAAGGGCAAGAGAAAGAAGGATGTGAACGCAGGAATGAAGCTAGAAAGTAAAAGAACAAAATACACTGGGTGATGTGGAAAGGGCTGGAGCCAAGTGGATAGGAAAGATTCAACACTACAGGAGTCGATTCGAATACCCCAGATGTTAGTAAAGGAAATATTAAGCAGATGTGCGTTGTGGTGCAGTGGATATAAACTCGGAACGAGAAATCGTGGAGCCGAGTTCGAATTCCAGTTGAACATTATGCAGTCACTTACGCACAAATACTCTTGGGGAAAGGTATTAATCTGTCTCTTCCCTCCAGTTATGGGTTAAATAATAGGACAGATTGGAATCTATAGCCTTGGTCGGCAACCAGTATACCACAGAAAGCAATGCAACCTACTGCAAGATAATCTTCTGCCCAGTCAGTCATGTCTCTTTCGAGACATGATCGCCCAAAGAGGTTTAGGTGATTTTACTTTGTCTGGTTTAGCTTTCTTTGCCGAGATATGGTTCTTCATGTTTAATGTTGGTGAAGAGAAGCCTTGAGTAGAGGAGGCAGTCATTAGCTGCGACATGCACTGAAAAGGAACTGGTGCGGGCTGCAGCAAAGTGTGGCCTCGGGGTTGCCCACCGAAAACACCAGCAGGGACACCTATCCATGCGTCACATGGCACTGCAAGAACCCCGATATTATGCAACTGTTGATCAGAACAGTCACTCTTGACACTACGCAAGAGTTAGGGCTCCTAACTACCAGTCGAAAGCAGCAACCAGGAAACTACCAACCCGGTACCCTTACAATGTAGAGATGTTGCCACCAACCACGCACATCTCGGGAAAATCGCAGAAGCACCAATACTGAGGTCTGAGGAGAGGAAGAGAGCCGGAAACCACTTCCTGAACAGGGAACAAAGGATGAGCTTCTATACCTGTTCAATAGATGTGGGAGGAGTGTGAACTGGGCGATCACATTTTCAAAATAATTACAACCATTTATAATACTTTTAATCCTGGAACACTAACCGTCAATTAATGTTACACCACTACTAACCATCATTATATCATACCCAATTTTGAAAATATCAACAACAAAAAAATGCTAAATGTAAATTAAATTTGAAATATTTTCCATGGAAGAACTTCAAAATTTGTACTTCAATTAACATTAATAGGAACTGAAAAACATTCAGGTTAAAAAAAAATCAGATACTGAAAATTTAATTAAAATGGCGGCATTTGCACTGGGTACTATATGCTCATGTGGTTAATGTTCTCAGGTTAAAAAAAAAATCGTATTCTATTTATACATAAACTGTAATGCATTTTTTTTCTTTCTTTCAGGTGAGTTTCCTTGGCAGCAATTCCTTCCTTACGAAACTGCCTACATGTAAGTGAAAAAATCATTTCTATAAATTCCGTCTTGATGAAAATTAACAAAGATTTAAAAACAATTGATCTCAAATTCTGTGTGTGGTGAGGTTTGACATACTTTCAACACATAGTGCATAAATGATAACGATACGGACTTGGATTGGTTTGACCATTAACACAGAATTATACATACTAATAAAGAGCAGAAAGGTCCTTGATTCAACTCACTTACCAATGATCATACCTTCCTATCGTCAGTCTTGACAGACAAAACTCAATCATTTATAACCACTATAAAGTCACCTCTAATACATCAAAGCAGGTGGCTTGCAGTTTGAACAGTATTGGTAATTAATTTATTGGTAATTAATTTATTGGTAATTAATTTACTATTGTTTACTGTAACATTTTATTGTTATTAACCAGAACCATTTTTAATAAATTTCTAGACTGTTGTTTAATTCAGTGTAACAGTGACCTACCTCAGCGACATAAAAGGACTAGTCATGTGTATATTTTGCAAGGGAGTGTAGAGATGTCAAATCGACGGGCTTCGAACAGATGGTGAATTGGACAGTACTTTGTGCCCATAAAGGTGTTGGTGTCACTTGTCGCCATTTTATTGATTGGTTCTGGGTGCTCATTGGCTGTGTGGTAGCCAGGTTGAGTGTATAAAATATGGTGTGCTCATTTAAGAGGTGTGGTTTGTTCGTGTTGGTGAGCAGTATATCGGAAATAAAGACGAGCAGTGAGAATTTGTAAATGAGTTATTACACAACCCGGGTTTCTACCATGTGGAGTCTTCAGGCAAGTTGCAATAACTGATTTTACTGTTGTGTTTTATTTTTTACGTGCAATTTTTAAGATTAGATTTAATCTATGGTTGTATGAACCTAATAGGTATTTTATGGTATGATTACTCTTAGTAATAATTTCTGTTCTTTCATTCAATAATTCATTTTTGTTTGGGAATAACATAATCGGTAACTCTTCTTGGCACAGTTTACATATTTTGTCACCGTTATAAGGCTTGGATGTTTTCACTATACTCTACATTATGTCTGGGTCTTTTTTATATTTTGATTTCAACTCCACATGCAGCTAACCAATTTTGTATAAATTTTTAAGTTTTCTGTTTTAAATGTAGACCTGTGATTGAACCACCTGGTTTTAAAAGTATCTTCGGTTGATCCCAAATATGTTTTGTTTCGACCATTTAAGTCATTGTAAATGACTTTTATATATATGGTTATAAAAGTAGGTATACAGTAAAAATCAGAATTTGATAAACAAGAAATAATGATGTAGATATAAAGTGGGGGATCAATATTATATTGCAATCAACATATAAACTGATGTTTATCACAGAATTTTCTGTAAATTTATATTCCAGAGAATGAATAAAGACAGAAGGAATCTTTTACGGTTGTCCTATGTTGATGGCACAACGCGAAGTTTCATGCATTATGCAATCATCAGGTGCATATTACAAACTGACTGTTTAATAGATTTGAATTTTTTGTGGATTCCGGGTGAGAAACCACACAAAATAATAACAAAACAGATATGGAGATAGAAAATGTAAGTTATATTGAACAAGATATATAAACAGGAAACACGGGTTAGTCAATTCAGGAATACTATTAGTAGAAATCGATATATGCAGTCATGCCATGAAATAGCCTCATTACCCAGACATACTATGTCCAAACAACTCCAACTAACTCACCAACTAAGCAACTCTACAACTGCTATTGTATAGGCAGGATTATATGTACACATCAGGCGAGTCCATTCTTGTATACAGAAAGGGGCAATCCTACAACAGAATTTAAGTTTGTACAATGTTCATGGGAGTTAAATCTTATAAAATTACTGCTTTTTAATAACAAATAAGTTTAAATATATTAAGACTACATGTAGATAAAAAATTAAAATTTTTGAAGTAAATTAAAATCTTAAAATTAAAAAATATTAAAATAAGATTTTAAATGCAAGGAGATGAAATTAAAGGGGGGTTAAAGGGAGATAACTGATAAACATTTGGAAAAAAGCATGACTCGTTGAACAAGAACAAGCTACCCCTGTGAACGAAATAAAGGGTTAAGTTTGAAATTCCAGTCATCTGAAGAAAGTAGGAATGTTCAACGGTTTAAATGTTGCGAATATGACAACAAAGATGTGGAAAATAGTTCAACCAACATTTTTGTGTGTATAATATATATATATATATATATATATATATATGAGATAATATTTACATTATTCAGACTATTGTTCTCATCTTTATTGCCATTTGTACAACGACCATTAGCATCAAAAAATTGCAATATGAACTCTGGTAAAAAAGGGTTACTGGACATTAGGTTTATAAGTCCCAAAAATTCAGTTGTTCTTGTCCTTAAGGACACATGGCCCAGTGGATATAGACATTGGTTAGTTCCTGACTTAACTCTTAGAGTTGTGAGTTCACTACTAGGCTACAGCAGTGGTGAACAAGTAACTTGCAGGGTTAGAGGAAGATAACTCAAGCCTTCCAATTGAGGCTTTGCACAAGGAATGGAGTTCATATACCCCAGTGATTGTAATAAAGGGTTCGGTTCAAAATTCCTATCACCTGAAGAAGGCCGGAGCATACAACGGTCGAAACGTCGTACAAATAGCAACAAAGATGTAGTGTTGTAATATCTTGGATATTAATAAATAATATAAGTAAATAATTCCATAGCCCACATTAATCTTGTTTTGTAAAAAATATTTGGGTCAGATTTAATTTTGTTTTTTTTTTCTTTGTTAGAAGAATAAATGGAGACTGAAATCGGATATTTTTCTGATGGATGTTAAATTACTCAGTACCCCCCCCCCCTTATAAATGCAAATACTGTAATTTCTCTCTCGTGATCCTAACAATGTCGGGTTTTCAATAATACAGCTTTTCCATCTACTTCCTTTCCAACTCCGCTTTTACTTTGACTGCCCCCACCTTCTCCCCCCTCCTGCCCGGCTAGCCTCCCGGCTTGTTCTCCTGACCCCCTCACCACTGTGCTCTACTCTTGTTGTCCTACACTTGATTTTACCCCCCTTCCGGTTTATTTACCTCCTTTCAAAGCCCCCACCACTTGTTTTCATTTCTCTTTTTGCCCCCTCAAGGCTCTTCGTACCCCCAGGATCGTTCGTTCTTTCGCCCCCCCCCCCTCAACCACCGAATCCTTTTGTCAGCGTCCGTCTTTTATTATCCTGTTACTCCATCATTCTCCAAACTTAAAAAGACTTAACTGTTTTTTTTTGTTTTGTTTTTTCACATTTTTCATTTGTTTTATTCGTATTATTTTTTTTTTTTTCGTTTACTCTTTATTTAAAATTATTTATTTCTATTTTTCTAATCGGTCTTGCCATTCTTTTAATTTATCTGCTCTTAGTCAGTAAATTTTTCAGACTGTAAGGCTTCATCCCTACCCTTCATGGGAAGGATGCCAAAGGAAGACGGCAAGGAACCTCACCCCCCCCCCCGCCACAAGTCTCAGTTGACGTAAATCCCAGCCTTAAGCCCTGAATAAAGGAGAAAGAGTCTGCAATATGATAATTAACAATTCTTTTCACATTTTTTTTAATACCTTAATAAAAAGAGGGGAAAAAAGCTGTGTTTTATGAAAGAGCAAAAAAGCAGAGACAATCAGGAAAGCATTTCATTTCCTACAACAGTTTGTCTATCATCGGAAGAAGATAAACGACCATATTGGAATTAAGGGCATTCCAAGATTCGTTCAATAATTGTAAGCTCAAAGATTAATTCATTTTGTTCTTTTTCACAACTTCTCAACCCTTTTGTGGGTGGGTGTGTAATGTGTGTGTGTGTGTGGGTGGGTGTGCAATGTGTGTGTGTGGGTGGGTGTGCAATGTGTGTGTGTGGGTGGGTGGGTGTGCAATGTGTGTGTGTGTGTGGGTGGGTGTGCAATGTGTGTGTGTGGGTGGGTGTGCAATGTATGTGTGTGGGTGGGTGTGCAATGTGTGTGTGTGGGTGGGTGTGCAATGTGTGTGTGTGGGTGGGTGTGCAATGTGTGTGTGTGGGTGGGTGTGCAATATATGTGTGTGTGTAATTGTTGTGGGTGGGGTGCAATATATGCGTGTGTGTAATTGTTGTGGGTGGGGTGCAATATATGCGTGTGTGTAATTGTTGTGGGTGGGGTGCAATATATGCGTGTGTGTAATTGTTGTGGGTGGGGTGCAATATATGCGTGTGTGTAATTGTTGTGGGTGGGGTGCAATATATGCGTGTGTGTAATTGTTGTGGGTGGGGTGCAATATATGCGTGTGTGTAATTGTTGTGGGTGGGGTGCAATATATATATATATATATGTGTGTGTGTGTGTGTGTGTGTATGTAATAATTGTGGGTGTGTGTAATAATAGTGGGTGGGTGTGCAATATATATGTGTGGGTGGGTGTGCAATATATATGTGTGTGTGGGTGTGCAATATATATGTGTGTGTGTGTGTGTGTAATAATTGTTAGTGGGTGTGCAATATACGTGTGTGTGTGTGCGCAATATATATGTGTATAATAATTGTGGGTGGGTGGGCGACTCAGAACTTTTTAGTAGTAGAAGATGCCAATGAGAGGAGTAGATGGAAATCATTTATTGAAAGTTGGAAAGAAATTTATAAATTCCTTAAACTCGGTTATATAAAAAAAAAAATTGTTAAAAAATTTCATTAAAAAAATCTATTTTCTTTTGTTTTGAGTAAATGCGATTTGATGTTTTGTGTGACATTGTAAACAACATTGCGTTTGTTTTTGTTTCAAAATTACAAGGGAAAATATTCACATTTTTTTGTTGACCAAATGAATTTTTAAAACGTCGGAATAAAAATTACATAAAGGCTCATTTTTTTTTTTTTTAATAAAAAATATTTTAATCGCGTTTGACCTGTGTGATTTGATTTTTGTGACGTAATTTAGCAGCCATCTTAGATATTTTACGGAGCAAATGTAAGCAATCGGCTCCATTGGCCAAAAGTGCGAAAGGGAAAATTGCTGAACTTAAATTAAAAAAGTATGTGTCGAACTGGCTTCCCTGTAGATATGTGTCCCAAGAAAGTTAAAAAATGTAGGCGTGCATAGGGAACAGTCATACACACTCGCAAATTGCTTTAGTTATATATATATATATATATATATATATATATATACTGTTAAATATAAAAGACAATGAATGTCTATTATGTTTAATCATGAGCCGTTCTAAACGTCGTACTTTGGCTTTAATTTCAGTTGAAACAGAAATTCTCCAATTCTTCTAGCGGAGTTTTATGTCACACAAAATAAAATCGTCGGTGATGGTGGATGTTACTGTATTACCGTCTTAATAACCTCTCTGAAGATGGCTCGTGTGAGCCGAAAGCTTAGAACCAAATTAATAAAATATTATCCAAATGTTGGAGAATTTTTGTCTTTATTTTCAATTGAAATTAAAGTCAAAATACAACGTTTAGAACGGCTCATGATTAAACATAAGACATTCATTGTCTCTTATATTTAACAGTATATGTTTAGAACATTATTTGCTGCCTCGATACACTATATATATATATATATATATATATATATATATATATATATATAATATTGTGGGTGGATGTGCAATATATGTGTGCATATTGTGTAATGTGCGTTGGCATTTTCTCTTTATTGCTGGGTATTCTTAAGTACCTAATAGACGGGGAGGATTTTGTTTTATCGTTTTTTTAGGAAATCGCCCTCCCTCCCTCATTAAGGTACCCATTATTTTATTAATTTTCTTCTTTTTATAACCACTTCATTTCCTTCAAAAACGTGATTGTAATCTGCTTGTAATGTCTCCTTGTTTTTTGTCTCCACCATGAAATGCAATTTAAACGCAAGGCGATTTTTACTTTCAATACTAATCCATCATAAATATAATCGTGTAACCTTTCCATAATTAACGACTTTGTGCTTGAAATCATAAATGAGAATGTCGCTGCCTTATTGTCAAAAACAACCATGGAAGTACTTAACTATGTGAATTTGAACGTATATAAACATAAAATGTTTATTTGGCTGTAATGAGTTGATTTGACTCTATGATTATTGTTTTGCGTTTTCTGTCTCTGAAATCTAAACTTATTGATAAATGGAACTTTGTGTGTGTGTTCGTTACCTATAGACTCCGAAACGGCTGAACCGATTTTCTTGGAAATTTACACGGTTGTACTATAAGCGTCTGCGAGTGTTCTTAACTAGGTTTTGTGTCGAGGCACCCCCGATAAATATCGATAATCAAAAAAAAAAACGAAGGAATGGTCCGATTTAAATCAAATTTGATACCCTCTTAGACAAAGACATAAGAAACGATATTCAGAAGTTTCAAGGTTGCAGTTCTTACAATAGTGCAAAAAATAGATTATATATATATATATATAATTGTCCTATATACTATTTTTATCGAGCACTCTTTATAAAAGTAAATGCATGAACAAAAGATTAAAAAACCTACGAGTTCAACAACTTAGTTACTATATATATATATATATATATATATATATATATATATAAAAGGCAAGATGTTTGTGTGTGTCTGTTTATCAGCCTGTATGTCTGTATTTTTTTCAGCCCTTTTATTTTAGTTTTTGCTTCGGGTTTGGCTCTAAGTAGGTATAATTGTAGTTCTTAGTCTCAGCCATGATACCATTTACTCAGAGGACTTATTTAGCCTTCAAAATTCAGTTTACGACGAAAAAACTTATTTGATATCGATACCAGGAAATCAAAATTTGACTGACATCCATTTTTTTTTTTTTTTTTTTTTTTTTTTTCAGTCTACGGTTTCGCTTTAACTGGAAACAACTCTTGCTTTTTAGTGTTTCGTGCCAACGTCCCTGGAGTCTGAGCTCCAGGACCATGGATTAGTTTTAAAGCTTTCATTACACCCGAGCAACGCCGGGCTATACTGCTAGGGTTTGTATATTTCGAATTATTGTTCATGCAATAATGTCTAACATAGTGGAAGAAGTTAAAACTTGTGACGGAAGGAATTTGAGAACTTTTAAAATAAATTCTACTCAAACAGCTTTTCTTCTCGCGCTTCCCGCCTGTGGAACTCCCTTCCACAAGTCTGCTTTCCCGACAGCTACAATCTCCAGGTGTTTAAATGTAGGGTCGATAGATACCTCTTATCACACTAACTTCCAGTTATTCTCAGAACACTCTCATCTACCCAACCCTCATTCTCGGTATCCTTACCCGCCTATCACCCAGCCTCTGACATTTCCTATATTTAATCATCCTTTCTCCACTGTATGTAGCCGCCTGCGCAGTAGTGGCAGTGACATGCCTTGCTCGGGGTGAAATGCTTATAAAAAAAAATTAAAAAAAACTAATTTAGTACACATATATTTTATTTTAGGATGTGCGTTGTGGTGCAGTGGGTATTGTCACGGAGTGCAAAATTGGAGAGCCAAGTTCAAATTTCAGTTCAGTTCGTTGCGTTCACTTACGCACAAATACCCTTTGGGAAAGGTATTAATCCGTCACTTCTTTCTCCATAAATAGCAAGAGATTGGGTTCTATAGCTTTGGTTGGCAACCAGTCTACAACAGAAAGTAATGGCAACCTACATGAAAATCTTCTGCCCAATCAGTCATGCCGCTTTCGAGACATGATCGCCCAAAGCCTGTATCAAGTATGGCACTTAACTGATTGATTAATACAAGTCATATTTAGTCAAGCTTCGTAAATAAATATCTTTGCGATTGATGCTAAAAAAATCACTAGCCACATTAGATGTTGACAGCATAAATGTGTTGAATTAACTCTCGGAGGACATATTAAAGGCAAGTGTGACAGCGGAAAGCAGCCAATAACACTTACGTCCTTGTGCAAATTAATTGAAACAACTGCTTTAGTTTCCTTTCTTTTACAATACGGACAGTTTTAGACCCACTGTAGTGACAGGGTGTAATCAATTTCTTTTTTTTTTCCTCGGATTTTTTTTTTTTTAATCATAACGCCACTGATGCGCAGGGGGCTACGTGAGGGTAAAAAGAATGGAAAAGAGAGAGCCGGAAACCACATCCTAAACAGGAAACAAGGGATGGGCCTCTTCACCTGTTCAATAGATGTGGGTGGAGTGTGAACCGAGATCAATTGCCGTGCTGTGCAGTAATATGAATCTGTTTTCAGGGTGCATAACATTTGTTCGACCTTGAAAAATATTGCAGCAGATTTTTATCACACCCAGATACTCTTGTCGTGACTGTCGATTAGTTGTTTTACAGCCATTGTCTGCGATGGATGCTACTCCAAAGAAGCGTACGAAAATGACAATGCTGCACAAACACAATGGTAAGCCTTACATTGAGATCGCAAATATTGTTGGTGTCAGCCTTTCAACTGTCAATTGTGTCATCTATGTGAAAAATTAAACTGGATTCGTCAGTCTAAAACATAAAGGAAAATGCAGTGAGAAGAGAAAAACAATGCCTAGAGACAACGTATACGTGATCAGAGAAAGTGTGAAAGATCCTAGGAAGACATTTGATTTGTTTCAATTAATTTCTACAAGGGTATAAGTTAAATGGTTGGTAGAAAAAGGGTTAGGAGAGTTAGCAAAAAGACATGCATCGCTCAGATCTTTATAGATAGGAAGTTGTGGAGAGCCACATTCCGTCAGCATCTTGAAGAGACACGGCACGTAGTATTAGTAGAAAATGGATAAATGCAAAGCTTGTAGTACTGTCTATTTTGTATATACGTAAAAGCTCCGATATCCACGTGGAAATCGAAATCAGAATGGCATGTGTGAGTAAAACTGTTATCGCCAGATAATCAGGGGCATTGTCAAGATATTGAACGGTAAACAATACAAAACATAATAGAAAACACATTTGTCTATATTTTTCAAATGAGGTATCGTTATTATTCACATTATTTTACATTGTTCGGAATGTTATCTTCATCTTTGTTGCCATATTTACGACGTTTCGGCCACTGTACACTCTGACCTTCTTCATGTGATTGGAATTTTGAACCCGAGCGCTTTATTTCGTTTACTGGGGTAGATTGTTCTCGTTCCAGGGGTCATGCCGTTCAGTTATCTCCCTTTAATTTAATTCTACTTTCCGTGTTGCTATCTTGAACCGGCTGTAAATCTGGATGCCATGAGGCATCCGCTCCTTTGGTAGAATGATATAAGATGTCAATAAGTGGGCGTATTTTACGGGGGGAGCAACGGTTGCGTAAAGTTAGCCGATCGCTTTCGTCCACACGCACACGATATTGCCGGTTACCTATTGTCTCCGCGATTCTCCTTGTTTTTGTCCACCGACGAAGGTCAGGGCCATTCAGATTCTGGATTGAACAGATCATCAATTTGTAATTTTCTAAGTGGGTGACAATGTACATGTAGAAGTGCTCATTCCGCATGTGCTCTTTAACCATTGCTGCCTTTCTCAGTTCACTAATTTCTCTTCACTGCTATTTGTCTCTTAAGATAGGGATCGTGTGAACAGCTGATGGCGTCAATTTAAGGATGAAGGTAATGTCCAATAAATTTTCTGCGATGAACTTAAAATGCTCACGTATTCATCGTTTCAGTAGGTATCTGTTAGTCTTCGTCAGAATCATGGAGTGCTGGGATGCATCACTAGAATGAGTTTTCTGTATAGGCTTATAAACAGGGATGTGCGTTGTAGTGCAGTGGATATCGACTTGGAACGAGAAATCGGGGAGCCGAGTTCGAATTCCAGTTGAATTCTTTGCATTCACTTACGCACAAATACTTTTGGAAAAGGTATTAATCCCTCTCTTTCCTCCAGTTATAGGTTAAATAACATGACAAATTGGGTTCTATAGGCTTGGTTGGCGACCAGTCTACCGCAGAAAGCAATGGCAACCTACTGCGGTATAATCTTCTGCCTAGTCAGTCATGTCTCTTTCGAGACATGATCGCCCAAAGCGTGTACTAGGTATGGCACTTGACTGACTGATTTATAAACAGGGAAGTTTTCCTTTTTGTGCTGTTCAACCAGTTGAGTCGTGATATCCGGGCTTGGAAATCATTTATCAACAGAGTTAGGTCCTTCAGAGCAGATTTTGAACCCAGACGTGTTCTTTGGCACATACAATACCTGTCATGTCTGCCTCCAACCAGCTCTTACATGCATAAACCTTGTCACCCACTCGAGAATTGCACTTTTTAGATGAAGCTGGTTGTCTGTGATTCAACTTATTCGATGACTACTAGTAATCTCTGCACCTGAGTAGTTTTAATTTCTCTGGTTCACTTGAATAAGTTTTGAGCCCCTATATCAGAGAACACAAGGATGCGATGACTTCATGTGCCGTGTCCCTTCACGACGTAGGCGATCATGGACTTCCACTTGGCTCTGTCACTTGTCGCTCTCAATAATTTTTCTCTTGGTACCATACTAAGCCCCGCTCCATCAACCATTTGCTCATACCTAACAAGTACGTCTACCTGCTTTCCCCTGTTCCTTCTTCCATTTATCCGACCTGTGAGTATCAAGTTCTCCAGGCTTTCCTTCCTCAGTACGTGTCCCAGGAACCTCGTTTGTCTCTTCCTGATATTTATTATCAGTTTTCTTCTCGTTTGCATCCTTTCCAAGACCTCATCGTTGCACACGTGCTCTGTCCATGGTATCCTCAGCATTCTTCTGTAAAACCACATTTCTCAAGCCTCTCCTTCATCTTTGAGATCGTCTCGCATTCACTTTCATACAGAAGGACAGATATCACGTAGCAATCCAGCACTCTTTTCTTTGTTTCTAATGAGATTTTCCTGTCTATCAGCACACGTGCCAAGTCCATGGTATCCTCAGCATCCTTCTGTAAAACCACATTTCTGCTGCCTCAAGCCTCTCGTTCATCTTTGATGAGATCGTCTCTGTTAAAACACTTCCCAAGTATTTGAATTTTTTTATTTGTTGGCATATGGGTCTCCTCTTTTTGCTGATGACTACCGTGCCTAATTCTGGGTGTGGCTTGATGCATAATAGTCTCTTCTGTTGTCAGTGATGGCGGTTGATCTGTGACACCTTCAAATCGTTCTCCATTTCACGCAAGATAAGGCACAGCACCGGGCAGTATCAAACCAGGTTTACGGCTTGATCTGCCAGCATAATTAAATACCACCCACCCACGTCAGTCAGTTAAGTGCCATACGTGATACACGCTTGGGCGATCATGTCTCGAAAGAGACATGACTGACTGGGCAGAAGATTATCCCGCAGTAGGTTGCCATTGCTTTCTGCGGTAGACTGGTTGCCGACCAAGGCTATAGAACCCAACCTGTCCTGCTATTTAACCCATAACTGAAAGGAAGAGACGGATTAATACCTTTCCCAATGGTATTTGCGCGTAAGTGAATACAATGGATTCAGCTGGAATTCGAACTCGGCTTCTCGTTCTGAGCCGATATCCACTGTACCACAACGCACATCTGCCCAGTCAGTCATGTCTCTTTCGAGACATGATCGCCCAAGCGTGTATCACGTATGGCACTTAACTGACTTCCAGCATAGTGAAAAGTGCGACCTCTCCGACCAGTGTTTGAAAAATTGAATGAACCACGCCGTTACACTCTTTGTTGATCGTGGTTCCGAATTCGGTAAATTTGTTTTGTTCCCCGAAGGCCTTTACCCCTTCAAATCTTTCTAAAACATCCCTATTTCCGTGCAAATGTATATGCTGAACTGAAATCGCTAATTGTTTATTGAAGAAACTTACTTTTTTTCATGTTATCGAGCAAAAAAACATGGAACTTCTTGTCGCTGTTTATCTCACCTCCTAACCATGGTTCAAAAAAGTTATTCACTGCAGACTGATTTCACGCGTAGTTTTTCGATTATTCGGTCTTTTTACTTCCTTTTTTCAATTACTACGCGAAAATGTGTTCCGAAACCTAACAAATAGCGGAGGAATTGCTGAAAGTGAGTAAATCGGCCGAAATAAGTATCCTACGCCTGAAGTCATTCAGCCGTGAATCAGATATGAGAACAGTGGTAAGGGTGATATATATATATATATATATATATATATATATATATCCGATTTATTTCTGGTCGATATCATGGAAAAAAAGGTAGGTTTCTTCAATAAACAATTATCGATTTGAGTTCAGCATATATATTTGCACGGAATTAAGGATGTTTTAGAAAGTTTTGACGGGGTAAAGGCCTTTGGGGAACAAAACAAAAATTTACCCCAAATTCAAGTGTCTTAGTAGATTTTTGGCATATTCTTTTTACGTGACACCTAATCCAGCAACTAAAACATCCAGTTTAGCTGCTGAGCAATCTTTCCTGCTAACTGACCCACCCGAGTTGACTTTTCTATTCGGCAAAGAAGCGGGTACATTAGATCTTCGGGGTTGTCGAAGTGAACGGCACTCATGGTCAGATATCTGATGGTAGGACGAGGTTGATGGGCTAACATAATTTAGTAACAGTGTAGCTGACTTGCCAGTCGTTTTCAAGCTGACGAGTCTGAACTTTTGGTTGAGTGTGGTGAGGTTGGCAGCCTCGGATAAAACTCGACTCTTGTGCTCCTTGTTGGCGAGTCCCGCAACGATCTACCCAGCTATCATGTCGCACGAGTAGTTGACTCACTGGCCGCTGCTTTCCGTGTTGAGACAACTGTGAACGAGCAAAATTTGCCTTGAGCCCGTAGCCTTGCTATTAAATGAGTGATTGAGTCATTTTCCCTCTGACGTATGGAATGAAAGGTCCGCCGGTAAATTTTCTTGTGCGAGCCCTTTACTGCAATGAATCGTAGCTGAATTTAAGGTTTCAGCTCATATAAGGCTGAAAAGGAGTCTGTGGATTTCAGGTGAGCGTGTCATTTTCGATTCTTCGGCTATTTCTGCTGGGTTGGTAAGTTTACACATCTTTATACCTCATCCAAGTGTCAAGAAATAATGCCCAGTCGTTATCACTTGCATTGGGTTCACTGACAAGACTTTTGTGTGTGTTTGTGTCTCATCAGAGCTTTCATATCTCCGAAGTGAGATAGTTTTTTTTTTTTTTTTTGTAGCTCTCTCATTTGTTGCATGAGTTAAGCAATCAAATTAAGGGTATCTGTTCGGGGTAGATGCCAAGTTTAATTTTCTTAAGATAGTTCCGATCCTGGGTATGCAGCAGTAAGGATTGGATGGTATTGAGGAGCATGAAACCACCTCTTAATTGGTGTTGTTCCCAGATCCACCATAACCCGGAGTAACAACACCTGTTAGGGCCCCAGCTATGGGTAAATAGTTAACCTCCAAACTGGGATCAAAACACAATGAAAATATAAAAAGACTTTTATAGAAAAATATACATTTTTTGAAAGGGAAAAATTATTACCAGCCATACGTTTTAGAAGGGGGAAAAATTATTACCAGCCATACGTTTTAGAAGGGAAACAATTATTACCAGCAATACATTTTTTTTTTAAGGGAAAACATTTTTACCAGCAATACATTTTGAATACAAAACTGGAAGACCTCTTCAGTTTTCTAAAATAAAAACAACTTCATCAAAATCTGACTAAATCAACCTTCTCACTATAACTGAACATTAAACAAAATACCTTAAAACTCCATCCTTTTTAGCATTAAATAACCCACAGAGGTGTTGATATGCCGTTAATCTAAACTCAAACTCTCCCAAACTTAGTTCTATATATTCACCAGATCTTGTTCACAGTGCCATCTAAAATAACCACAACAATAGTAATTCTCAATTACTTTATTCTGATACCAACGAGATACAATTACAAAAATCCCCTCACTCTGTGGCCATTCTGCTGTTGATATAAAACCGGAGGAGGGCAATTATTTCTTCCGGTGGAAGTTTTTCTATTATCTCACATTTCTACTGTGCACTACAGCAGGCAAAAGAATTGGATGAAAGCTGTGAATATCCTACCTAACAAGCTTGTGTATAGATTTTCTACGCTTAGCTTAGACGTTGATGTAGCACAAGACAGACAGTATGGAGCACTCTGTGAGGATCAAATTCACTTTTCAGCTGTAATGGATTTAGCGAAAACACTTGCTTGCCATGACACCACGTTGAGGTGACTTAACAAACTTGTTTAAATGTTTGACAGAAAAGATTATACTTACTAAGAGCAACAAGTAACCGGAAGTTGTGGAGAGCTGTGATCGACTACAGTTGTGGTTAAAAGTTTTGCAACACTATGTAAAAGTATAGTTTCAGATATTTTTGAATACCGAAAGTTAGTGAAACTATGAATAACTAGCAGTATAGCCCGGCGTTGCTCGGGTGTAATGAAAGCTTTAAAACTAATTCATGGTCCTGGAGCTCAGACTCTTTGGACGTTGGCACGAAACACTAAAAAGCGATAGTTGTTTCCAGTTAAAGCGAAACCGCGGACTGAAAGAAAGATGAATGGTTGTAAGTCAAATTTTGATTTCCTGGTATCGATATCAAATAAGTTTTTTACGTCGTAAACTGAATTTTGAAGGCTAAATAAGTCCTCTGAGTAAATGGTATCATGGCTGAGACTAAGAATATTTTATCTGGGGAGTAGAAAAAAGAAGAGTGTAGAGGTTGGACCATGTTTTCTTTTTGAACCGAATATTCGGCAGACAGTGAAGTGAAAAGCGAAGCGGAGAAAGGAGATTGGGCAGTAATTCATTTTTTTCAACCACACGATTCACTCTGTACATCTAATTGTGATCCAAATGGAAAAAGTTCATTGTTCCGAATCCAAACGATATGCAATCGTTGCTTGACACAAAGCCGGTCTTAGCTGACGTCAGATTGCCAAACAGGAGCAGTTTCATGCATCAACAGTCACAAGAGTAGTTCAAAAGTGCAATAAAACTGGAAAAATCGAAGCTGAAGTTCAAAGTGGTTGTCCAAAAGTGTCTACAGAGTGAGATGACCAACGACTAGTGCGACTTAGTTTGTCTGATCAACAGGCCAGTAGTCAACATCCAAAATTTATGGTCCATCCTGGAACCACATGTGCAGGAAGCTGCTCTAACAACAAGAATTGAACTTGAAGCTGCCCTACAAAGATGTCGGACTTCTATTAGATCTAACCGTTTAAAATCACTAATTGACTATGCCAAAGTGAATAAAACTTGTTCTTAAAAATAGAGGAAGGCACATAAAGTATTGAATTTAACATACATCATAATAAATTTTTTTTTTTTTACTTTGAAATAGTTTAAATTATTGTTTTAAAATGCTAAAGCAAAAATAGTTGTGATTTGTTATCGATAACTCAGAATTTTATGGTGTTGCAAAAACTTTTGGCCAGAGCTGTAAATCCTGAAGGGATGTGAAAGAAAAACACGTGAATTCAAAATTACATGAAGCCCTGGCAAGGCACATACAATTTAGCCGCTAAATACATTATGGGATTCACAATGACACCGATTCCAACTACACTCAGTGCAATAAAAAATATTAGACGTTATAGTTTTATCGGCCTTAATTATTATCAAGAACGGGGACTTTTCAATAGGGTAGAAAGATTTTGAGGATTACATAATGGATTTCTTCTCTTTCGTTTTTCCCTAATTTGCATCTCCCACCCCCCACCCCTCTTCCTTTACACCTTCCCACTTTTTTCACCCTCTGCACGTTTGTTTTTGACTGGCCCTCTGCTCCTTACTCTGCTCCTTCTCCCCCTCTGCTCCTTCTCCCCCTCTGCTCCTTCTCCCCCTCTGCTCCCTTCTTTCTCTTTCGCCCTCTCCCACTACTACTATTACGTTCTCTTTCTCTCATTAGAAATCCCATTACTTCTTTCTCTCTCAGCCTTTACCCACCAAGCATCTCCCCCCCCCCAACCTCATGCCTGTTTGCCATCCTGCAAAACCAAAAAATAGCCTAACTTAAATATCCACTAAAATATCCACTAAAATTGAAGCTTTTAATGAGATTTAACTTTCTAAATGCATTCGTGTTGGATGAGGCCAAAAAAAAAAATATTTGTTCAAAATCTCGTTGTATTTTCCTGTTTTTCTTTTATTTTCCAATTAAATTTTTAAACTTACTTTATGGGTTAATTGCCTGCCTCAAATGGTTTTCCGACATTTCATAAATGTACCAGAAATCAATTTAATTTGACTTGCTGCGTAGTTTTACATACATCCACTAAAAAAAAAATCGATAGTTACTGACGAAGAATGCCAAGATGTCAAAATCTGACAGTCTTCCTAAAATTTTTCCGTTTTAAAGAGATCAAAGAAGTCGATGGAGTGAATAGTTTCTTCACAAATGTGTATTGGTCTTTATGCTGTAATTCTGTTTGTGGGTCCTGGGTATGACGGTAAATTGCATCTGGCAGCAAAGTCTCTGATTAGGAGGTTGTGAGGAGCATGGAACCACCTCTTAATTGCTGTTGTACCTGATCCGGGGTGATAGCACCTGTTAGGGTCCCAGCTATGGGTAAATAGTTAACCCCCAAACTGGGGTCAAAACGTTATGAAAGTGTAAAAATAGACTTTTGTAAAAATATATACATAAAACTAGACCTTTATAGAAAAATATACATTTTTTAAGAAAAAATATTACCAACAATACATTTTTGAAGAAAAATAAAATTACTAGCAATACCCTTTCGAATACAAAACTAGAAGACGTCTTCTGTTTTCTAAAATTAAAAAAAATAAATTTTTCATCAAAATTTGACTAAATCAACCTTCTCACTATAACCAAACACAAAAACAACAACCTTAAAACCCTACCTTTTTGGCATTAAATAAGCCACAGAGGTTGATATGCTGTTAAACAAAACTCAAACTCTCTTTGTTTAACAGACTTATAGGGAAGAGTGTACTGAAAAATTCTCAGCTTTAACAACCCAATATGCAAAATCAGAATTTCAGAGATCAAAAATGGATTTTTTAAGGGTAATAGAAACTCAAGGGTGTGTGTTGTGGTTCGGAACTACAAATCGGGGTGCCGAGTTCGAATTCCAGTTGAATTCCTTGCATTCACTAATGTACAAATTTAGGAAAGGTATTAATTCATCTCTTCCCTTCAGCTAGGGGTTAAATAATAGAACAGATTGGGTTCTATAGCTTTGGCTGGCAACCAGTCTACCGCAGAAAGCAATGGCAACCTACTGTGGGATAATCTTCTGCTCAATCAGTCATGTCTCTTTCGAGACATGATTGCCCAAAGCATGTATCACGTATGGCACTTAACTGACTGGATAGAAACACAAGAAATTGCCATGGTTATATGTGTAACTTTTGGTGAGTAAGTGGAACATGCTCCTGTGGGAATGCTTCCTCAAATGCTACCATCTTAACCTCTTACCCGTCCTACATATATACAAAATCCTGTCTTCTGACTTCCTCTTCTTGAATAAATTTTACACACCCCAATTCTTTAACTCTATCTTGAGTGGCTCTTAAACCTTGTAATAGAACTTCAGTTTTTAAAATATTATTTACCTGGCTCTCAATCAGCATTTCTCAACCTGTGAACCTGGGCATGCTAATTTTAAAAAGAAAGCGAATGGAAGATAGAAGTCTTTAACGAACGTTTAAGTGAAATTAAAAAAGCTATCAATTTCAAATCCTTATTTGTACTTCCAAGGGGGTGCTTTCCCAAGCACAACAATCTTAACTGCTTCAAATCTATAGTTAAGTTTTTTTCCAACCTAACCTTATAAGCTGTATTCCTTAGTATTTGTCTACATTTCTGAGATGAGGTAGTATTTACAGTATTTGGACTACTGCCTTCATATTTGTTGCCATTTGTACGACATTTCGGCCATTATACACTTCGGCCTTCTTCAGGTGCTAGGAATTTTGAACCGAACCCTTTATTACAATCACTGGAGTATGTCATTATCATCCCTTGCGTAGTAATACCTCTTTTGGAAATCATGAGTTTTCTCCCTCTAACCCTACAAGTTACTTGTTCCCCACTGCTGTAGCCTGGTACTGAACTCACAACTCTTTGGGTCAAGTCACAGGAACTAACCAACGTCTATATCCACTGGGCCATATGTCCTTAAGGGACGAGAATGATATATCCCAGTGATTGTACGAAAGGGTTCAGTTCGAAATTCTTACCACCTTAAGAAGACCAGAGGGTACAACGGCCAAAACATCGTACAAATGGTAACAAAGATGAGGACTACAGTCCGAATGATGCAAATACTGCTGTACTTCTTAGTCTTACCACACATGCAACAACCATCTGTAAAATTTACCTTGAGTGGCTCCCGAGCCTTATATATGGTGAACATTAATATAAGTGTTGTAGACCCAGAATATGTCCGGAAGAAAACTCAAACTTGGGAATTAGTGAAACATGTTGTGGTACAGTGGATATCGGCTCGGAACGAGAAATCGGGGAACCTAGTTCAAATTCCAGATGGATTCATTGTATTCACTTACGCGCAAATACCCTTGGGAAAGATATTAATCCGTCTCTTCCTTCCAGTTATGGGTTAAATAACAAGACAGATTGGGTTCTATAGCCTTGGCTGGCAACCATTCTACCGCAGAAAGCAATGGTAACCTACTGCAGGATAATCTTCTGCTCAGTCAGTCTCTTTCGAGACATGATCGCCCAAGCGTGTTTCACATATGGCGCTTAATTGACTGATATATTAAATGGAAAACAAATAGAAGAGTGTTACAGGTCAGTCTGACTGCCAAGTATTAGACCGGGTTGACTCAACCCAACTCAACTCCACCCCGAGAGGCATATTCTCCCGGTATTCATATTAATAGGAAGAGTTCATTATAGTCCAAAAGGGTAGGTCTGGAAGAAAATTTGAACTTGGGAATTAGTGAAACATATATATTTAATGAGAGAACAAATACAAACAGTGTTACACGTGAGTCGGACTGCCCAGTATTAGACTGGGGTGACTCAACTCAACCCCGGGAGGCATATCCAAGTTTATTGTATCCTAAAAAGGGGAAGCCCCATAACAATAAGAAAGTAAAATTGGAGGAGAAAACATAACAAATATTATATTGAACATTTTAGATCAAAATTCAGGTAATGAGTCGGGCTAGGGACTTATTGATGCACCCTTGTAATTAAGCTAGCAATTAGTTCTGTCAAGCTAATTATTTCAAATTAGCTACAAATTATGTTCTGATGTTATTAGACGAAAAGAAACCCGGAATGCATTCGCACGATTGTATGATTTAAGGTGTGTTATCTTTTTATACTGACAAAAGAGCCGTAATTAGATTTTGTTTACATGCCATTTGATGATGCATTTCACTCCACCCAAATTCCATGACCTTATATCATCTATGTGCCGTCTCCCTTCAGAACGTGGACGATCAATGTTCTTCACAACTTTCTATCTTTTGTCATTCTTAGACACGTCTATTGAACAGGTTAAGAGGCTCATCCCTTGTTCCCGGTTTAGGATGTGGTTTCCGGCTTTCTCTTTTCCAAACTTCTCACTTTGGTTTCTAGTTTGTTTGTTTTTCAGTTGGAATAGATAGATCTATCTATCGCCCGGTTCACACTCCACCCACGTCTATTGAACAGGTTAAGAGGCTCGTCCCATGTTCCCTGTTTAGGATGTGGTTTCCGGCTTTCTCTTTTCCAATCTTTTCACTATTACGTAGCCCCCTGCACATCAGTGGCGTTACCGCCTTGCTCGGGGTGATACGATTAGAAAAAAACTGCTGTGGCAGACATAAGATAGAACCTGGGACGAGTGTAGGGTTTGATACATTCACACCCACAGACACATGGTCATTCAGCGTTCACGTGATAACCCTAGTTTTTCCCGCGCTAACGGCATGCCGATATAAGCCGGGAGCGTCACGTGTTACGGCAGTTAGGGTTCCGTCCCGGGCAAGAGCAGACATGTTTATTACCTAACTGACACATACACACGCGCACTAATTGCGGGTAGCAATTAGTGGCGCAAATTTTTATTTCTCACCAACATGCACACACAACGCTAAAAAACTCCAATTGATTAACAGTATGTACATTAACTTTATTCAAACTGAACTTGATTCAATTTAATCTTCTATCGAACATTTACGTTTTTTCTTTCCTTATTTGATTTGCATACTTTCAACTCTATGTAACATTTGTTAATATATTGTTCTGGTTACTTTCGCCTTTTCGTGTTTCCTTATTTCCTATTGCAAGTTACGCCGAATCGACTCGTAAATATAAATTAGTAATGGACACTTCGTCCTCTACACGAGCACAACTGTTTGCGACTTACCTTGTCCCCGCCAAAAAAAAAAGCCCGTATTTGCTTAGCATGTAAAGCTACTGCAGTTAAAATAAAGGAGAAAGAAAAAACACTTATCGATCTGCCGTAATCCGTCCTCGGCCAGATAACGTAAAAGAATAAGGGGGGACTTGCATTGCATTTTTATACAATAAAGATGCAATGCATTATGGGATTGCATGAAGACGCAAAGGATTATGGGTATATGGACAAAAATAAAAGCAACTAATTTTTCCCAGCGCAGCGGTTTTTTTCTTGGAGTAACATTTACAGTTGGCGTCTGAAAAGTCTGTTGGTGCGATTTTGAGACAGAACTCAAGAAGGGACGACTCTAGGTTGGAATACCAGCTGGGAGAGTCACAATTTACTCGCTGGTTGCTGCTTTCAATTTATTTCCCGACGACTGCATAATCTTATGTAGGTCGTCTTGCTTCCTTTCAATATGTGATGTGAGTGTTAGAATTGTCCAGCCCTGTTTACTCATAAAGCAGCTTACAATTCCAACTATTTGTTTCTTTTTCTTTTCTTTATTTCATTTTTAATAGACCCAATGAACATTACTGCCAATTTTGGTTTGATGCTCTGCTATGTATTAAGAATTTTTTAATAAAAATCCAGAGAAAACTCTCCATTGTTAATAGTCCTGACCTGACATCTTGGCTTCAGCCCTTTTCTGATTACCTTAACATAGATTCTCTTTCACTTTTCAATAAATACTTTTATGATAATTGTTCTGGTGAACTTTGCTTTTTGGTGCCTTGGCTTTATGAATTAAAGTGCAGTACTAGATTGGCAAATATGTCTCATCATTTTACACGGTTAATATGTATTAAATTCTCCAAGCTCTTTTTCCTCATTGTGTGTCCCAGAAACTTCAGCTGTTCTTTCCTGATGTTAAATACGTTTCCTTTTTATTTGCATGTGGTGCAGTGGATATCGACCCGGAACTACAAATCCGGGAGCCGAGTTTGAATTCCAGTTGAATTTCTCGCATTCGCTTAATGAGTCGCATAACAAAACTTATCATCCGGATTCCGATGAAGAGAGCATGCTGTAGAACCAGGCCAAATATATGTATACTAAAAAAGTCTTTAAACTAAAATTCACAACGTCTCTTGTTCCGCTACTCACATCAGCATAAACATTGACTTAGTCTTGCAAAGTGCTAAGGGATGAAACGTGTGACAAAAATCTTTTCCACTTTGTGATATATCATCCCCATAAATTGTTCTTGATATTGTGGTGATACCGACCGAACAAATGCGAGAAATTGGATGTTGGCTCTCTCACAACAAAAAGGCAAAGGAATAAAACTCGTCGTGCGCATCCGAGTTTGCGCAGATGTTCCGGTTGAAAAATAAAAAAAAAATCAAATTTCCATTTCGCGAGCCTACGCGAATTTTATTTACCAACCAATGGGAAGCCCGGAATCAAATACAAGCGTGAAATTCAAAACGAGCGTCTGATCCAAAAAGCAGATATAAAAAACCGAGACAAAAAAAAGCATCGTTAGACAAAAGAACCGATAGGATAGTTACCTGCCTCCCCTTGACTTAAGTCGAGCGGCTACTATGCTGGCCTCTTTCCTTCTCTCTGTCTCATAAGTACTTACTGACCTCTTCAAAGACATTCCTCAAAAGTACTTACTGACCTCAGTGGCAACTTCAAAATGAACATCCCCTTACCTACAAGACGCTTCCACACTCCTAAGCCCTTTCTTTTTCAGCATTATATTTTTCATGAACATTCTTTTCTCTTTCAGCTCATTATTATTTGTCATAAACTCTTTAACCTCCGTTGGACTTATATTCAAGTATTGCTTTAATCGCAAAACATAAATTGAAATAGGTATATACAAATGTTATTTTATACTCAAATTGCCTTTCTTGATTTTATAATCATTTTATGAATTACAGTGGGCTATCTTCCCACAAGGCCAAATTCTGTCAACCTGCACGGTATACAATTACTCTTCATTAGAACGGAATTCTACTACAACTAGAAAAGGAATAAATAAGATAAGATACCCGCTATAAGTCAACTTGAACATTGTCCTCTTTCTCTTTCTCCTTATCTATTTCAACAATTACTACTACAAACATTTTGTATGAACTCTACTCTTAACTTCTTAATGTTTCTAATTGTAAATTAACTCCTACAAATTATGTTTGTCTTTCTCTTTAATGAATTTAATATTTTAACATTCAAAATGTATATTCTATTATTCCGCTATTACAGGAGTGTAATCAGTATCCCTTTGACCACAAGGCCAAATTCTGTTAACCTGCAACGGTATACAATTACCCTTCATTAGAACGGAATCCTACTACAACTAGAAAAAGAATAAATAAGATAAGATACCCGCTATAATATCTCATAAATAATTAAATCTTTAAAGGTCAAGGCTGACTGTCATTTTGTTTTGCTGTGTGTAGAAAGAGAATCAATTATTTCTTAGTACAAACTAATTTTCATTTAGTAAAAACTCTTTACTTAATGAAAATTAGTCCGTGCTAATACTAAAAATAAAGAAGGTGCAGTTGTCATTGTTATATTGTCGCATAATTTGTTAATTAAAACATTAACAAGCACAACTTTAACATTGTTGCTGATATGGTAAACTAGCAGGATAGCCTGGCGTTGCTCAGGTGTAATGAAAGTTTTAAAACTAATCCATGGTTCTGGAGCTCAGACTCTTTGGATGTTGGCACGAAAGACTAAAAAGCAGTAGTTGTTTCCAGTTAAAGCGAAACCGTATACCGAAAGAAAAATGAATGGATGTAAGTCAAATTTTGATTTCCTGGCATCGATATAAAATAAGTTTTTTCGTCGTAAACTGCAACCTTGAAACTTCTGAATATCGTTTCTTATGTCTTTGTCTATGAGTGTATCAAATTTGATTAAAATCGGACCACTCCTTCTATAGCCCGATCTTTTACAATTATCGATTTTCGATATTTATCAGGGGTACCTCGACACAAAACCTAGCTAAGAACACCCGCAGACGCTTATAGTACAACTGTGTAAATTTTCAAGAAAATCGGTTCAGCCATTTCGGAGTCTATAGGTAACGGACACACACACAAAGTTCCATTTATAAATAAGTTTAGATTTGTCTCTAAGTTGGTTGTCACCATGTCAAATGTTTGAACAGGAGCGTTATTAATATGAATGCTATTTCCTGCGGATATGTCCCGGCAGTATATAATGTTACAACAGTATGTCACAACCTTTTTGAGCAATGGCACACCTAGGAGCGAATGGAAATATCACAGCACACTTAGCAAATTTTTTAAAGTGTATGCATAAATGTTATGAAATAAAGCTACAGATATTGTTATAACCTTGTTTGGTAGTTGTTGTGACCTAAAAAGGTTACTGGTGTATTGTATCACACGGCTGTATTGTCCTTGGTCTTGGTGTATTACTTCAGTTAATCATGGATTTGTAGCAATATTTATTACTACAAGGTAATATTCTGATATCTTGCAAATAGCAAGATAGTTATTTGCTTATCTTGTGAATAGTACTATATTAAGAGGTTGCTTTTTTCATTTTTTTTTATTTTGTACATATGTATATTATTATTCAAGTGTTAATAAAACAGTGGTCAATGTATGAACAGAGCTGTATTATATATATATATATATATATATATATATATATATATATATAATGTCTGTGTGTTGTTTAATACTTAATATTTGATCCTAATAGGGTTAGACCAGATTTTTTTTTTTTTTAATCATATCACCCCGAGCAAGGCGGTAACGCCACAGGGGGCTACAAGGGGAAAAAGATTAGGAGATTGAGGAGAAGAGCGAACCAGTTAGAAAGGAGCAAGAGAGGGATGGGAATACAGGTGTGATGACAGTTGCAAAGGTGGAGAGAAAGGAAAGGATATACAGGGCGGTGTGGAAAGAACTAGGGTATTGACCTTGCGTTTAAATTCCTGGATATTGTAGCCGTCAGGAAATCAAGAATGTGGAAGAATGTGTAATATCCTCTCTTGGGAGTCTTCCTGAGTCATCTACTTAAGGACTAAATAGTAATATCGGTTGAGATATCATCCACTTGCCCACATGAGCGAATGGCTGAGGTAAATGTGGCACAAGGCCATTGAAGTGGGAACACCAAGCCCTTAAGCTCGGGAAAAAATTCTTGTCTGCTTTTCCTGAGATGACTCTACCCTTCAGCGGAGCCTCATCTTGGTTATTCTTCGCCGAAAGACAGCAAGTTTGACAAAGTGGAAAGACATTATGTCAGTTGAGATATTAACCACCTCACCGCATGGGCTGATGCCCGAGGTAGATGCAGAAAAAGGCTATTTAAATGGGGACACTGAGCCCTTAAACTTGGGCAAAAATTCTTATTTAGTTTTCTCCAGACAAGAGTGAAACCTCATCTGAGTTCCTCTTTGGGCAAAGGCAGAGAGTTCAACAAAGTCGGACAACTTAGTGAGTCAGTTGGTATATTTATCACCTTCCAACTTGGGTGAATACGCAAGGCCAATTAATGGGTAATCCAAGACTTTAGGTTGAGGCAAAAAAGTCAGTCTGACAAAGTACAAACAATCAAGTCGGTTGGTTTACCCAGACTTCTGTCTAGTGCTTAATGTAGTTTATCATGATCACATGATCTCCAGTAGAATATCCCATTCTTATAGTTTTATTTGTTATCTGGCAATCAATGTTCAATCACATGTGTCAGTGTCAACACTTCTTGCTGCATGATAGGGTCCTGGGTATGGCGGTAAACTGCATCCTGCAGCAAGGCCTCTGATTGGGAGGTTGTGAGGAGCATGGAACCACCTCTTAGTTGCTGTTGTTCCCAGGCCCACCCTGACCCAGAGTGGTAGCATCTGTTATGGTCCCAGCGATGGGCAAATAGTTAACCCCAAATTGGGGTCAAAACACTATGAACGACTTTTATAAAAATATATACATAAGATAAACTTTTATAGAAAAATATGCATTTTTGAAGGAAAAAAATATTACCAGCAATACATTTTTGAATACAAAACAAGACATCTTCAGTTTTCTAACAAAAAAATAAATTTTTCATCAAAATCTAACTAAATCAACCTTCTCACTATAATCAAACATTAAAAAATACCTAAAAACCCTACCTTTTTGGTATTCTCAAACCCTATTGTGCATGGTATTTTAAAAAAAAGATACACACACAAAAATGAACGGACTTTATTTCAGTGTTTTTATTCAACTATTTGTGCGGGTTATTTTTGCTTCCATCCCAAGCAAGGTGGAATTACTACTCGGGCAAAGGGAATTACAATGAGAGAAATAAACAAGGTACAAGCGATGTCAAAGAAAGGCTAAGAGAAGGATGCAATTCAAGGAGATAGAAGATGGTAATTGATGTTGCATTTAAACTTTTGGCGATTGTTGCTATTGGGATGTTGAAGAAAAGATAAGAGATAGATGGGAATCAACGACATAGTTTTTTTTGTTTTATCTCTCTCTCTCTCTCATATATATATATATATATATATATATATATATAGAATCATATCACCCCAAGCAAGGCGGTAACGCCACTGATGTGAAGGGGGCTACGTGAGAGTGAAAAGATTTGGAAAAGAGCCGGAAACCACATCCTAAACAGGGAACGAGGGATGAGCCTCTACACCTGTACAATAGACGTGGGTGGAGTGTGAACCGGGCGATAGTTTCGTCTGTCTACTCCAATTGAGAAAAAAAAAGTGAAAAGATTGGAAGTTGGTAATAAAGGAGGTTGTAGACCTCAGGGAACTTTTGGAGGTTGTAGACCTCAGGGAACTAAGCCAATGGAAGGCAGTTCCACAAATAGGAAGTCTAAAAAAAAACTGTCAGAGTAGAAGTTGCAGTTACATTTAACTATTTCAATGGTAATGGGTGGGACTTAGATGCCAATCCAGTTGCACACTTAAATTCATGTTGTCGGGCAACTAGGGAGAAAAGCTTTTCAGAGCAGTTGCCATGAAAATACTCGTTGGAAAGACAGAAGGAAGCCACATCACAAAAATATCTGAAGGCGAGCTGCCAGTTCAGGATCTATTTTATTGCAGATTCTCTTAAATTTTATCAAGAAAAGAAACTGTTAGTGTAGAAGAGGCAATTGCATTTAACTATTTAAAAGGTAAAAGGGTTGGAAATAAATACCAGCAAGTTAGTTAAGTGCCATACGTAATATACGCTTGGGTGATCATGTCTCGAAAGAGACATGACTGACTGGGCATATTTTTCCGCAGTAGGTTACCATTACTTTGTGGTAGAGTGGTTATCAACCAAGGCTATAAAACCCAGTCTGTCTTGCTACTTAACTCTTAGCTGGAGGGAGAAGTGACAGAGTAATATCTTTTCCAGAGTATTTGCACCTAAGTGAATTTTAAAAAAATTTGGATAAATTTTCGTTTTAGGTCCTGAAGGCTTTTATCCCTTCAGATTTTTCCAAAATAGCCTTATTTTTGTGCAAATGTTTTTGCTGAACCCCAATTAACTATTAGATAATAAATAAACCTACCCTTTTTTTATATTAACGACCAGAAAAAAAAATCGAACTTCTCGCTCATTTTGTCCCCATTAACGGCTTACATTCGCTGCTGAATGATTTTAGGCGTAGTAAGAAAAATTTTTGCCTATTTACTTCCTTTACTCTAAATTCTTTGCAGAAATTACTACGCGACATTTTTTGTACTTAATTAACTGTAGTGTAGTTTAATTAACCTTCAAATATATTGCGTGTATTTGTGATTTTTTTTCCTTACTTTATTTCAGAAGAAAGTTGCGGGTACTTAATTTCAGAAGAAAGGTACCTCCAATAAATCACTGCTCATTTTCGATACCTCAATTCAAATTTGATTTTTAAAAATAAAATTGTTTTCTTGAAGCTTTAATTTTAGGTTTAACTGAAAGCCAAGAGATTAAATTTACTAATTACAGTAAGCAAAATACCCTGGTTTAGTTCAAACCGAAATTATATTGATCGGAATTAAAAATTTAACTGCTGAAAAAAAATTTTTTTTAAATATACCGCCATAATTGATTAATCGACACATTATGTAAACAGTAGCCAAATTTCTGTTTTAAAAATCTTGAAAAAAACTAATATGCCCTCCTTAACACGTTAAGTCGATTTTTATAATTGAAACTTACCTTTATCTGATTTCAAACAAGTAGTAATTGCTTACTGCCTGGAAATTTACGATATAAACTTCTCTTCAACTACGGTAACTGTCTTCTGAGTTATCTTAGGGGACAAATGATTTATTGACATCATTAGGTGTCAATGACGCTTGGATGACGACCGAAAGTGACAAAAAATTCATGTAACTTAAAACGTAACATTTGGAAATTTAAATATTTTTGTTGTTTTTTAAGTAACTAAATAGTAAAATTAAAAATTTAACATAATATTTTCAGCAAGTATATAATATTTTATAGAATTTTAGTTTAGATTTATAGCCAGACTATGCGTTTTGAATAAATAAAAATATGCTTTCTGAATAAATAAAAATTTAAATTTCTTTGAAAATAATTTAATAAGAAAGAACTAAATTAAAATAACCGAATTAAGTTATGTTATGTTATTTATTAATATTTTTCTGAAATATTAAATATTTTTATGTTTAAATATTACATATGTTTCTGAAAAATTAAAAAAATTAAATTTCTTTTAGAATAATTTTAATTTAATAAAAAAAAAGAATGAAATTAGAATCAAGGGGAATTCATCTAAACACTTGTTAACTTCTTAAAACAATACGACCTCTACGGAAACTTGTCATGACCCCTATGGAACACAGTACTTAATAAAAATTACCATATTTACACACAAATTTATTGTTTTTATTATTTTAAAAATAAAATTGGTGAACGATTTTTAAACTTCAATTTTCGATAGACAATATAATAATCAATTAAGTAAAAAAGAAATTAAACAACGTTTCTATAAAAGGTTTATAAAATATTTGTAACACTTTTATGAATTATTATAATAAAAAGTAAAAACAATTATTTCAAAATTTTATTAGTAAACGAAAGATTTTTTTTCTTCAGACTATAATGTCCTTATTAATTATTTATTCCAGCAATTAAAAGTTTATCAAATTATATCAGTTTTATTGCATTTTTATCTTACTCTTCGGAGTAGATTTTCGGTCAGGTTGTCGACTTTAAAATAAAAAAATATAGATGATTTATGTGCCCCAATGAGTCCTGCATTTAACTAATAAAAAACTTTTTACAGCTAATTCAAATTTATTAAAATTTCATGGATTTACATAGAGGGAGTTAACAGTTTTAAAAAAATATTTTCAACAAGATATTTTAAAAAAATAATAATTTCAAAAATAATTTCATTCATTTGTAAATGAGTACTAAAAGTTTCATTCAAATTTGACAATTATTTGATTTTTGCGAGAATTTCCAAATTAATGTTTGTCACCGGGAAAAAAAAGTGGGTTGTGTCATATGTTACCCATTGTAAAACAGTCGTAAACTTTTTTTTTTTTTTTTTTTTTTTTTTAGCCGCTAACTCAAATAAAAACATTTTCTAACAAAATTTCGAAAATGTTAGCAGGGATTAAATTTTTTTTTAAAATAATTAAAAATTGCTTTGATCTTTCCTCTTAATGATAATATAAATATTTTGATGCAAAAAGTTTGTTTTATTAAGCTGATGAACTTTTTTGTTCATACTATGTTGTTTCATTAGCGATTAATTGGATTGGAGGTACCTCAATGAAGATAAGTGTAAGTTTTAACCTTCAAATAAAAATACTTATAAATTATAAATAAAAAAAAAACAAAATAAGTAGTAGATTAAAACATTTTTTATACTTCGCATTGAAAATAAAACAATTAAGGAAGTTAAAAGTTAAAAAATGACAATTTTTAAAAAATGCAGCAATTTTAAGAAAGTTGCATGTATTTGCAATGCATGTTTTTTGTTTATTTCTTTTTTGTTTTTTTTTTTTTACGGGGGTACTTAATTTCAGAAGAAAATTGTGTGTACTTAATTTCAGAAGAAATTTAACTTTCAAATATACGAAAATAAGTGATAAGTGTAGTTTCACTTAATTTTCTTCAGACGAAAGTGAAAATAGATTTTTTTTTAAGAAAGTTGACTTTAAGGTTAAAACTACACTTATCACTTATTTTCATATATTTGAAAGTTAAATTTCTTCTGAAATTAAGTACCAAAAAAAAATTCGCGTAGTAATTTCTGCAAAGAATTTACAGTAAAGGAAGTAAATAGGCAAAAATTTTCTTACTACGCCTAAAATCATTCAGCAGCAAATGTAAGCCGTTAATGGGGACAAAATGAGCGAGAAGTTCGATTTTTTTTTTCTGGTCGTTAATATAAAAAAGGTAGGTTTCTTCATTATCTAATTAATTGTTGATTTCAGTTCAGCAGATACATACTTTACACACTCCACCCACGTCTATTGAACAGGTGTAGAGGCTGATCCCTTGTTCCCTGTTTAGGATGTGATTTCCGGCTTTCTCTCTTTTAATCTTTTCACTCTTAAGTAGCCCCCGGCACATCAGTGGCGTTACCGCCTTGCTCGGGGTGATATGATTAAAAAAAAATACATTTGCACGGAAATAAGGCTATTTTGGAAAAATTTGAAGGGATAAAAGCCTTTGGGGACCTAAAACGAAAATTTACAAAAATTTGAATGAAATTTCGACTTGGTTCTTTGATTTCTCATTTTGAGCTAATAATAACCACTGCACCACAATGCACATTTGTAGTAAAGGCTTAAATTCATGTGGTCACGTAAATTATTTAGTTTTTTGGCAATCTCTTCAATGTTTGGTCGAATACGTGATAAGCAGACCCTCATTTCTTCAGTTGAGCATGGTCTTCCTCTGTTATTTAGGGTCGAGGGGGCCTAAAATTGCAATAAGACTGAAAGTTTTTTTTAACTAATGTGGGTCATTCATTTTGTATTGAAATCCAAAAAGTAAATGACAATAGTAATTAATAATTCAATATAACTTTGTAAAAATTTTGAATTAAAGTTTAATAGTTTTATGAAAATAAGATTAATATTCATTTATTCAGAGAAAAGAAAAGTTTAAATTAAAGAAATAAGAATACTTAAAAAAAAAAAAAAGAAATTAATATCAAGACAAGTATTTAAATCGAAGAATATTATTTTAAATACTTTGTTTTGATATCTGATACTCACAGGTCAGATAGAGGGAAAGAGGAACAGGAGAAAGAAGCAGACAAGATATTTGAAAGGCCTGAGCAGGTGGAGTGTAGGCCTTGGTAGAGTGGGTTTCAGTGTGGTAACAGGAGAAAGTTTGCTAAGAGTTATCAGCGATAGGGAGATGTGGAGGGCCATGATTGCCCAAGCCCTGAAGGAACATGGCACGTAGAAGAAGAATCAAAGAATAGGGAAAACAATTATTTTAAAAAAACATTTTATATTTATTTATTCAAATACTAATGATGTATCATTACTACTTTCACACAAAATCTACATATGTGTATTGCTTCCCTTTGTCCATCATTCCCTACTCGGGGATGATTTGTTGTCATCGATGCTTCAGTTTACTACTGCTACCACTTCGTTTTTTTTTTCATTTTCTTTTTTTTCTTTTCTTCTTTTTTCACCTTTTTCTTTTTTTTCACCTTTTTCTTTTTTTTCACCTTTTTCTTTTTCTTTTTCTCCCATTTTCTTTTTCTTTTTCTCCCATTTTCTTTTTCTTTTTCTCCCATTTTCTTTTTCTTTTTCTCCCATTTTCTTTTTCTTTTTCTCCCATTTTCTTTTTCTTTTCTCCCATTTTCTTTTTTTTTTCCTCTCCCATTTTCTTTTTTTTTTCCCATTTTCTTTTTTTCCTCCCCATTTTCTTTTTTTTCTTTCCCCATTTTCTTTTCTTTCTTTTTTTCTCCCATTTTTTTTCTTTTATTTTTTCTCCCGTTTTCTTTTCCTTTTTTTTCTTTTTTTCTCCCATTTTCTTTCTTCTTCTTTTTCTCCCATTTTCTTTTTTTTTCTCTCTCTCTCTCTCTCTCTCTCTCTCTCTCTCTCCCTTTTTTTTCTTTTTTTCTCCCATTTTCTTTTCTTTTTTTCTCCCATTTTCTTTTCTTTTTTTCTCCCATTTTCTTTTCTTTTCTCCCATTTTCTTTTCTTTCTTTTTTTCTCCCATTTTCTTTTTTTTTCTCTCTCTCCCATTTTCTTTTTTTTTCTCTCTCTCCCATTTTCTTTTTTTTTCTCTCTCCCATTTTCTTTTTTTTTCTCTCTCCCATTTTCTTTTTTTTTCTTTTTTTTTTCTCTCTCCCATTTTCTTTTTTTTCTCTCTCCCATTTTCTTTTTTTTCTCTCTCCCATTTTCTTTTTTTTTCTCTCTCCCATTTTCTTTTTTTTTTCTCTCTCCCATTTTCTTTTTTTTTCTCTCTCCCATTTTCTTTTTTTTTCTCTCTCCCATTTTCTTTTTTTCTCTCCCATTTTCTTTTTTTCTCTCCCATTTTCTTTTTTGCTCTCTCATTTTCTTTTTTGCTCTCTCATTTTCTTTTTTCTCTCCCATTTTCTTTTTTTCTCTCCCATTTTCTTTTTCTTTTTCTCCCATTTTTCTCCCATTTTCTTTTTCTTTTTTTCTCCCATTTTCTTTTTCTTTTTTTCTCCCATTTTCTTTTTCTTTTTTTTCTCCCATTTTCTTTTTCTTTTCTTTTTCTCCCATTTTCTTTTTCTTTTCTTTTTCTCCCATTTTCTTTTTCTTTTCTTTTTCTCCCATTTTCTTTTTCTCCCATTTTCTTTTTCTTTTCTTTTTTCTTTTTCTTTTCTTTTTTCTCCCATTTTCTTTTTCTTTTCTTTTTTTCTCCCATTTTCTTTTTCTTTTCTTTTTTCTCCCATTTTCTTTTTCTTTTCTTTTTTTCTCCCATTTTCTTTTTCTTTTCTTTTTTTCTCCCATTTTCTTTTTCTTTTCTTTTTTTCTCCCATTTTCTTTTTCTTTTCTTTTTTTCTCCCATTTTCTTTTTCTTTTCTTTTTTTCTCCCATTTTCTTTTTCTTTTCTTTTTTTCTCCCATTTTCTTTTTCTTTTCTTTTTTCTCCCATTTTCTTTTTCTTTTCTTTTTTTCTCCCATTTTCTTTTTCTTTTCTTTTTTTCTCCCATTTTCTTTTTTTTTCACTCCCATTTTCTTTTTCTTTTTTCTCCCATTTTCTTTTTTTTTCTCTCCCATTTTCTTTTTTTTTTCTCTCCCATTTTCTTTTTTTTTCTCTCCCATTTTCTTTTTTTTTCTCTCCCATTTTCTTTTTTTTTCTCTCCCATTTTCTTTTTTTTTCTCTCCCATTTTCTTTTTTTTTTCTCTCCCATTTTCTTTTTTTTCTCTCCCATTTTCTTTTTTTTTTCTCTCCCATTTTCTTTTTTTTTCTCTCCCATTTTCTTTTTTTTTCTCTCCCATTTTCTTTTTTTTTTCTCTCCCATTTTCTTTTTTTTTCTCTCCCATTTTCTTTTTTTTTCTCTCCCATTTTCTTTTTTTTTTCTCTCCCATTTTCTTTTTTTTTCTCTCCCATTTTCTTTTTTTTTTCTCTCCCATTTTCTTTTTTTTTCTCTCCCATTTTCTTTTTTTTTCTCTCCCATTTTCTTTTTTTTTCCCTTTTTTCTTTATCTTCATATTTTGAATATTATCAAATTTGATCTGGTGTGCCATTCATTTAGAAATTATGAAATTCAAAGAGAAATCTGCAATGTTGTTTGTCCTGACCTGGTATCTCTGCTTCAGTAATTTCCCACTGCTGTAACATGGCTTCCCTCTGCTCTTTCTATAAATACTTCCATGGTAATTGTTTAGATGAACTTCCCTTTTTTAGTTAGAGATTTTAAATTGTTTTTTTTTCTTTTTTTTTTTTTTCGTTTTTTTTTCCTCTTTTACAAACAAAAAAAACTTTTTCAAATGGGGACTAGTTAAGACCTCATGGTTATTATGGTGGCTATAGTAAGAATGGTAAGTTAGAAATGTGTTGTTTTACTGTAAGGAATACTGTGGTATGTTTAAGTTGGTAATTGTAGTGAGGTAAGTTTAATTATAAGACAAAGACCAGCCTTCTCCATCGATCAAGACATGTAATTTTTTATGATAATTTTTATTGCTCTTAATTTTGTATGGCCAACTATTGTAGTTGTGGCGTTCCCTGTGTCTTTTCAAATTATGTCCATTTTCATTTGTTTTATTAAATTTTATGTCTTTGGAAATAACAAGCCATCAATTCATTTACCCAAGCTATAAAGTTAACTAGGAGGATTTGTATCTAGAAAAATCATCATCTCCAAAAAAAAGAATTAATATAGCAATCCAAAATTTTGCAGCTTTAAATAACCAATGAAGGGTTGATAAACCATAAAAAAAAAACAAATCAATTGCAAAAAAATAAAAATTAATTTATATATTTTAGATGAGGTCTTGTAATTATTTACATTATTTACATTATTCGGACTGTTGTCCTAATCTTTGTTGCCATATTCACGTTCAATATCTGTCTATATTTCTGAGATGAGGTATTGTAATTATTTACACTATTTAGTGTTCAGACTGTTGTCCTCATCTTTGTTGCCATACTCAGAACATTTTGGCTATCTCATGCCCCAACCTTCAAGTAATTAGAATTTTGAACTTGTTCTAGTTCCATGAGTCATGCCTCTTCCAGATGTCTCAGTATCATTTATCTCCCTTTGACTTAACTCTCCAAGTTTTTGTTCGTCTCTGTAACAAAGAGGCCTGACTCATGGAACAAGCAAATTGTGTAAATAAAAATGAATTATTCTTGCAATCCAAAATATATTTCAGCATTAACAAAGTGTTGATAAACCATAAAAATTAAATTCTGTGCCTCTTAATAAGATCTTCAATCTTGTACAGATAACAAATTGCTGCCCAAATAGAGACACTCTTTTTTCCTTTGTATTTTTTGTTTTTTTTGTGTTTTTTTTTAGTTTTTTGTGTTTTTTTGTTTTTTTTTTAGTTTTTTGTGTTTTTTTGTTTTTTTGTTTTTTTTTTAGTTTTTTGTGTTGTTTTTTTTTTTAGTTTTTTGTGTTGTTTTTTTTTTAGTTTTTTGTGTTGTTTTTTTTTTTAGTTTTTTGTGTTTTATTTTTTTAGTTTTTGTTTTTTAAGCAATAATTTCTCAAACTTTTTAATATATATTACTTATTTCAATTACATAAAAAAATTTAATTTAATATAATTTAATAATAAAAATTTTAAAAATTTTGCCAATGTTTGGCATGCATGACCGTTTTGTGTGTGTTACCAGACAACAGCTTTTCCAGGCATAAAAAAATGACTGTGTCTGAAAAAAGTAGATTTCAATGATGTTGAAATGGTAAGGTCAAGTGATTATTTAAAAATCTCCAGTATGAGGTTGCCATGATACATAAGTTAAAAAAAAGTATTGGTTTTTGTTGTATTTGTAAAACTGGATTCATACTTGGTCAATTTTACCAATAAACGGGAATGATGTATGTACAATTGAAAGAATGGAAGTGGGTGTTATGGAAAACTGTAATGTGGTGCAATGACATGACACAGAAGAAGTGGATGCATTGTCCCTACAATGTCAGAGGGGTTGGCACCTTGTAGAAACCTGAAATTGTTATGGTATATGATAAGATAGAAGTTACAAAAGACCCAATTTTTGTTGGAATACAACTAAGCGTTTCAGAGAAATAAACAAATGCAAAAAAGCAACATTTTTCCATTAATTTTTGCCACACACTGTGTGTCAATTGAAACTTTTGTTTGCATATCAAGGCATCACACCTTGATCTACCAGTGACTCGATTTTGGTTGAGTTTGAGTGAAGTGTCTTGGAGAAATGCATAAAAGTGTACAAAAGTCCACCGAAAATTATGTTTGTCATTGATTTTTGATGAACCCTGTACATTGATTCAAAAAAATTTTGTGTACATCAAGGGTCTGAACCTTGATCTACAAATTAACTAATTGCATAAGGCGTTTTGGAGAAGAATAGTTTGTAAATTCTAAGCGCTTTGTCCTGTCATACCCCGTACATTGATTAGAAACATTTTTGTATATATCAAAGGTTCATGTCATGATTGACAAGTGACCCAATTTTGGTTGAAATCAAACCAAGGGTTTCAGAGAAGTAGGGTTCATTAGAATGAAGACACACACAGACACACACTCATTTATATTTAAGAAAATACTGTTCCTTCTTTTGCTTTCTCAACAGTTCTTAGTGAGGTCTCAAGTTTTGACTGGTAACCTTCCTAAAGATGGTGGGTCAATAAAAACTCGGTGTACTTGGATTGCCATGAGTATTTGAGTTGGGCATTAGGATTTTTGCCCCCTATATATGAATTTACTTGAGCCACAAGATTAGTGACTAGATCCCACCCTTTTACTATGAAACAAATAAAATGTAAACACAAATTCTACTCCAGCAGCTTCTTTTCTCACACTTCCTGCCTGTGGAATTCCCTTCTGTTTACTTGTTTCCCCAACAGCTACAATCTCCAAGAATTTTAATGTAAAGTCAATAGTCATCTCCTATCTCACTAACCTGCATCCTCCCTCTCATGCTTCTTTCTCCGTCCACTCCACTCTTATCAGTATTCTCATCCTTCTCTTACCCACTTCCTGACACCTCCTATAACCTCTTTCTCTTAACATTTCTCCTATGTAACCCCCTGCAAAACAGTGGCAGTAAACCACCTTGATTGGGGCAATATGATTATAAAAAATAATTCTATAGTATTGTAATGTGGATATAAAGTGGGGGATCAATTTTACATTAAAATTAATATATAAACTGGTCTCTCAATTTATGGCCACAATCATCCCTATCTTGCCCACTTCCTGACACCCCCTATAACCTGTCACTCTTTCTCTTAACATTCCTCTTATGTAACCCCCTGCAAAACAGTGGCAGTAAATCGCCTTGCTGATTTCAATTGTTGTTTTTTGTTTGTTTTTTTTACTATCTTCATATGACTTAAACATTTAAGCAGATTTTTTCTGCATCTTTATATATATAACAACCATATCACATTGAATACATTGGTTCTCGCTCGATCACTGAAGTTAAGCAACGTTGAGCCTGGTCAGTACTTAGATGGGTGACCACTTGGGAATACCAGGTGCTGTAAGTGTTTAGTGGCGGATGTACGTTGTGGTGCAGTGGATATTGGCTTGGAAAGAGAAATCGGTGAGCCAAGTTTGAATTCCAGTTAAATACCCTGCATTCACTTAAGCACTGGTGCCCTTGGGAAAGGTATTGATCCATCCCTTCCCTCCAGTTATGGGTTAAATAACAAGTGTAGGACTTGGGGACCCTGCCCTTAAAAAAACAAATTCCAATGAATCTTGATACTCAGAAAGAAAAACGTATTACTAGGCACAAAACTTATATAAAAACAACAATAAATTGTTGAAAGAAAAAGGTATTACCAGCAATAAATAAAATTTAGTTGGCAATAATTGACCCGCCAAGGTTGATATGCCATAAAAACAAAATGACCAACAAATCTTTAGCTATACAAGTCGTTTTTTTTTTTTTTTACAATCTTCGTATGACTTAAACATTTAAGCAGATCTTTTCTGCATCTTTAAGTATACAAGTCAATATTTATTTATTTTTTATTTTTTTTAATGCCACGTCTTTTCAGGAGAAAGGAAGTCATGTCTCTCAATAGATTCCTTAAATTTTAGCTTTCAATATTTTTTTAATCACTTCACTTCAAGCAAGGCAATAATACCACTAAAAATAAGGACCTACTGAGCATGACAGAGAAGAAAACCCTATTGTGAGTTCAGTTCTTGGACAGTAATGCATACTTAGACTTGTTGGAACAGGAGGAGCAATGACCAAGCAAGACACAAGCAGTTATTGCGAGTTCAATCATTAGGCCTAGTAGTACATACTCACTCAGTGGAAATGGGACTAGTTCCAGTTGAACTCTTTGCATTCACTTACATGAAAATACCCTTTGGGAATGGTATTAATCCATCTCTTCTCTCCAGTTATGGGTTAAATAACAGAACAGATCTGCCTAACCATGAGGGAACTTCAAACAAAACACTTTATTCAGTCTATGGATAGTCTGGCAACCAGTCTACTGCAGAAAGTAATGGGAACCTACTGTAGGATGATCTTTTTCCCAGTCAGTCATGTCTCTTTCGAGACATGATCGCCCAAGCGTGTATAACATATGGCACTTAACTGACTGAATAACCAAGGTGAGATATGCCTAGACTTTGACAGTGGGATAAGAATAATCTATATCCATGAACTGAATAAAGTGTTTTGTTTGAAGTTTCCTCATGGTTAGGCAGATCATCAAACACTGGAAGATGGTCAGTGGTTTTGAGAGTAACAACAAATGTGAGAACACAAGAGGTTTTTATGCAAATTAATGATTGGGATTGTCAAGGGTCAGGAATTAATGTAGTGTTATAGCGGGTATGTCATCTATTCCTTTTCTAGTTGTAGTGGGAGTCCATTCTAGTGAAGGGTAATTGTATACTGTTGCAGGTTAACGGAATTTGGCCTTGTTGTAGATAGCCCACTATAAGTCATAAAATGATTATAAAATCAAGAAAAGCAATTTGAGTAGAAAAATAACATTTTTATATATACACATATCAATTACTGTTTTACAGTTACAGTAATACTTGAATATAAGTCCAACGGAGGTTAAAATGTTCATGGCAAATAATAAGCTGAAAGAGATTAAATGCTTAGGAATTTGGGTGTGCCATGAGTAAAGAATGTGTTTGATGTATTCACTCCTTAGGTCAGTAAGTACTTTTGAGATGAGGAAGAATGTAAGGAGAGATGAAGGGAGGCGAACATAGTAGCCGCTTGACTTAAGTCAAGGGGATATTTATTACACTCTTCTCTTTGGTATCTGCCCGTCTGCTGGGTGCTTTCTGTCTCAGCTTTTTATATCTGCTTTTTGGATCCAAAGCAGCTCATTTGGGATTTCACACTTGAATTTGATTCTGGGCTTCCCATTGGCTGATAAATAAAATTTGCGTAGGTTTGCAAAATGGAAATTTGATATTTGATTAATTTTATTTTTCAACCAGAACATCTGCGCAAACCCAGATGCACACAGACGACTTTTGGTCATTTGCTTTCTGGGCGTTATAGAGCTAACATCCGGTCCATCGCTTTTGTTCGGTCGGTATCACCACAGTGTTACAAATAAAATAGGATAATTGTGTATGTAATTGTTTTTCTATACATTATAAGCCATTGTTACACTAAACCCCTTTTCATTTCTGCTCTGAATTTAACTCCCACAGATAATTAAGCAGCATTTGTTTCTGAGATTATTTTTTTCATTCCAACAATGTAATCCTAATTGTTTCTAATTCCTAATCTGGGATTAGTCTTTTTTGCTTTCCTTAAACCTTTTTTTAGGATTTAAAGGTTTTTCCTGGATTTAGCTGGATATTGAAATAGTTTACATTTTTAAATATGCATCTTTTTTTTTAATCCAAAATTGCAAAGTATTTCTCATACTGTCACATTTATTTTCCTTCCTCAAACACCTCAGAATCTTATTTTAAAAAGACAGAAGCCATTTTTTATATCTTATGGCTGGCCACTTTTATCCATAGATGCCTGTCTCCAAAAGCAACTAGCTAATCCCCATTGCAGATGCTTGCTCACACACATTTGTGTTTGAACAACCTGTGGTTTAGACTGCAACTATGCTGAGTGAACCTTAGTTTCTGGGTGAGTGTGTGTTATTCAGCATTAACAAGAATCTAAACGATGCCAGGATGCTTAAACTCTTGGTCATTAATGCCTTATGACTTCAAGCTAGTACAGCCATCAACGACTCCTCAAAAAGAGCTGTCTACCCAATTTCACTCAAGACTTGAGTCAACCTGTGGTATGGTTTTCAGGCACTTTCCAAAAGTGTTGAATGGTGGAATAGCCTTCTCCAGACCAGTAGCATCAAGAAGGTACCTTCTTGGCAAATCGACCATGTTGAGATTTAAACCCAGGCTTCATGGTCAGAAAACAAATGTCCTAACCACTCATCCAAAATATATATATATATATATAGATAGATAGATAGATAGATACTGTTAAATATAAGAGACAATGAATGTCTGTTTAATCATGAGCCATTTTAAACGTTGTATTTTGGCTTTAATTTCATTTGAAAATAGACAAAATTCTCCAAAATTTGGATAATTTTTTATTAATTTGGTTCTAAGCTTTCAGCTCACATGAGCCATCTTCAGAGGAGATGTTTATGTCAACACAAAATAAAATCGTTGGTGATGGTGGATGTTTTTGTATTACCGTCTTAATAACCTCTCTGAAGATGGTTCATGTGAGCCAAAAGCTTAGAACCAAATTAATAAAAAATTATCCAAATGTTTGAGAATTTTTGTCTTTATTTTCACCTGAAATTAAAGCCAAAATACGACATTTAGAATGGCTCATGATTAAACATAATAGACATTCATTGTCTCTTATATTTAACAGTATATGTTTTAGAAAATTATTTACTGCCTCAATACACTATATATATATATATATATATATATATATATATATATAATCATAATAATTCTGCTTGTTCCTTCCATAGTTACTTAGTTCCTCCATCCATTATGCCACTTACTCTCTATACGAGCTTTTCCTTTCCCTCTATCTTTTTAAATGCTATACTCTCCTCAGCCTTTCTCCTACCTTTGCCAAACAGAAGAGTAGTAAAGAGTGAGAGAGTAGGAGGAGGGGGACTATAGCATGGCCGTAGCAGTAGCAGCTTAAGCTGGTGGTTGTAGCAGTAATTGTATGTGTGTATATGTGTGTGTACTGTACAATATAGTAAAAATAGGTAGGTTGGTTGTCGTATCCCATGACCTAATGGCGCAATTTCTGGCCTCTACACCCTTGGCCATTACTCAGTTGATCTTTTCTTTTTACAATGAACACAGGAGCCATGATTTTTCAGTAATAAAAAAAAAAACATTTTCTCTTTCAAAATCTCTCACAAAATAGCGACAGTATATTGGTTATGGTCTGTGCATACACCACTTAATATAAGATTACAGTAAAGTTGCTTCTATGGACATTACTTTTATAGATATTTTAATAAAATTACAATCCATGTTATCGTTATTTTATTATCTAATAGCTTTATGTTTGAAGACGTTACTATCATTTGTAGTATGAAAAAGTAAAATTTTTCCAGGGAATCATAATTATCCTTCCATGGAAATTCCAAGGGTTCCACTAGTGTGTGTGTGTGTGTATATATATATATATATATATATATATATATAGTCATCCGCAAACATCTGTTTCACTGTATTACATTTTATCAGTATGGTTAGACTCTGATTGCTTTTTAACTTAGGATTGAAACCCGTCCGAATTGGCGTCAGTCGGTGATTCTACTTCTCAGCTATGGGCAGACTTTTTAGCATGTATATTATCATTATACACACCCAATAGTTGAGTGTTCTAACTCATTGCTGAATGAATGATGCGTATATGCTAAAGTAGCTACTGTTTTTCAGTCTACCATTCTTTCAGGGTGTGAGAGCGTAAATATTCATCCACAGACAGATCTGTTTCGCTGTATCACAGCTCATCAGTATGGTTAGACTCCAATTGCTTTTTAAAGTGAAAGAATCAGATTTTTTTAAACAACTTTTGTTTTTTTGCATATACTTTTATAAAAAAATATTGGTCAGTACTAAGTAGAACTTAATATTGTAATATTTTTATTACAATGCTTTATAAAGCATTTTTTATCACTACACAAACAAATTTTATGCTCCAGAACTTAATTTTTGTTCTTCAGATGACATTTTAAAACCTATTCTTGAACTGAGTTCTGAAACATTAAATTTTTTGCATAGTGATAAAAATTGCTTTATAAACCATTATAATAAAAATATATATATATATATATATATATATATATATATATGTTTCATTAAATAATATAGACAAGTTTTTCATATACTCTGATAAGCTTAATAGCTTTATCATTAAATGAAGAAAGAAAATTACAATATTGATACATGACTTTTTAATAATCCAGTCTAAGCTTTCGGCTTACATAAGCCATTTTCAAAGATGTCAAATTACATTATATATTATAACCAGGGACAAACGATAAGGACAAACTGTTTTTGTTTACATGGAAGATCTCTGAGCAACAACAAACACGTGCATATAAGACCCTGGAAGTGAATGTTGCATCAGATATGAACAAGTTGTTTGTTGCTTGGAATTTCAAACCAACCCTTTTATTACAATCACTTTAGTCTTTGTCTATATTTGAGATGAGGTAGTATTTACAGTATTTACATTATTCGGACTATTGTCCTCATCTTTGTTGCCATTTGTATGACGTTTAATAATAGATCATTCTATTTGTCTATATTTCAGACAGGTAGTATTTACAGTATTTACATTATTCGGACTATTGTCCTCATCTTTGTTGCCATTCATATGACGTTTAACAATAGATCATTCTATTTGTCTATATTTCTGAGATGAGGTAGTATTTACAGTATTTACATTATTCGGACTATTGTCCTCATCTTTGTTGCCATTTGTATGACGTTTAATAATAGATCATTCTATTTGTCTATATTTCTGATGGTGTATATTTACAGTATTTACATTATTCGGACTATTGTCCTCATCTTTGTTGCCATTTGTATGACGTTTAATAATAGATCATTCTATTTGTCTATATTTCTGAGATGAGGTAGTATTTACAGTATTTACATTATTCGGACTATTGTCCTCATCTTTGTTGCCATTTGTATGACGTTTAACAGATCATTCTATTTGTTCATATTTCTGAGATGAGGTAGTATTTACAGTATTTACATTATTCGGACTATTGTCCTCATCTTTGTTGCCATTTGTATGACGTTTAATAATAGATCATTCTATTTGTCTATATTTCTGAGATGAGGTATTTACAGTATTTACATTATTCGGACTATTGTCCTCATCTTTGTTGCCATTTGCTGACGTTTAATAATAGATCATTCTATTTGTCTATATTTCTGAGATGAGGTAGTATTTACAGTATTTACATTATTCGGACTATTGTCCTCATCTTTGTTGCCATTTGTATGACGTTTAATAATAGATCATTCTATTTGTCTATATTTCTGAGATGAGGGTAGTATTTACAGTATTTACATTATTCGGACTATTGTCCTCATCTTTGTTGCCATTTGTATGACGTTTAATAATAGATCATTCTATTTGTCTATATTTCTGAGATGAGGTAGTATTTACAGTATTTACATTATTCGGACTATTGTCCTCATCTTTGTTGCCATTTGTATGACGTTTAATAATAGATCATTCTATTTGTCTATATTTCTGAGATGAGGTAGTATTTACAGTATTTACATTATTCGGACTATTGTCCTCATCTTTGTTGCCATTTGTATGATTTTTTTAATAATAGATCATTCTATTTGTCTATATTTCTGAGATGAGGTAGTATTTACAGTATTTACATTATTCGGACTATTGTCCTCATCTTTGTTGCCATTTGTATGACGTTTAATAATAGATCATTCTATTTGTCTATATTTCTGAGATGAGGTAGTATTTACAGTATTTACATTATTCGGACTATTGTAATGGATTTACTGTTGACCTTCTACTAAACTGGTTTCCAAACAAGACTGAAGAGCCCAGTCTTCTTTGGTAGAAGTAACAACAATTATTATGATGATGATTAACAACAAACTACCACCAACGGTTACACCTGTATAGGACCTGTAACAATTTTATGAGACTTTACAATACACAGACTGAACGATCAAAGCTAATCATCCAGACGTGTTGATCAAAGACCACAAGAACAAAACCTGCTTTATTAATGACATGGCAGCTTCTGAAGATTGTGATGGATCTTTCAAGATCTTCAAGAAATTATCAATATACAAGGGTTTTGAAATTGAAATCTCAAAGATGTGGTACATGAGGACTTCAATAATTCTAATTGTAGTTGGAGCCCTCCAGTTGATTGGAAAAGTTTCCCACAGATTCACTGAAGGGATTCATGTTATTTAGTTCTTAAAGAAATAAAAAAAACCTTCGACTTACATGTACAGCACACATATTACAAAGGACTTTATCTATGTAAAATGTGTGTGATCTTGGAGGTGAGGACTTCTTTACTTTTGCAAAAATAATCAGTGAAAAATGTTGTAAAGCCATTTCTGACCTTAAATCTTTGGTTGGGACCTGGAAAAAAATACATTTATAATACTAATGATTTTTATTACTATAAAAATAATTGTGACGTACATTGTGGTTCAGTGGATATTGACTCTGAATGACAAATCGGGGAGTCGAGTTCGAATTCCAGTTGAATTCTTGCATTTACTTATGCACAAAATACCCTCGGGAAAAGTATTAATCCATCTCTTACCTCCAGTTATGGGTTAAATAGCAGGACAGATTGGGTTCTATAGCCTTGGCTGGCAACCAGTCTACCGCAGAAAGTAATGGCAACCTACTGCGGGATAATCTTCTGCTCAGTCAGTCATGTCTCTTTTGAGACATGATCACCCAAAGCGTGTATCACGTATGGCATTTAACTGACTGAATAATTATTATTTTCATTGTTATAATAAGAACCACCATAAGATAAAGAAACTACTCCTCGTATTTCAAAATTAAAATGCAAATATACTTCCACTGTGTTTTTAGTTTTTACCTTTTCATTCATTCATTCACTATTCTTCCTAAACATTTTCGCAACACTCAGGAACCTCACTTTGACCTTCATTTGGGTGCCATGATTTTGTTTAAATCAGAACAATATTATAAAAAGGAACAAGGTAATCGAATACTTGTATTTTATCAGACAAAATTTTTAATGTCTTTTTTTTCCTCTCCAAATAATTGCCTGAACAGTTTGCATGCAGACATTATTTTTCAAGATATTGCAGATATAAATAAATAGTTTATTTGCTTAAAGACACTTAAGATTTACTTTTAGGATTTTTTTACTTTCTCTTTTTTTATTTTCACTTTATTTCATTTTTTTTTATTTTTTTTTATTTTTTTGCGTAGACACCTGTTATCAATCTCGCTTGCATTTCTTCTGCCAATGTTCAATTTGCATTTGCAAATATTTGAATTACTTGCAATTTGTTTCTTTTTTTTGTTTTTTTTTTAATGATTTCAACAGAAGCTTTATAAGTATGAAAATATATAGACTGCTTGTCTCGTCTTGCTTGCACCAGATGTGAGAGATAAGCTACGTAAACAGGAATAAAGAAACTGAAAAGCCGTCTAGTCTTATTTTTAGTACTGCTCACTTATTCCTCACCATGTTTACTATGAATACAAGTATGCACTATCGAACCCAGGCATTCTACACTGAACTTTTCTTACATTTTATTTAATTTAATCTTTATTTTAATTTAACCTTTATTTTAATTTAACCTTTATTTTAATTTAATCTACCGAGAAACACTGTTCTTGTTATTCTGCTCATAACCAGGGAAATTTCGACTAATTTTTAGTATTGTTCAGTTATTATCCCCCTCATTTTTTACGGAATCCAGTCAGTTAAATGCCATACGTGATAGATGCTTAGGCGATCATGTCTCAAAAGAGACATGACTGACTGGGCAGAAGATTTCCCCGCAGTAGGTTGCCATTGCTTTCTGCGGTAGACTGGTTGCCAGCCAAGGCTATAGAACCCAATCTGTCCTATTATTTGACTCATAGCTAGAGAGGGAATAGACGTATTATATTAATGGGGGATCAGTTTAATACTTCATAACAATATAAAGCTGATCCCTGACTTTATGCACAGTAGTATCTTTAATCATATTTTCAACTATTATATTCAGTCAGTTAAATGCCATATGCAATACGCTTTTGGGCGATCATATCTTGAAAGACGCATGACTGACTAGGCAGCAGATTTCCCTGTAGTAGGTTGCCATTACTTTCTGCGGTAGACAGGTTGCCAGCCAAAGCTATAGAACCCAATCTGTCCTATTTAACCCATAACTGGAGGGAATAGAGATTAATACCTTTCCCAAGGCTATTTGTGCATAAGTGAATGCAAGGAATTCAACTGGAATTTGAACTCTGCTCCTCAGTTTCCCATGGGGGTCAGTTTCATATTGTTATGAAGTAATAAACTGACCCCCCACTAATTACTATTTAATAAGATACATATCTTCCCCTCTAGCTATGAATCAAATAACAGGACATTGGATTCTATAGCCTTGGCTGGCAACCAGTCTACTGCAGAAAGTAATGGCAACCTACTGCAGGATAATCTTCTGCCCAGTCAGTCATGTCTCTTTCGAGACATGATCGCCCAAAGTATTTACAGAAAAGGTATAGGAAAGCACTGGAAAAATAACTGAAGCCGAGATGCCAGGTCAGTAATGATAATATTGCATATACTTTGTATATTTATTCAGTCAGTTAAGTGCCATACGTGATACACGCTTGGGCGAGCATGTCTCGAAAGAGACATGACTGACTGGGCAGAAGATTATCCCGCAGTAGGTTGCCATTGCTTTCTGCAGTAGACTGGTTGCCGACCAAGGCTATAGAACCCAATCTGTCCTGTTATTTGACTAATAGCTAGAGAGGGAAGAGATGTATTATATTATTGAGACTGGTTGACAGCCAAGGCTATAGAACCCAATCTGTCCTGTTATTTGACTAATAGCTAGAGAGGGAAGAGATGTATTATATTATTGAGACTGGTTGCCAGCCAAGGCTATAGAACCCAATCTGTCCTGTTATTTGACTAATAGCTAGAGAGGGAAGAGATGTATTATATTATTGAGACTGGTTGCCAGCCAAGGCTATAGAACCCAATCTGTCCTGTTATTTGACTCCTAGCTAGAGAGGGAAGAGATGTATTATATTATTGAGACTGGTTGTCAGCCAAGGCTATAGAACCCAATCTGTCCTGTTATTTGACTTATAGCTAGAGAGGGAAAAGATGTATTATATTATTGAGACTGGTTGACAGCCAAGGCTATAGAACCCAATCTGTCCTGTTATTTGACTAATAGCTAGAGAGGGAAGAGATGTATTATATTATTGAGACTGGTTGTCAGCCAAGGCTATAGAACCCAATCTGTCCTGTTATTTGACTAATAGGTAGAGAGGGAAGAGATGTATTATATTATTGAGACTGGTTGCCAGCCAAGGCTATAGAACCCAATCTGTCCTGTTATTTGATTCATAGCTAGAAGGGGAAAAGATGTATAATTTTTTTTTTTTTTTTTTAATCATCTCACCCCAAGCAAGGCATTCCACTGCCACTATTGCGCATGGGGCTACATAGGGGAAGGTAAAGAGAAGGAGTGGTTAGACATAGGGAATGTCAGGAGGAAGGTGACAGATGAGTAAGGATAGCGAGGATAAGGGTTGGGCAGATGGGAAGAGTGTTTGATAGAATGGGAGCAGGTTAGTGTGTTAGGTGTCTATTGACCTTACATTTAAACTCCTGGAGATTGTAACCGTCGGGGAAGCAATCGTGTGGAAGGGAATTCCACAGTTGGGAAATGCGAGGAAAGAAACTGTTGGAGTAGAAGTTGCGGTTGCATTTTATAGGTTTCACTGTAAAAGGGTGAGATCTAGTTGCTAATCTAGTATCTCGTTCAAATTCGTATTTAGGGGGCACCAGTGATCTAAGTTCATCGGAGCAGAAGCCATGAAAGTATTTATAGAAAATAAATATGGGATAAAGTTTCTGTGTTGTTTTTACTCATATTTTTGTACACTTCACATGCCAAATAGTGAATTACCTTCCCTAGATTGCTTTAGGTCGTTACATTTTTCTGAAAGCACTATTTATTTCAGAAAAATATTGTAATATAAATTTAATATTTAATATTTGTCTGTATTTCTGAGATGAGGTCGTATTTACAGTATTCTTCAGGTGCTAGGAATTTCGAACCAAACCCTTTATTACAATCGCTGGGGTATATCATTCTCATTCCTTGCATAGTAGTAATGCCACTATTAGAAGTCATGAGTTATCTCCCTCTAACCCTGCAAGTTACTTGTTCACCACTGCTGTACCCCAGTGATTGTAATAAAACGTTCGGTTTGAAATTCCTAGCACCTGGAGAAGGCTGGAGCATACAACAACCGAAACGTCATACAAATGGTAACAAAGATGAGGACGATAGTCCAAATAATATAAATACTGTAAATTTAATATTTATTTCAGTGGTTCCCAAACTTTTTCTGTCATTTTTTCCCTTCACCCAGTTCAACCATCCAGAATTACCCCTTCATGTGTTTGAGAGAAAGAGCAGTTAAAACACACTGAGACTATTTACTAATTTATTTTTCAAATGTACAAATATACTGATAAACTTATAGTCACAGAGTAAAGTGGATAGAGAGCAGTTAGTAACAACTAAGCATAGCCATAGAGATCGGTTAGTAACAAATAAAAGGACTTTTGTTTGCTCTTCTACTTCAGAATTAAATTAGTGAGAAGTGTGATGCTGCTTCTTGTGCACCAGTGTATCAATATCAGGGTTAGTTTTGGCATGAGTACAACGTATGTCACATTCCACCTCCAGTCGGTTTCGTGCTTTGGGCTTGATTGTGAGTAAAGTAGAAAATCCTGACTCACAAAGGTAGGTTGTGGAAAGAATGAGCATTTTCAATTATTTCCCTTCCGGTAGCTCCAAATTTCTCCTCAGGTGGAAATTTCCCCCAGTTTGGGAATTGCTGATTCATTTCAGGCAAAAAAAATGAGTGGTCAAGTTCATTGCAGTTATTCTTATTTTAATATTACTCTGTTGGTAATCACTATTGCCTTGATTTGCGGTCTTTGACTACTCTTAATTGTTAATTTTTTATTCTATTTTTTTTTTTTGAACCTGCTCAATTTTGACATCATTGTATGAAACTCACACCACAGCAATCTTTTTTATTGATGACCACATACTTGCTTTTTCTTACAGTTAACGATTAGTTTACATTTGCATAATCAAGAAATATTTTCGCAACAGATTTTCAGTCCTGCTAATACTCGGGATCAAAGCTATGTTTTTGTTGGATTAAGACTTATCAAAAGGTTTTATATAAACCAACATTTCTGACTAAAGAAGATAAAGAAAAATCAGTTGCTGGAAGATCAATAAAATGTTTGGTCAGTGAGTACAAAGTTAAAACCTAACAGTTCAGTGACTCATTTTGTTTTTATTTTATTACTGGGATTACGCAGATTTAGTATTTATATCTCCCAACAGCTGTTTCGGTTTGTAACTCTTAATTTACTGTTTAATTTCTTAAATGTAATGGTCATTATTATTCAGTTTTTGACTATTATTTTATTGTTTACACATAATGGTACCAACACAGATATCATGATCTTGGCTGAATTAAAACCTTATTATTTACTAGCAGTATAGCCTGGCGTTGCTCGGGTGTAATAAAAGCTTTAAAATTAATCCATGGTCCTGGAGCTCAGACTCTTTGGACATTGGCACGAAAGACTAAAAAGCAGTAGTTGTTTCCAGTTAAAGCGAAACCGTAGACTGAAAGAAAAATGAATGGATGTAAGTCAAATTTTCATTTCCTGGTATCGATATCAAATAAATTTTTTTTTTGTTGTAAACTGAATTTTGAAGGCTAAATAAGTCCTCTGAGTAAATGGTATCATGGCTGAGACTAAGAACTACAATTATACCTACTTAGAGCCAAACCCGAAGCAAAAACTAAAATAAAAGGCCTGAAAAAAATACAGACATACAGGCAGATAAACAGACACACACACAAACATCTTGCCTTATATATATATATATATATATATATATATATATATATATATAATCGATTTTCTGCACTATTGTAAGAACTACAACCTTGAAACTTCTGAATAACGTTTCTTTGTTTATGAGTGTATCAAATTTGATTAAAATCGGACCACTACTTCTATAAGCCAATTTTTTTGATTATCAATTTTCAAGATTTATCGGGGGGTACCTCGACACAAAACCTAGCTAAGAACACTCGCAGATGCTTATAGTACCACTGTGTAAATTTTCAAGAAAATCTGTTCAGCTGTTTCAGAGTCTATAGGTAACAGACACACACACATACACAGACAAAGTTCCATTTATAAATAAGTTTAGATTACTATTAATTTTTTGACGATATTATTTTTATTTTTGTACCAGTTTCTTTTTTATGCCCTAATATGAACAAGAAATTGGGGAGCCGAGTTCAAATTCCAGTTGAATTCTTTGCATTCACTTATGTGCAAATACCCTTGGGAAAGGTATTAATCCATCTCTTCCCTCCAGTTATGGGTTAAATAACAGGACAGATTGGGTTCTATAGCTTTGGTAGTAATGGCCACCTACTGTGGGATAATCTTCTGCCCAGTTAGTCATGTCTCTTTGGAGACATGATCGCCCTAGCATGTATCAAGTATGGTACTTAACTGGCTGAATATGTAGTTCAGATGTGCATTGTGGTGCAGTAGATTTCGCCACAAATCGGATTTGCTCTTGATTTGAATTCTACTCAAAACCATTACATTCTTTTACATAAAAATACCTTTGGGAAAAATATTTGATTCTCCCTTCAGCTATGGGTTAAATAGCAGGACTGATTGGTATGGCACCTAACTGACTATATAGCTCACATATCTCTTTATTCCCGTCTAGCACTTATCCTCTCTTTGACATCTCATGTACCTTAATTTTTTTTCTCGCTGTTACCCCACTACACACCAGTGGCAGTCCTGCTAGGCTTGGGGTGAAATGATTATGAAAAATGTAATTTAAAAAAAAAAAAAGAAAAAATGGTAACTAAAGTATTTAACGAGTTTATCAGAATGATTAATAGAATCAAAACACTGAGGGACAGCAAAAGGGGGAAGAGTTAATTTGTGGTGAGACATGTCATCTGTATTCTAAAAGAAGGCCTGTGAAAAATGATTTTTTTTTCTTTTTTTAATCTCTGGAGGGTAGCCTCGACTATAAAAGAAATCAGGTGATATTTGATAGGTTGAATAAATAAGCATTTTTTTTCTGAGATTATTTTTAATTCAAGGTTGTTAAAAAGATCATTCATTAAACAATTTATCTTTATTTTTCTTCATCTATCTGATTGGCAGTCAATGAGGTTGACTAATTTAGGATTAAGCCATATCCTCTTGAGTCTGTTAAAACAGAAACCTTGTTTTATATATATATATATATATATATATATAGTGTGTATTTTGGCAGCATTTTTTCATTAATACAGGTTTTGTTGAATAATATAGACAAGTTTTGCCTATTTCTTTTGTGTAGGATTTAAGCTATTTATTTAATTCCACTTTGTTAATAGCTTTAATGTTTATTCTTTGATAATGGCTTATGTAAGCTGAAAGCTTAGACCTGATAAAAAAAAATCAATTACTGATTTTTTTTTTTTTTTGTTGTTGTCTTTCAACGATAGCACCATCAAGCTTATCAGACCATACGAAAGGATCCTACACAAAATAGATAAAAATTGTCTATATTATTCAATGAAACCTGTATTAATATATATATATTAAAAGAAAAATTAAGGCAGACACGTTATTTCATGGTAAATCGGAAGTGTAGGCCTATTTCAGGCAAACCATCATCAGCTTCCATCTTTATTGTACAAAAGATTCGTGTAAAATCTTTTGTACAATAAGGACAGAAGCTGATGATGGTTTGCCTGAAATAGGCCTACACTTCCGATTTACCATGAAATAACGTGTCTGCCTTAATTTTTCTTCTATTTGCTCTATATGTATTTATATACATATATATTAGAGCTCTCTTAGAGAGTTATCCTACCACTGTATGTACAGGATACTCCTTTGGATTCTTCTATATCTACACCACATGCTGATATATATATTATCTTACATCTGTGGTACGACTCGGAGTTTCATGCGTTATGCACTCATCAGGTGCATATTTCAAACTGACAGTTTAATAGATTTAAATCAAAATTGATTCAATGTTCTTGGGAATGAAATCTTATAAAGTTACTGCAAGATTAAAGATTTAAATATTCTACAGTTACATGTGGATAAAAAATAATAAAATGCAAGGAGAAGAAATGAAAGGGGCGTAAATCATTATATCTAAACTTATTTATAAATGGAACTTTGTCTGTCTGTGTGTCCGTTACCTATAGACTCCGAAACGGGTGAACCGATTTTCTTGAAAATAAATTTTCAAGAATTGAAATTTTCACAGTTGTACTATAAGCGTCTGCGGGTGTTCTCAGCTAGGTTTAGTGTCGAGGTACCCCCGATAAATATCGATAATTGAAAAAATCAGTTTATAGAAGGAGTTGTCTGATTTTAATCAAATTTGATACACTCATAGACAAAGACATAAGAAACGATATTCAGAAGTTTCAAGGTTGCAGTTCTTACATTAGTGCAGAAAATTAATAATATATATATATATATATATAAAAGGCAAGATGTTTGTGTGTGTGTCTGTTTATCTGCCTGTATGTCTGTATTTTTTTCAGCTTTTTTATTTTAGCTGTTGCTTCAGGTTCGGCTCTAAGTAGGTATAATTGTAGTTCTTAGTCTCAGCCATGATACTATTTACTCAGAGGACTTATTTCGCCTTCAAAATTTAGTTTACGACGAAAAAAAAAACTTATTTAATATCGATAGCAGGAAATCAAAATTTGACTTACATCCATTCATTTTTCTTTCAGTCTACGGTTTCGCTTTAACTGGAAACAACTATTGCTTTTTAGTCTTTCGTGCCAACATCAAGAGTCTGAGCTGAATTAGTTTTAAAGCTTTCATTACACCCGAGCAACGCTGGACTATACTGCTAGTGTATATATATATATATATATATATATATATATATATATATATAATAATTTAGTTTTTGGTCATAATTAAATTGGATCAGTACACAGTTGTATTGAAGTGTTTAATACAATTATATTGTAGAACTTTCAAATATTTTTATTTAGAAATGTGTTATTTCTGCAATCCTGGTATCTACGTTTTGGTGTCTTCAGGCAATTTGCCATAACCAATAACTATAATTATAAACAAAAATTTTAGAAAAGAAGAATTTCAATGAAAAAATTTTTCAAAAACTTCAACTAAAATGAAGAAAATTGGAATTCTTAAATTCACTATATATATATATATATATATATATATATAGTGAATATATATATAAACCGCGGTAGGTCTTGGCGATCTTGCGATTTTTTTTCGTGTGTGTGTATGTATATATATATATATATATATATATATATATATATATATATATACAATACACTAAATCTAAAGATGAGCCAAACACCAACCGTGGTTTCACGCAACGGATCGTCAGGGCAAGGCTAACAAATTAGATAGAAACAGCAAATATATAGTGCTCCATAGAAGAAACCAAAAAATAAAATAGGGTAAAACAACCTTTTATTACCAACTAACAGCAATAAAAAAAAAAAAATATTAAAGTAAGCAATTTTTTATATGAATACATCTATTGAGAATTTCCGTTTTTGAATTAAGCAAGCTATACGTAGGTTCAAATAACGCTATAGCTAATTTTTCCTCACCACAAAGTTGGCAAAATCTGCTACCTACTTTATACTTGGGGCATTTTTTTATTATTTCCCATTTAAGAATGGGGTCCTTTTTAGTAATATTTTTGAGGTATCATACATATGTATCTAACTTTTAACTTAACTTTTCTAGAAGAAAATTTACTGTCTAAATACACAAATATATGATGGATTCTTCCGTCGCGTTCAACGTATGAGGGTCCAACCTTTTTCCAGCAAGACAACCACACAGATTTGTTTATAGTGGTGAAGGCATTGTGTAGTACCATCCACACTTCTTGGAACTGCTGATAACAAACAATTGGTGCAGATGACTGCCACAGATCGCACGAACAGCAGACCTCAATTATTTAACCCATAATTGGAGGGAACGAACGGATTAATACCTTTCCCAAGGGTACCAGTGCGCAAGTGAATGCAGCGTGCTCGACTGAAATTGGAACTCGGCTCACCGATTTCCCCCTCCAAGCCGACATCCACCGCACCCCAACGCACATCCGTGAATGCTAACAGCACCTGGTATTCCCAAGTGGTCACCCACCTAAGTACTGACCAGGCTCAACGTTGCTTAAATAAATAAATATATATATATATATATATATATATATATATATATATATTTATATATATATATATATATATATATATATTTGTGTATTTCAGATTAAGTAAATTGTAAACATACTATCTGCCTATTTTTAATAAAATTCATTCATACCCCCAGATAATCTTTTGCATATTATAAAATGAGCTGTAACATTGACAGATGATATTGTCATTCATTTCTCGATGTTCCCAAGTACTTTCAATCTATTTGAAGCGGAAAAAAACATAGTCATTTTTAGCAACACAGTTTTTCAGTCATTTTTTTGTTACCATAACTCAAACCCCTGAAGATGATCTTGGAAGGAACACTTGGTAGTGGATGTTGATTTTTCTTTTCACGATCATTCTTATCTCAACTGTGAATACTTAAATCATCAGCATAACCCTCCCTCGTCATTAGTACATTGACCTTGGAAAGGAAAGCAGGATCATTGTCTTCTATTAGAAAATTCATTTTGGATCTTTTAAATGGTCACTACCCATCTCTTCACATTTCTGTACTTCTGACATCTCCTAAAATCTGAAGTTTTGTTCAGTAATTATTTTTTCATCTCCCAATTATCCCTAGTTTCTTATTAATGATTGGGTTTTCTGGTTCCCTCTAAAGTTCATTTCAAATCCATACTTCTAGCATCTCTGTCCCAGTCTTTTGAACAGGAGTAGCGGTTTATCCCTTGTTTCATGCTTATAATTCGGTCTTCTGGTTTCTTCTAAAGTCTACTTCAAATCTATACGTTTAGCATCTCTCTCCCAGTCTTTTTAGTTTTTTTTGTTTAGTATTGGGTTTCCCTTTGCTTTGATGGTTAACTTCAAATCTATACTTCCAACATTTCTGTCTATACTCTGAAATTTTATTCACTAATTGAATCTTGATTTTTTTTTTAGTCTTAAAGTAGCTGTTATCTTTCTTTCATAGCCTCAAGAATTTTACTCTTGCCCTTTCTTATGCTAAAATAACTTCACACAGTAATTCTCTACTTTGGGTGGCCCTTGGGCCTTGTATTGGGTGAATATTAGTAAAAATAAAAATATATGCAGAGGCCCTACATATGATGGTAAACTGTATCCAGCAGCAAGGCCTCTGATTGGGAGGTTGTAAGGAGCATGGAACCACCTCTTAATTGCTGCTGTTTCCAGGTTCACCATGACCTGGAGTGGTAGCACCTGTTAGGGTCCCAGCTATGGGTAAATAGTTAACCCCTAAACTGGGGTCAAAACACTATGAAATTATAAAAATACACTTTTATAGAAATCTATACATAAAAATAAACTTTTATAGAAAAATATTACCAACAATACATTTTTGAAGGAAAAAAGAAATTATTACTAGCAATACATTTTTGAATAAAAAAACTAGAAGACATTTTCAGTTTTCTAAAATAAAAATAAAAAAATTCATCAAAATCTGACTAAATCAACCTTCTCACTGTAACTGAATATTAAAAATAATACCTTAAAACCCCACCTTTTTGGCATTAAATAGCCCACAGAGGTGTTGATATGCCATTAAACAAAACTCAAATATATGCAGAACAGTCTCTCTGAAAATATTAAATAGGGCTTTCGTTTCCTTCCTGCTGTACTCCTAATGAGGTTTTCAGATGTTCACATATTAGGATCTTCATCAGGCATGTAAGGTTCTGTCAACCGATAAAATTTCTCCTTTAGTGGATTCAGAGCTTGGAAGGTGGTTACTAATAGATGAGAAATAGTCTCTCTTCATATGGCTATATGCTGTTGTGAGGCCAGCATAGCAGCAATTAGAGGGGTAGGCAATTTCAGGGAGTTCATTTGGTGGCATATATGCCATCATTACATCCCTTCTATGTGCTGTGTTCTGAAGGCAATCATGGCTCTTCACATCTTCCTCTCCTTCATAGCTCTTAACCCCCTTTTTTTTCTTTTTTCTTTTTTTTTATGGTATTTCTCCCAAATTCTGCTCTGCCATACTCTGGCTCAAGCCCATCAAATATGCCACACATTGCTTTCCCCTGTCTCTCTTTCTCTCTGCCTTGTGAGTATCAGATTCTCCAAGCCTTCTGTTTTCATTACATGTAGCAGAAACTTCAGCTGTCTTTTTCCTTTTCATTTCTATCCTCTTCAAAACATTTTTGGTCCATACATTCTTCGGTAGAACCACATTTTGGCTTCCATTACCAAAACAAAAACTGAACTGGGCTATGAGAAGTTTACTGACATGAAAGCAAGTCTAGTTATCATAATGTTCATATTTTTGCCGTAATGGATCCAGTCAAGATAGCTCTGTATAGGTAAGGGTCTTGAGTGCTCCTTTTTATAGGATTTTAATTCATGATAATACCCACTTTTTAGGGATGCATTTCTGATTCTAGATATTTTATAAAATTGAGAGAATTGTTATTGAATTCATGGCGAAAGTAAGCAGTTTTCAAAAGTTCAGCTTCAATGTCATATGATACTTTAATATTTCTTATTTTTTTAATAGCTTTCTTAATTTCCTCATCACTAGATTCACTATTGTTTATGTTTGAAGACAGATATTGTAATAACTGAATGAATATTGGTGTGTGTGTATATATGTATATATATATATATATATTATAATCATTTCACCCCAGGCAAGGCAGAAATGTCACTGGCATGCAAGTAGTTATAGTGAGAGAAAAAATTAGGTTTAGGGGATGTCAAAGAAAGATAAGAGATGGATGGGAATCAAGTAGATAAAAGATGGCAATTGATGCTGCATTTAAACTTTTGGGGATTGTAGCTATTGGGATGTTGAAGAAAAGATAAGAGATGGATGGGAATCAAGTAGATAAAAGATAGCAATTGACGTTATAGTTAAACTTTTGGAGATTGTAGATATCAGGGAAGCAAACAAATGAAAGTGACTTCCACAAATGGGAAGTATGAGAAAAGAAATTAGTTTTGTTTTTTTGTTTTTTTTTCATTTTAATAATTTTTGTAGATTAGCATTTATTGGGCTAAGTGTAACATTTATCAGAATCAAAGTATTAATTTTCTTATTATTTTATAAGAAGGTCTTATTTTTCCTTCCTCACCAAATTTCTTTTTTTTACGAGCAGACCAGTCTTTTTGAATAGTACTTGTCTATTATGAGTACAGAATTTTCTATTTCAAAAAAACTATAATTAATACTATTCATTCATCATTATTATTCTTATTCTAACGACTACTACTATTCTTACTACTACTACTATTCTTACTACTACTACTACTATTCTTACTCCTACTACTACTATTCTTACTCCTACTACTACTATTCTTATTCCTACTACTACTATTCTTATTCTTACTACTACTATTCTTACTCCTACTACTACTATTCTTACTCCTACTACTACTATTCTTACTCCTACTACTACTATTCTTATTCCTACTACTACTATTCTTATTCCTACTACTACTATTCTTATTCTTACTACTACTATTCTTACTCCTACTACTACTATTCTTACTCCTACTACTACTATTCTTACTACTACTACTATTCTTACTCCTACTACTACTATTCTTACTCCTACTACTACTATTCTTATTCTTACTACTACTATTCTTACTCCTACTACTACTATTCTTATTCCTACTACTACTATTCTTATTCTTACTACTACTATTCTTACTCCTACTACTACTATTCTTATTCTTACTACTACTATTCTTATTCTTACTACTACTATTATTCTTACTCCTACTACTACTATTCTTATTCTTACTACTACTATTACTACTATTCTTCTTACTGTTACTACTATTACTACTATTCTTGCTACTACTACTATTCTACTATTTTGCTACTGCTACTACTATTATTACTGCTACTAGTATCTTTATTCTCATTACTACTACTACTACTATTATTATTATTAGCATTTTACTAAAATTTTATGTTGGATATGAACTGGTTTGAAAAAAATCTCATGGAATTTCAATCATAACTGAAATTTTTGGATGATTCATAATTAACTAGCTGTTTAGCCCAGTTGCACTCGTGTAGTTTGAGGAATAATAAGAATAAAAAACATACGATGAATTTACATAGCAAATACTTACACAACGTCCACCCTCGTCACTTTTATAGATATAGATGAGTAATTGATATGTAAATACTCATATAATATATACTTATAATTCGCTTTTTATTTGTCATCCTAACTTATTTATGTTTGTATCTCATCGATTTCTCGTGTCTACCTTCTCAACACAGTGGCCAATAGTGTCCAAACAAATCTAACAACCTCAAAATAAACCTTTCCGATATTTATCTCGGTCGATCAACGGACTTGGCAGTCTTCTTTTATGTTTGCTGCTTGGCCAAATTTACACACGTTCTATCTTAAGTGTATTCTATTTTCTTCACCTAGACAACTGTCACCATCATCCCACTCGTGTGATAAGGAGGGTGGAATTCTTATTGATAAAAAATAAAAAGTCTGACCACTTGCAATAAGAATGGCTAATTGGGTTAAACAAATTGCCAAGTGGAAAACATGAAATGGTGTGACTCTGAGCAGTCTTGAAATATAGTGGCTGTTAAGTAATTGCTGCCATAGCTGCAGTACAGGTGGTGCTGTTATAATCAAAAATGGATTAAGAGACACATGTTTGTGACACTGTTAAATGATATTATTTCTGCATATTAATAATTCAGATGGAGGCACAAAGTTTGAATTCCAGTCAAGTTTATTACTTTCATTTATGTGCTAATACCCTTGAGAAAGGCATGAATCCAACTCTTCTTTATTATATGGATTTATTAAAAAGCACAGTATAGCAATGGTTGGGGGAATCTATAACCATGTTCAAATTCCAGTTGAGTTCATTACATTCATTAGGAAACTTATGAATCTATCTCTCCTCTACCCAGCTATGGGTAAATAGCAGGACAGATTGGATTCTATAGCTTTAAATGGCAACCCATCTAGGAGAAGGAAAAACTCTGAATTCAAAGCCTCCAAATTTTTTATTTTTATCATTTCACCCCCAAGCAAGGCAGTACTGCCACTGTTGCACAGGGGGGTTCCATTGTATCTATAGGGAGCTGGTTAAACCAAACCATTATGAAATGGGGGTCCTGGGTATGATGGTAAACTGCATCCAACAGCAAGGCCTCTGATTTTGAGGTTGCAAGAAGCATGGAACCACCTCTTAATTACTTTTCACAGATCCACCCTGACTCCGGGTGGTAGCACCTGTAAGGGTCCCAGCTATGAGCAAATAGTTGACCCTCCAAGTGGGAGTCAGAGCACTATGAAAGTATAAAAACAGACTTTTATGAAATATATATATAAAAATTTTTCAAGGAAAAATGTTACTAACAAAATTTTATTGAATGAATAATGTCACCAACAGAAATCCGTTTTTGGAGGAACTAATGTCTTGGCATAAAATGACCCCCAAGTGGTTGATATGCCTTAAAACAAACTAAACCGTTATGAAATTAACACCAACATATTTTAATTTATTTGTTTAAACATTAATTTTAATGGATACTCATATTTGAGTAGATGTCCTATTTTTTTAATCAAACATTTTATTTATTTATATCTACTGGTATAAAAAAAATTATAAGGCAATGAAAAAAAACAATGGTCAAGTTCTTATAGCCTACTGGCTTCAAAGCATAAAAGAAAAAAATGTGTGGGTAAAAAACCATGAATTATGGTATAGTATGTACCACACCTCTTTAATTCTGCGATCATACGTGGGCTACCCTGTTTGAATGTTTCTTACTTCAGTAAGAGTATATTTATAGATATAAGTATTCGGTTATTTATTGAAATAAATTATAATAAATGCAAAAATAATTCATTTGTTACCAGCAGTTCCTTAACTCAGTCAGTTAAGTGCCATACGTGATACACACTTGGGCGATCATGTCTCTTTCGAGACATGACTGACTGGGCAAAAGATTATCCAGTAGTAGGTTGCCATTGCTTTTTGCGATAGACTGGTTGGCGACCAAGGCTATTAACCCATAACGCGAGGGAAGTGACAGATTAATACTTTCCCAAGGGTAAAATTAACTAGAATTCGAACTCGGCTCGCCGATTTGTCGTTCCGAGTCAATATCCACTGCACCACCCATGCACATCCACATTCCTTAACTACTTGTTACTAAACCTACTAAAACAATATTTTTGCCTGTTACTAAAACATACTAAAAGAGCATCTTTCTATTAAAACAAGTAGTTCTGTAATTATCTGTTACCAGACAGTTATAATGAAGCTGTAGGGAGATGGTTAATGTTTATTAATTCAGCTTTGTGTCTTACATAACTGAACTCCTTACACGTTTTTATCCAGAATTGTCATCAGAAGGTTGGTTGGCAGGTTGCTGTAGCTTGGCATGTGTGGAATAGTGGAAGAATAATAATATACATTTTTCATTTGTAATTAGAAATTTATTAAAAGAATAGAATAACAATAGGTAGCAGTTAATGTTCAGTTAGAAAGTTGAGGGTATCAAGCATAGTAGCAATTTGTTGGAAAGAGTTCATGCATATTTAAGTATTAGTGTTTATTTAGTAAGAATGTCTTTGGATGGAAAAGAAGTAAAAGGAATCAGCACACGAAAGAGAAAGAGAACAATGTGTGACAGGGTCGTGGTTGAAGTTTTCTCCCGTTACATTTTTATTGTGTCTCTCTTGCTGCTCTCATCTGACTGACTGACTGGTTTATCGAAGTCATTCATATAGTCCTTTAGATTTTTCGCACTGGATCACAAAGTCTTTTTAGTCTTGCAAATCGCTTCTACTGGTCAGAAAACCAATTTAACATCTACTCGCAAAATCTGGTTTCGACTTTTTCTTTAAGCGCATGGTTAATCCTTTATCTATTTGAGAAAAATCAGGATTTCACACGTCATTGTGAATTTTTGTAAAAGTGAAGAAGGTTGCACCCTCAGTAATGCGGTAACGCCACTGATGTGCAGGGGGTTACATAAGTCAGAAGATTAGCTAGAAGGAGAGTAAAGAGATGGACGAACAAGTTAAGGATTGGAATACAGGTTGTAGCCATCAGGAAAGAAAGTATGTGGAAGGGAGTTCCACAGGTGGGAAGTGCGAGAAAAGAAACTACTGGAGTAGACCTGTCACCTGTATTTGGTTGATTTAACTGTAAAAGTCTGGGACCTTGTTGCCAGTCTGGTTGCATGAGTAAATTCTTGTGGAGGGGGCAGAGTGACTTAAGTTCATCAGAGCAGAAGCCATGAAAATATTTGTAGAAGGGACAGAAGGAAGCCACATTACCTGGTGAAGTTACATCAGATTAGATAGACAACTCTAAGATTCTTTTCATGCAATTCTCGCTTGTGGAACTCTCTTCTATCTCCTTGCCTTCATGTCCTCAAAAGCTTAAATGCAGCATCAGTCGTCACTTCCTGAAACCTGGTTTTTTATTGCCTTTTCTCCTTAACATTTTCTCATCTATCAGTCTCAGTAATACCTTGCATCTCAGTGGCATTATCGCCATGCTTGGGGTGAAATCATTAAAAAGCAAGTGTTTGATCTGTGGTGACTGCAACACATACTGGGTTCATTGTAAGAAAGATCAAAGTGTCTTCTTAGAAAGTCGGAGTTAGATGACCTCAAAGCCATCAAGTGCTGAATCAAGCCTCAAGGGAGATCAGTCTATCAGTCAGTCAAGTGCCATATGTGATACACGCTTTGGGCGATCATGTCTCGAAAGAGACATTATAATACTGCAGGCCGGACGGCTGCCCTCACCAGATCCTTGTCGAAACGGTACCAGATGTGACGCCTCAGGCCTGGCTGGCCGTCTGTCTAATGTGACGCTCGTTCTCGCTGACGGTCGTGACAATCCCAGTTGTAACACTGCCACCCGGTTGTACGATTGGTTTGGTCGCTGTTGCTGGGAGGGACGATCCCGTCCGATGATGTCACCACAAAAGCTGGATTAAAGGACGACTGTTGCAACAACGGGCCACTGTCCCATGTTGTGATTATATCCCAGAGGTCACGTCTTGTAATCTTAATAGTCGTCCCTTTTAGCCAGTCCGGACACTGGTGTACACTTGTGGTTTGGAAAAAAAAATAAACACTGCACCAAAAAAAATTAATAAAATAAATGAACAAGCCGAACACGCCTGGAGAGCTACAAAGAATGTCTTTATATAAGAAAAAAAAAAACAAAAAAAAACAATGTCTTTCTTTTCCCAAGAATACAGTTGTCGAAAATGATATTTACAACGGAGAGAGAAAGTTCGCCAAAAGCATCATAGCTTCTAATCGTTAAACGAAATGTTTTTCATTAGCGTTGAAATAAACAGATCTCTACAAATTTTCGCCAAACTCTCTTCTCGTATTTCATTAAAGTCTTTTCATTAATACAGTTGGCAAAAATGAATATTTACAATGGAGAAAGTTCGCCAAAAGCATCATAGCTTCTAATCTTCAAATAAAATGTCTTCAGTTTCGTTAGCGTTGAAGTAAAACAGATCTCTTCACATTTTCATCAAAGTCTTTTCATGTATTCATTAAATTTTCGTTAAGTCTTTTCACCTATTCTGTATAATCAGGGTTGTCAATTTTCTATGTAGCTTCTAAAACAGCAAAGTTCTTTCGGGTTTTATCGGAGTTTAACGGAGTTTGCCGAGGTTGAACGAACGAAGAATCAGAATTTTTGATTTTCCCGTGATTAAAAAAATAAATAAATAAAAATAACAATAACTTTCTTTCGGGATTCATGTGGATGGCGCATTAATTTGTGGCAGGCTTCATTCGAAATTAACTCTTTAGCCATAAGTTCTATGGTGGGCGACCAGCCATGGGTCAAGGCTCTCCGGCTGGGGCCTTTTTCCCCAGTCGTTACATTTCGACTGATAGCAGCTCCAACTCAACCAAACAAACTCTCCAACTCTTAACAAAACCTCTCCCCCACTGAACTTTTCGTGTCGAGAGTCTATTTTTATAACCAATTTCGATCCTCTCTGGGGATCCATCCGGCTGACAGTCTTCGGCCAATGAAAATTTGATTTGCGGATGTTTTAGCTCGATCAATGAGATTATGCCAATTCACATCGAACCTGGATTCAGTTCGGGTTGTTACGGACTGTTGTGTTCACCAGCGGCCTTGGCCTTCGTGTGACCGTATCAAATCACTCTGACACTTGTTTTGTCGACACGTTTTCAGATTAGCGGAATCGACATCTCAACTCCAAAAGAAGGGAAATTTAAATGAACATGAAAGACGAGAAATTTTATATTTATCCAAAATAATTTCATGCTCTGGCTTTTAGAAGTACTTGAAAAATAATAATTTTTTTTTTCTAAGCTCACATCGCGTGACACAATAGAACTCTAATAACATTGCCAAATAGAACCCTAATAACATTGCCAGTATCGATTTCTCTCACCGTTGTTTAAAACCAACCAAAGGAAAGTATCCCCGCGGGAGAAGGGAAAGTATCAATGCAAGAGATAGTGTCACAACATGACCAACCGGGCAAAAGATTATCCCGCAGTAGGATGCCATTGCTTTTTGCAGTAGACTGGTTGCCAGCCAAGGCTATAGAAACCAATCTGTTCTGTTATTTGACTCATAGCTAAAGGGGGGAAGAGATGTATTATATTATTAAGTAGTAATTAGTGGGGGATCAGTTTATTAATTCATAACAATATAAAACTGATCCCCTATTTTATGCTCAGTAGAAAGCTTAATCATGTTTTCAACTATTATATTCAGTCAGTCAAGTGCCATACGTGATACACACTTTGGGCAATCATGTCTCAAAACAGACATGACGAAGAATCGAGTTGCACAGAAAAGAGGAATAAGTTACAGGGGGTGTCAGAGAATGTGTAAAAAGAAGGATGTGAACCCTGATGAGTGAAACAGTAAGACAATGTAGCACACCAGACATAAAGATACCAAAATAAATGCAACAGACAAGACTGAAATTTGAACTTGGCCCACCAGTTATACTTTCTTATCTATTATCTGTTGCACCACAAGAACAACATTGAAATTGACTAACCAGATCTGAAACATAAAAAAAAAAAAAAAAAAGAAACAGAAATCTGACATTTTCAGAACAACACAGTCATTCAAATTTTATAAATACATCATTCATTTGACAAGAATATAACCAAGTTGAATTGATCCTTATTCAAACATTTCTATTGTAAAATCTCTTTGATATTTGAAATCTCATTACAAGCCAGATGAGTGATTATTTTCTCTGCTATGTATGTCAGTCACAGAATCTGATAACAGCTGTTCAATGGGGCTCTTTGTAAACCAAAGGAACATTTTGCAGAACTCAATAAAAAAATCAAATACAACCTTTTGAAAGGTCACAAAAATTAAATTGATGAAGAACATAAATCTTATTTTCAAACAGGAGATCTCAGGATGAAACAAATTCTTTCAAGCATTTTCAATCGCATTTCAAAACCTTACCAAATTAAATGATTAATTCATTTATTTATTTTTTTTACTTAAATAGGACTTATTAACTGGAAAAAAGTTTAACCTACAGATAGGGAAGAAGAGGTGGATTCATACAATTTCCCATCCTGGACTGTTATGCATTACTCCACTGCTTTTTTTTTTCCCCCTCCCCTGTGCATATGTCAGTCACTGGAACATGACAGCAGCTGTTCTGTGAGACTCTTTGTAAATTTTTGTGAACTAAATAAAAAAAAAATTATCTCATTCAAATGTCAGAAAAGATGTTACCAAGATCATAGCTATTACTTTCACTCTTAGCCCCAGGAATCGTTAGGGTGCTGATGTGTCCACCATTCCTCACCTGTACTACCTCTACCCAGTCTTTTTGCCCCCCCCCCCCCCACACACAAATATTTTAAGAAATATTATTACATATTTTTTAAATTATAATAATAGAAATCCGTCAAAAAATTTAAAAAAATATAAGAATAAAATTCAGGGTGTCTGTAAAGTGTGTGTGCACTTTTAAAAGATTTAAAACTTATTTTGTATTTGCGAGGGGAATACTTTGTAAAAAGGATTAGAAATAAATAAATCTATATTTTTTTTAAAGGTTTTATTGAAATTTTGTTTGTTTGCACATGTCCTCCATCATTAAAAATGCAATAGATAATACGATATTGCAATTTACAAAAAGCATTTGCCAACTGATTTACAGTAATGCCTGAAATCACTAGCTATTTTAGCTTACAGATCTAATGAACTAGGTTTGGTTGCATACACAATCGTTTTCACATGAAAAGCATCTAATGGAGTCAAACCTGGTGAACATGGAGGACAATAAAATTCAGGGTGTCTATACAGGGTGTCCATAAAGTTTGTGTGCACTTTAAAAAATTTAAAACTTTATTTGTATTTGTGATGGAAATACTTTGTAAAAAGGATTAGAAAGAAAGAAATCTATATTTTTTAAGGTTTTATTGAAATTTTATTCAAGTTACCACATGTCCTCCATCATTAGCAATACAAAGAGTAATATGATTTTGCAGTTCACGGAAAACATTTGCCAACTGATTTACAGTAATGCCTGAAATCATGAGTTATTTTAGCTTTCAAATCTTCTAATAAACTAGGTTTGGTTGCATACACAATCGTTTTCACATGAAAAGCATGTAAATCAGTGGTAAATCATTACTGTAAATATCGTATTATCTTTTTGCATTTTTAATGATGGAGGACATGTGGAAACAAACAATTTCAATAAAACCTTAAAAATATAGATTTATTTATTTCTAATCCTTTTTACAAAGTATTTTACATTTTACACATCAGCACCCTAACGATTCCTGGGGCTAAGAGTGAAAGTAATAGCTATGATCTTGGTAACATCTTTTCTGACATTTGAATGAGATAATTTTTTTTTTATTTAGTTCACAAAAATTTACAAAGAGTCTCACAGAACAGCTGCTGTCATGTTCCAGTGACTGACATATGCACAGGGGAGGGGGAAAAAAAAAGCAGTGGAGTAATGCATAACAGTCCAGGATGGGAAATTGTATGAATCCACCTCTTCTTCCCTATCTGTAGGTTAAACTTTTTTCCAGTTAATAAGTCCTATTTAAGTAAAAAAAATAAATAAATGCATTAATCATTTAATTTGGTAAGGTTTTGAAATGTGATTGAAAATGCTTGAAAGAATTTGTTTCATCCTGAGATCTCCTGTTTGAAAATAAGATTTATGTTCTTCATCAATTTAATTTTTGTGACCTTTCAAAAGGTTGTATTTGATTTTTTTATTGAGTTCTGCAAAATGTTCCTTTGGTTTACAAAGAGCCCCATTGAACAGCTGTTATCAGATTCTGTGACTGACATACATAGCAGAGAAAATAATCACTCATCTGGCTTGTAATGAGATTTCAAATATCAAAGAGATTTTACAATAGAAATGTTTGAATAAGGATCAATTCAACTTGGTTATATTCTTGTCAAATGAATGATGTATTTATAAAATTTGAATGACTGTGTTGTTCTGAAAATGTCAGATTTCTGTTTCTTTTTTTTTTTTTTTTATGTTTCAGATCTGGTTAGTCAATTTCAATGTTGTTCTTGTGGTGCAACAGATAATAGATAAGAAAGTATAACTGGTGGGCCAAGTTCAAATTTCAGTCTTGTCTGTTGCATTTATTTTGGTATCTTTATGTCTGGTGTGCTACATTGTCTTACTGTTTCACTCATCAGGGTTCACATCCTTCTTTTTACACATTCTCTGACATCCCCTGTAACTTGTTCCTCCTTTCTGTGCAACTCGATTCTTCTGCCCATTTCATCATGTCTGTTTCGAGACATGATCGTCCAAAGTGTGTATCATGTATGGCACTTAACTGATTATGATAGTTGAAAATATGATTAAGCCTTCTACTGGGCATAAAATAGGGGATCAGTTTTATAGTGTTATGAATTAATAAACTGATCCCCCACTACTTACTACTTAATAATATAATACATCTCTTCCCCCTTTAGCTATGAGTCAAATAACAGAGCAGATTTGGTTTCTGTAGCCTTGGCTGGCAACCAGTCTACCACACAAAACAATGCCAACCTACTATGGGATAATATTCTGCAACAGATAATAGCTCAAAGTATAACTGGTGGGCCTTGTTCAAATTTTAGCCTTGTCTGTTGCATTTATTTTGGTATTCTCTAAAAATGTCTAGATCTATTTTTTCCTCGCTCTTTCTTGCTATGGCTTAAATAGCAAAATAGACTTGGCTCTCTAGCCTTGGCTGGAAACCAAGTCTGAAATAAGGAAAACTGAATTTTAAACAGTGGAGAATGCAATGGGAAATCACTTATATTTTCAAAGATTTTTTTTTTCCATTGACATGAAGTGGAAAGATTATATTGAATCAGTTAAAGTTGGTTCACTGTGTTGTATTAGACAGTTTTCTCATTACAATCTATTGTAGCACATTACCTTAAATAGTGGATGTACCTACTGCAGAAAAATATTTAGCCCAGTTAGTCATGTCTCTTTCAAGATATGATTGCCCAAGTGTGTATCATGCACAGCACTTAACTAACTCTACAAACTGATTTCTTACAAAGAATACATTTTCTATTCATACGAACCTATCCTGAAAATCTTGTCAGCATCAAATAACCCACTGAGGTTCATGTGTTGTAAAACAAAATAAACCCCAAACACTGAATTACTGATTTCTTACAAAGAATACATTTTCTATTTATGCAAACATATCCTAAAAGTCTTGTTGGAATTAAATAACCCATTGTGTTTGATATGCTGTAAAACAAAATAAAACTAAACCAACTCAGACTTTTATAGACACTTTGCAGCTGCTGGGTGTATAAATGTGCATTTCGTGTTAAAGAAATAAAAACAAAAACTCAAAAATGAACAACACCTCAAAAAAAACCACCACATGCTTAATATTACATTTCTTCCATGGATTCCACAAATTGCTGTCAGTTGTGAAGATTTATCTTTGTCATTCCACTGTCTCTTGTGTTAAACATTGTTGTATATAACCCACTTTTCATTACTTGTCATGCTATATTTAAGGAACAAGTTACTCCTCTGTTGGGGGTTTGTAAATTGTCTCTGTATAAATTATCTACTTTGATATTTTTGTGAAAACTGCGTGGAACACAAACACCTGTCTTGTCTTCATCTATTTTGTGTAGGTTTTGGCATATGGGAGATTCTAATGTGTTCAACATATTCATTATTTTGCTGGGTACTTTAATGACAGTTCAATAAACACCCCAGTTTCACCTTCCTACAACGTTTCTCTAGAAAATAAATTTTGCAAACCAATTTCATGACTGCTAGTCATTTATGACTCCTTCACCAAAACACTACATATATTTCTTGATATTTTCACAACATCATTCCCCGAGTTTGAACTCCTTTAACATGATGTGACATAAACACACTCTCAATCCATTTATTACTGGAGTTGGGACATATATTAATACACTGTGTACACTGGTATTGGCACACTATAAGGTATGTTAATGTATACTAGCTTTATTCTTAACTACCATGTACAATTCACAATTAGAATACATTCATTATTACAAACTGATTCCTAAAAATAGACGTTAGTTAACCGCAATAAGAATAATAGTTTTACTTCATCTTATAGCTGTATTTATGATGGCACTTAGTCAATATTATAATCTATGAGTGTACCCCCTGCTATCAAAAATGAGGGCAAAATTTCAAGAGCATTATTAGCTGTTTCCTCACTGGTTATACTCCTGAGTATGACGGGAGGGAATATATATATATATATATATATATATATATATATATATATTTTGATTGTTAATATTTATAATAAAAGTCCATTCCTTGATGTATTCATTGATTCTAGCACATATACATTAAGTATACTAATTGGTGTAGATAGACTAAACTATCGCCCGGTTCACACTCCACCCTTGTCTATTGAACAGGTGAAGAGGCTCATCCCTTGTTTCCAGTTTAGGATGTGGTTTCCAGTTTTTCTCTTTTCCCATCTTTTCACTCTTACGTAGCCCCCTGAGCATCAGTGGTGTTTTCGTCTTGCTTGGGGTGATATGATTAAAAAAAAAAAAATATATAGATTCTGTATAATAAATTCGTGTCTTAATTATAATAGTGAATGCCCCCAACACTATAAGTTAGCTGTTATAAAAAACTTAATTCAACGCACACAAATGATATCTTCTTCTAAATCCATATTCTATAAAGTA